>JAKOGI010000025.1:1922500-2030334 GCA_029747015.1 Carnegiea gigantea
ATGTCCAATATTGAAGCCATGAAAAGAAAACTTCAAGACAAGTTGGAAGGAAAGAACTATTTACTTGTATTGGATGATGTTTGGGATACATTTGTGTGGGAGCCTTTAAGATGTTGTTTACAAGAAATTGGAGAGTTGAGGGGCAATGCAATTCTAGTAACCTCGCGAGATAAGGAAGCATTGGCAAATTTGAAAACACACAGTTCTGAGCCTACGCAGCCCATGGATGATCCTTACATTCACGAATTGCCCAGGTTGCTAGAAACAGATAGTTGGTCCCTATTTGAGCAAAAGGTGGGCAATGATTTGTTAGATTCTACTTACAAAGAGGAATTAGCAAGGATGATGCTAAGAAAATGTGGGGGTGTGCCTTTGGCGATCAAAACACTAGCAGGCTTGTTACGATCAAGAAATGGCGTGCATCAATGGAAGGAGTTCGAAGCAAGTAGTATATGGAAAGAAGATGCCATCACTTTGCCAGCTTCTATCAAGCTAAGCTTCAAGTATTTGCCATCTGTTGCACTGAAAAAATGCTTCATGTACTGTGCTATTTTTCAGGAAGATGAGATTATCGAAAAAGACATGTTGATCCAACTTTGGATGGCTCAAGGATTTCTTCAACATCCAGATGATGAAATGGAGACAGTTGGTGAAGATTACTTCCATGTTTTGCTGAACAATTCCCTTTTTCAAGATGCAAAGTTTGATAAACTAGGTCACGTGATAAGCTGCAAGATGCATGATGCTGTCCATGCTTTAGCCTGTAAGCTCTCAAAAAATGATGTTACTCAGGAGATCCAACACTTATCATTTATAGGATGTGGAGATGTGAGTTCAATGTTCAAACATGGTGGCAAGTTGCGTACATTGTCCGTATTTTTTGAGAATGTCACCTTGAAGACTGTCAAGAACTTACGTGTCCTGAGCTTGGTAAGCGTTATTCTAGGAGAGTTGCCTGATTCAATAGGTGAGCTGAAGCATTTGAGGTACTTGGATATCCCATACAAGTGGATACCAAGTCTTCCTGATGGGTTTACTAGACTTTACAACTTGCAAACCTTTAGATTTAATGGTTTTATTCCTATTTCGGAGTTTCCTATGCTTCCCAAAGGAATCACTAAATTGGTCAACCTACGACATATCTCTCACCGTACAGACTCGTATGTCATGGGTATACCAGTTGGCTTAGGAATGTTGACATGTCTCCGAACATTGCCGGTTATAGATGCAAGTGCAGGATGGGGTGGAAGGTTGGGTGAGCTGCAGTTTTTGTCTAAACTTGAGGGACGGTTAACCATAAAGCATCTTGAACATGTGGAAATTGAAGAAGCTAAGAAGGTCAACTTGGGGAAGAAGGAAAACATAAAGGCATTAGAGCTAAGATGCGACTCCAATGACAACACAGAAAATAAAACAATGGAGGTAGCAGAAGCTCTACAGCCACATTCTAATTTGGCTTCTCTTAAGATTTATGATTATGAAGCTATGGCACTGCCACAATGGGCGACAAAGATGGTGGGATTTGACGGCTCTCCTTTTAGCAACCTTGTGTACCTCGAGATTTATGACGCCAGAGGTTTGGAGAACCTGGCAATATCGTTGAAGAATTTAGTTGCTCTAAAGAAACTTCGTATAATATTTTGTGATTACGCGATAAGCCCCCCACAGCATCTGGGGTGCCTCGTGTCCCTCCAGAAATTGATCGTGCAATTTTGTAGCAAGATGGAAAACCTTGTTGCGGACATGACTGCTTTAGTACATCTTCGGAAGGTCACGATTTCAGAGTGCACGAACATGACTTGTTTGCCAATCGGATTATCTAACCTCCCAAGACTTGAGGCTTTGAAACTTGGTCCATTCAGCACAGAGTTAGAAGTGTTCCCTTTTCCAACAGATAACCGTGATTATGAGGATCAAAATTTGAATGGCTGCAGCAAACAATCCAAAACCACGACACCGACGATGATAATTAAACAAGAAACAATAATCAAGAGAAAGTTTGAATCCCTTGTGGAGCTATCGTTATACGGGTGCGGAATGGATAAAGTAAAGAACCTGCCAAACCAAATCCAACATCTCAGTCAACTTCGGTCTCTTATTATCTTCGCGTTTAATGGCTTGGAAGCTTTACCAGAGTGGCTCGGGAGCTTAACATCTTTGCACCGTTTGGAACTTCATGTGTTGCCAAATCTCAAGTGTCTGCCTTCGGAAGCTGCTATGGGTCGCCTCTCTCAATTGACATCATTATATATTAGTATTTGCCCCTTATTAGAGGAAGCATGTGACAAGAAAACAGGAACAGAATGGTCTAAAATTCAGCACATTCCGGACATCAAATTTCAAGACGTTCCTAACATCAAAATTATCGACTGAGTATAACTTTCTAAACTCCAAAGTCATTTGATGAAGTTTATATACCATCTTTGGAGACTTTAAACCATCTCACATTGTAAAGAAGTGAGGTACTTAATAAAAAGTATTACTATGCTATCAAATTAAAATGCCCCCTCACCCAAAAAAAAAAAGAACCAAAAAAAAAAGGATCGGTATTGATTTCTGAGACAAGTATTGGTTAAAGGCTTGATTGGGTTAAGCCTTTTGTTAGTGTATTGCTTAAACATTCAAGATCTAGTTTAGCTTTGTCATCCAACTTAAAAATATGAAGCTATAGAATATCTGCCATTGTGGTGAATCTTGAAACATCACTATCATATAGCGATTGATATGAGAATTCATGCTTCAAGTATTTGTTCATTATGTACTTGGACCTTTGTTTCCTCTGAATGTGTATCTCATTCCACATTTTGATACAGATGACTATAGAAGAATGAAGTCACAAACTTTAAACAGCTGATTGAGGGGGGAAAAGAGCCATTGGATAAGGCAGTCGACTGTCCAGTCGGCATGAAACAATTGGGAGTGGGTGCTGGGGACTTAGGGTTATGATTGAGTGTACATAACTTCGACTGTCCCGTCGGCAATGGAGTAATGCTAAGCGTCTAAGAAAGAGAGAAAGAGAGGGAGAGAGTCTCAAGTAAGCAACTAATTGGGAGTGGGTGCTGGAGACTTAGGGTTATGATTAGATGATATATTTTAGATATGTAAATTTTATATTTGATTTTAATTATTTAATAAAATAGTCAGATCGGATTAAAAAAATCAGACCGGATATCTTCCATATCGAATCTGATTCGAATCCTACCTAGATTCAGATTATTTTTTTCTGACTCAGATTCGAATATATTTTTTTTCTCGAATCCAAATCAGATTATTTTAATTCAGATCGAATGAAATGTGCTTCGAACTCGAACACAGTTGTCATCCCTATTTAAAACTTAGGTTATAATTTGTAAAATAATCTTACGTTTATAAACAAGGGCTATTATATATAAGTTATTTTTATACTTCCTGAAAACGCACCCCTTGTATCTGGAATCCCCTTTCAATAAAAAAGAAAAAAGTTATACAACCCAAATCACACCATATCACTGAGCTTATGATATAAAAGATTAGAAGTTGTCACTCACGGCCCACCCAGGCCTGAAGTGACCCAACCGACACTGATCATGCGGAACTCAGCATGAAACAATGGGTTTGAAAGATCGCCTCTTTATCACAACCATCAAGCTCTGGTTGAAAGTTGGTAAAGAAATTGTTGCTAAATCATTTTCTCTACCACATTTTAATTTTTAACATTTCTTTTACGACATTATTATCAAAGAAATCACGCCCCATCTGTAGTGGATAGCTAGATCTCCAGTCTCACTCTGACATTGCACTGCCAACTCTCACTCTCTTTCCTTCACTGAAGGTACGCACTTTCTCTCCCAAATCCTTGGTTTGCTTCTATTCTATGCAATTCAATGTGAATTTAGGTTACCCAATTAGAGATTGTGATTGAATATGTTGAATTTTGCACATGGGTGGTGTTCTTTACTGAATTTCGTTAAAAAATTGGATTGAAAAACTTGTAAAAGGGTACTCGGTTCAGACCACTTTCTCTGAATATACCAAAGCCACTTTTTCCTTTCGCTGGGCAGCCTATGGTTCACCATCCTATTACAGCTTGTAAAAGGGTATATTTTCTTTGACTAATTTAGCAATGATATAATTCATTTGCTGCGTGTTTGGAGGTATCTGCCTTCATGTTGGATCGTATGATTGGTTGCTCAAACTACTACTTTCTTAAATGGCTGATTCCAAACCTGGCACAGATATACTTGGTTGGTTTCTATGAGGAGCGTGAATTTGCAGTATATGTGTCTTCCATATCCAATGAGCTTAGAGTCCCTGTCAGGTGAATTCTTCCTTGTTGAATTATGTTATTTGGATGTTCTGATTATCAAAATTTGAAGCTTGAGGTATATTGTTAAGCTTGAGGTATATTGTTTGTGGTGGCTTAGATACTTGAGAGAAGACAAGCCTCATGGTTCTGCTGGTGGGCGTACAATTTCAGGGATATAATCATGGAAGATAGCCCGGTTTTAATCTCTTCCCTTTTACTTTTAACCTCTTTCTCATCTTATCCTTTGTAGCGTACCCCTCCCCTAGGCGAAAAAGTATCATGATTGCTTTTTTCTGTCTTGCAGTCGCAAATTTTCTTGCTAAGTTGTGATGTTTGCTGCAGTTTTCCATTGCCAGAAATGCTGGGTAATCTACTAATATTTTGCGCAGTTGATAATAGTTTGTTGCCTTGAGTTAGGCTTCATTTTTCATGTCTGATTGCAGAGGCTCACAGGAGATACAGAGGGATGGGAACTATACTAGTAAGCAAGGTCCGTCAAACATGTGTTGTGTTGTCTCCATGAACCTTATTAATGAAGCAGCTCCATTAGTTATTAGCTCTTCAGTATATTAAAATTTTGGCAAGTGTATACTACAGGTTTCAGCAGAGTCCGCCAGCCAGTTTGGTGAATTGGTTGCCGATCCGAACACTAACGAGGTTTTGCATTGCACTGAGAAGCCTGAAAGTTTGTATGTACAACATCCTCCCTTTGAGTTTAGCTTTTGTTTTGTTCTTTTTAATGATTTTGATGCATTAGATAGATTATTGAACAGCTCAAATCTCTAGATGCTATTTGTTTCTTCATGCTCCAATTTGTTCTGATGTGGCTGTTCCCTGCAGTTTAGTGATAAAATAAATTGTGGGGTGTATGGTTTTACCCCAGACATATTCAACGCCATCCAAGATGTATCAACTCATCGGAAAGACACTGGTGAGTTAACTAGAATTCTCATCCTCTTTCATTTTTTTTTTTTAATCCCTGCACTTATTTTGGCAATTTTGCATATCCTTATTTTTTTTATAAAATGTTTTCACAAAATTTCTTTTTTTATAAAATGTTTTCACAAAATTCGTTATTGTGGGTCTTTTGGAATCAGCCTCTCTATGGGCAGAGATGCTTGTAGTAGTAAGGTTGCCTATATCGGGATCTCCCCACATCTTGCGAAAGCGGGACACACATTGGGAGGTATTGTTGTATTGATTTCGACAATTCAAAATGCTATTTCATAACTCTGTCAGTGGCATCTTCTTCAGGAGGGCCAAAAAAAAAAAAAAAAAAAAGAGATCTTGCGTTCTCTTTTTGGTGTCTCCGAGAACCGGATTGAGATAACTAATATTGCATTCAAATGGATATGTGGAACTGATTGACCCTCTTGTATGGTTTTTAGAAGGTGGGAAACCTGACCTTGTTGTGACATCTATTATGAGGAAATCACCAAGGCCTTTATCCCTCTTTTGACTGGTTTGTAGATTGCTTGGAAGTTTAATCATTGCATATCCTTGATTAGAGCCTCATATATCTCAAATGTTACACATTAACAGCTTTTATTTTCTAGGTCAAATGTTACACATTAAAAGGCATGCTACAAAGCAGCAGGGTTGCATAATCACGAAAATCAAGCAATTAATCGAACAAATAAGCATGCCTTTTAATAACTCAGGGTAGAATCAAGTTTTGAATTCATATCAAGCAATTTAATCGAGTAAAGGAGCATGCTTTTCAACGAATCCGTTTTAGCAGCCTTATTAATCTTTCAATTTGGACTAATCCGAACAGTTTAGGCTCTGATACCACTGTAGGAATAAATTGGATTAACCTGGATGCGGAAATATACTGTCGATAATAGTCCATGGGTATAAAGAATACCAATCACGCCAATAACAATACCAAGTGACTACTAGAGTCATTTTAGGGTTTCACGTCCTAAACTCGAGAACTCGATAGATGGTAGTTCGGCCATGAGAGAGAAGTAGGAGAATATGGGAGATATAATATTCGCGTCATTGCGTCTACCAAGGCTAACCCCCTTAAACCCCTTTATATAGGTGAGGGGTTAGCAAGGGTTGTCGCCCTAGGCGACTTAAGTGGCCGTTGGGCGTAATCTCATTAGGCCTGTCCAACAGCAGGTATAGGATTTTATGGTAAATTGACAACTTGTATACGTGTGATCTTTTTGCCTATGTTGTAAACTATGCAAATATATCTTGTTTTGCACTGAAGATTTTTGAGTTCACCTAATGCTCCCAGGCTCATGCGCCTTATTACACCGAAGGAAAGCGCCTAATTTGCAACTGAAACAGTTTGTCAATGGATGTTAAAGCTGATATGTAAATTTCTCAAATAATAATTTGTTAATATGAGACCACAACTTGTTTTAGGCTGCTATTTTCTGATCACCATATTAAAACATAATGCTGAATAGCACGGGCTCCATGTCTGACTGCATTGAACTATAATCTTCATTGTCTTACCTAAAGCAGATGGCATTACTAGATGCACATCTAGTATTGCTGAATGCCAACAGATATTTACGATATTCAACTTGATTATTTTAATGAGGATATTGGCGAAATATGTTGTGGTGACTAATGCTTTATAGGATGTGCTCTGTTTACATCCTATATTCCCTGCAGCCAACTTGAGACGTGTGTCCAGCTTTGAAGCTCTCCAATCTGCAACGAAGTATTATTCTTCTCTTTTCACGTTGTTTTTCTGTTTCAATAGACTGTTGTCTTCATAGACTTTTGTTACTCTGTGTTTAGTGCGTTGCAATTTGCTATCTTTGTTGGGTATATTGAATGTATTTAGTGGACGTCAACCTTTGGCAGACGTGTGGAATTACCTTACCTTGCAATTTCCGGTTCCATGTATATAGTCATATTAACAGAGTCCATGGGGGTTGCATGCTGTTAAAATGCTACATCTCCCAGTAGAGCTCTACTCCAGTCAATAGTAGACAAGTAGTCACCTGCTTATAATGCTGGTTATGTGCTGTTGCCCATCAGCATCTCCAGCGAGCAGAGATTTGGTCCACCGATCACGGTAAAACTGAACATGACAAAAATGTAACAATATGTGATGCATTGGAAGCCATTTTGTAGTCTTGTGGGAGCTGTCTTATATTTCCTTCATTCCAAAATGAATGTCAATTGCCTTAAAAAAATGGACTGCTTTAAAATCTTGTGGGCATATATTATATCACTCTGATACTACCCAAAGACCTTCCCTTATTTACCCAATCTATATATGCTGCCAGCCTGCTTGCGGGCCTGTCACTTCTGGAAATTTGTGCACTATCTTGAACTTGAACTTAATGGGAGTATTCAGTTTTTGACATACTCAATTGTAGTCATGTCTTAACATTTTGGCACTTGGAGCCTGTTTCTATGCTGGGGCTAGTGTATGGAACTGATCTATGTAGTTTGTTGCCTTGATTTATGATAAACATGGTTGTCAGTAAGGCTTGTCAAATCTCGTGATCTGTTGCCCTAATTATAGTTTCCCGTTCAGGAGTCTGCCCTCAGATTTCGTGAGATTTGACCAAGATATTCTAACGCCTCTTGCTGGGAAGAAGCAATTGTATGTTTATGAGACCATGGAATTCTGGGAGCAGATGAGGACTCCAGGGGTAAGTCAGTTCCAAATAATCTATACCTGATTGCTATGTATCTTACTGCCGTCAAGTCGGTTTCAAGTAATTTATGCCTAATTGCTATGTATCTTACTGCTGTCTTCACTCATTCATATTTTCCAGAATGTCTCTGAAATGTTCTGGTCTGTATCTCAATCAATTTCAAGTCACTTCACCTCATCTTTTGGCAAGTGGTGATGGTGCAAAAAGTCCAACTATAACTGGCAATGTCTATATCCATCCATCAGCTAAAATACACTCCACAGCTAAGGTATCTACTGCATACTGCTTATGGACAATGCCTTTCTTTTTACCTTTTTCTTTTGAGATTTTAAAAAAAAAACTTATGCGTATATATTTCAAAAACACCATGGAGCGCATCTACAATGGAAATGTTGGGTCAAACATGAAACCAGAGTACCATAAATACGTCGTCCTCTAAAAGTACTTAACTAATAGCATCCTCAGGTGCTGATCTATGATCATGTAACAGAGAGTCCGTTTTTAATATTGGATGGTTCATGTCTAAAATTGCTTCTTGGGGATGATGACAGATTGGTCCAAATGTGTCTATTTCTGCAAATGCTCGTGTTGGAGCTGGTGCAAGGCTTATCAATTGTATTATTCTCAATGATGTTGAAATCAAGGTGATTAAACCGGGTGAAAGTTAGCAACTTGAGCATACAATGATACACAGTAACTGACCTACGAGATTGCACTTTACAGGAAAATGCAGTTGGGAAAATGCAGTTGTTATCCATTCAATTGTTGGATGGAAATCATCAGTTGGGAAATGGTCCCGCGTCCAGGTGAGTTCCAAAGCTTGAGTTCAGTAAACATGTATATGCTTCCTCAGTGAATGACAAATTGGTATTGAGCCATGGATACGCTTCTTTACTGTCTTCTAGGCCATGGTCTTGAAGATGTATAATAGCTTTGTTTATTTCGTCTTTTCAAGATTTTTCTGAGCTGAAATCTTCTGCATCTTCATGAAAAGAGGCGGCTAACTTTCTGCAGATTTCAGAATTTTTTTATAGAATTTTTTTTTGGGATGGGTAAATTGACACACACAGAGCCTAGGGAAAATTGAACCCTCGTCTCCCTTGTGAAAACTTAAAGCGAAAACTAAGCGCCCTACCACTAGGCTACCTTGTGATGTTAGGAGTTTCTGATCTTTTATTTCATGCTTTATTACAGGCCGAAGGAGACTACAATGCAAAACTTGGAATAACCATTCTTTGCAGCTGCCTTTTTTTACTTAAAGCTATTGTCTATTACCCTAACCAAGTAACCAGCCCCCCTCATTATTCACTGTTTGGTGTGTCAATTTTTACAGGGGATTCCGTGACTGTAGAAGATGAAGTGGTGGTGATCAAGAGCATTGTGCTCCCAAACAAGACCCCTAACCTGAGTGTACAAGAGGAGATAATATTGTAGTTATGCAAGATAGATTCTTCCCCAATTGCTTTTTTCTTCGCTCTCTCTCCCCTTCACTTGATATATGTTTTTCTTTACTGTGTTTCAGTTGCTTCATGCCTTCAAGTGTGCATTTGTATAATTGTACACGACATTACTTTTGCTGAGAGTAATAAATGAAGCCGTTCTGTTAGTGTACTTCTTGGCCAAAAGCCTTAACTGAATAATAGGATGAACTTCTCATGTATTTCCTCTAGCTGTTCAAAGACCAGTAGTCAATTTTCCTTTCCTTGACAGCAAAAATTGATGTGAAATCCGAGCCGCTAGAGTGATATCTTCACTCTAGCTTCAATATGAGCTCTTGTTTAGCCAAATGGTTAATCTGCCTGTCTTGCGTAACTGTTGCAAAGATCAAATTTTGATATGGACTCCGGCAAATGGTCACTTTGCCTGTCTTGTGTTTCATTGACAGCAAAAATTGATGTGAAATCCGAGCCGCAAGAGCGATATCTTCACCCAAATTTCAATAGGAGCTCTTGTTTAGACAAATGGTTAATTTGCCTGTCTCGTTTAACTTTTGCAAAGTTCAAATTTTGTTATGAACTCCTGTTTAGCAAACGGTCACTTTGCCTGCCTTGTTTGGAGTTGCATAACTCCAAGCCTCAGCTCTGAGCCCCACTTCAGTGAATCTAAATTGAGTAATTTTTTGCGTCGTAGTTGTACCGTTGGTCAAGGGACAGGGATAGTACGAATGTACGATCTCAACTGTGTAAGGCATAAGCTTCTCAACAACAATCTTTATACCAAGTTCGTGAAGTTTTCATATCACAATGTTTCTTAGATTAAAAAGAAAAAAAACACAAACATAGCTATTAGTCATATGATATATGAATTGCATAAGCTGGAAGCACTTTCCCCTCGATTCTTTTTTCTGAGAAGAAATCAGTATTGCAAATTGCAACACACTTTAAGAATCTCAGATTACCGTCCTCCATTGGAGATCGCAAATTCCTGACCACAAGCATAGCGTACATTGATCAAATTCATGGTGGGTCATCTTTTCTGGCCCATTGATGGAATCAAATGATTACTTTGCTGAACACAAATCTCAACTTCTCTGAATTGCCATATAATCTGTTGTACAATCAAATGAGAAACAGCTGCCAGTCTGTTAGCAATTTTTCTTTACATCAAGCCTTGAGCCAAGGTCATCGCTGGCATTTTCCAGGGCAAACCTCCAAAGATGCCCAAGTCACGTTAGCCTAAGACTGACCCATCTAATAAGCCTTACAATTCACATCCTGCAGTTCAGATGAGACATCCCTGCTCCAGAATGTCTCTCCTGTACCTCATCTGACTCCCCCTCACATCGTTGAGCATTGCAATGAAGAACTACTGTGTGAGCAAGCCTTCCCACTATTGCGGATGGCCTAGGTTGTGGCGGGCTTTTGTTGCATTGAGAAAATGCATCATAAATGTCAGGCCAGCTCTTTGAAATGAGAGCAACACAGATGTGCTCTAGTAGTTTTGAAGAGATGTCAAGAAACTTGCTGCAATGGTGGCTTCCCAGCTATCTCGCTGTACCAGGATTTCCACGCCTCCACATAATGGTCAAAGAGATCTCTTAAAGCTGCAAAAACACAATTACACAAGCCACTGGATTAGCGAAGCATTCCTTGATGAATAGACGGGATGCAATCTTAACAGTACTGTAGGTTACATTTTCTTAGTTTGATGCATGCCAGCTGTCATTGTAGCGGAATGAAAATTCATGTCACACCTTGATTATGATACTGAGGGTGATAAGTGGAAGCAAGGTTTTCTAAGTCATGGACCGGCTTTGTGTTTTTCTGTTCGATGACTTTCGCCACAGTCACAGGAGCAAAAGGACCATACTGGTAGTTTCTTGAAACTGGCCTTTTATCTTGCTCCGAGTGGTTGCACTCACTTTCCACATTCTCAATCTTAACTTGCTGCTTGGTCTGCTTTGCATCTTCTCCGCCAACAAAATCCACCTTATTCCTTTTGAAACTAATGTTACTAATCTCGGTTCCAAATGTTCTTTTCTTGGTTTCAGTGGAGACAGGTGGACAAGCAGTGCTATCCTCTGTCCTTTCCCTTAGGCCTAACCACCGGAAGGCTGGCTTCCTGGTCTCTGCTTGATGAGTCTGGACAGTAAATCAAAATGTTTAGAACAATCTTTTCAGAAAGCTTTCATTTAATCACCAAAGATTGCTCTCCTAATGATGCTTTGCTAAGTGAAACCAGAGCCACAACAAAACAAATTAAAATTAGCTGCTCCATTCAGTTTACCTCTTCTTTTGCAAGATTGTTTTGTAGGTGTCATTGAGAACAGACTGTCAATATTTGGAAGGCAAGACCATACACACACTTACGTCCTTATCAGGATATTATTAGGAGGTAATGGTGGCTTGTGGTGGTTGTATTTAGTTTACTCTCTTGCTGACAAGCCTTTCCATGATCATTATTGTGATCAATTCCATTACTGGGTAACCATTAGCAACAAGTTCTTGTGAAATTATGCGAACGTCTGAATATAGTGAAAGCCAAAAAAGATAACATCAAATGCTGATAAAGTCATTACCTTTTCGATAAGCCGCAGAGAGGACAACACATTGGCAATGTCGTACAGCCTTCTTACTTTAGCTGCATTATCTCATAAAAAAAAGAGTTAGCTGCTGAGTCTGCAATCAGCCAGCAACTAGAAAAATTGAAGAAAGCGCAGTATAGTAGTCCTTACTTCTCATTACTAGTGGGTTGTGACCATCACCAAGTAATACTTTTGCAGCTTCATCCAGAGAGATCAAATCGACCTGAAATTGAGCATAAAACTTAGCACAGGGAGTACAAGAGAATACAAAGCAAAAACAATGGGCTTGTGCTTACATTAGAACAAATGAACAGCTTGGCAAAGTTCTGTGTAAGGAGTCCCAAAGACTTTTCCCTTCTACTGTCTGCAAGCACAACATGAAAGCAACTTCAATTCTCATTCCTCACTTCTGTAAAACAAAGATTTTAAGTTGCAAACACATACATAATTCACACCAATGGCCAAAAAGGAGCTTGCTAGAAATATATTGAGCGCTAGAATAACTATTTACTGAAAGAAATATAGAGGGCAAAATGAAAAAATCACCTGACTTAGAAGATGCTGATGATTTCATGACATTTGGGTTTGATGGTTCCAAAGCTCCACCATGACAGGATCCACATTGATTGGCGGTCAATATTGTAGGGTTCAATTGCTCGGATTGGCTTCCAATATCAGGATTAGAACATGTTTCCTCATCATAGTCCACAACCTTGAACTATAAAAGACAAAGATTTATTAACCTCCTAATGCCACAGAGGTGCATTCAGATACCCAATCAAGATCAAATCCTAGAGGGGAAGGAGAAAAAAAACTCACCTCTCCTTTACTTCCATCAGAGGAACCAAATTTCTCCCTTAAACCCTCATCCTGAGAATCATGAAACCAAAATAGCATTATAAGCATTCTTCATTTTGGGGATTAGCTGTTCTCAAATTTTCTTACCCTTAGTGCAGCAAGAGCCTTGGGAATTGCTTTAAACCCCTTCCATGTGTATTGATTCTTAGCTCTCTTCGATAGCACCTAAAATCAACGAAACCCCATCTATCAATCTAAGAAAACAAGCATAATATAATCTACCAAAAATATTCAATTTTTCAAGTTTTAGTCTAAGCCACTGAAGTGACTGCTATTTGCTGGCATCATTTCATTAAAATTGGATATTGAAAATAACAAAGCAATAGAATGGATTCAATGACAAAAGGACTAAACTTCAATTGCAATTTATTACCAACACACAGATTCAGATCTTACCCCAACACTTTCCAGCACATTGACAATATCATAGATCCGCCGTCTCTCAACACCTGCAAAAATTACCCAGAAAATTGACAATCCAGGTACAATGACAGACACCCAGAAGAAAATTTCCTCTATAAAAAGTGAATTCCAAGAATAAAAACATTAAATAACAAATCAGGTCTATTACCTAATTTATTGGCAGCATCATCGAGCCCAATAGAATCAACCCCATCTCGATTGTACAAGCTCAGGAAACTACCCATCAAAAGAAACACCAGAAATTATAAACGAAAACCAGTGAATGTCAAGAAAGAATGAAAACCCAGAAGAGAGAGAGAGAGAGTACTTGGAGCATAAAAGACCCAAAGACTTCTGCTTTCTGCTGTAAGTATGATGCTTAGATCCAGTCTCTGACATTGAAGGTGGAGATGCCGCCATTAATGGGTTCAATTTTCTTCTTTACCCATAAAGAGATGCAGATATCCAGAGAAGGGGGAAGATAGAGAGAGAGAGAGAGAGAGAGAGAAGAGGAGGGTTTAAAGACCGTTAGGAATAGGGATCTGGGAAGGGTGATGATTCATAAAGGCGCTGGTTTCGTTAATTTTTGGGGGGATTCGAAAATTCGAAAGGAGCGGGAATTTGAATTGCCGTGGAGGGGTTTCAGGTTTGGGTGCAAAATGACTCTCTCTGCCCCCTGTCAACATTCGGGTTGTGGGTGCATTTTGGTCATTTCCGGTTGGGAAAAGCACGTGACTGTTAGGTAGGGCGCCAGGGGCTTGGGTCACCTTCTCCCGCGCCCTGTTTGAATGCTTCACGGAGGGATCGCTGAATTAGTGTTGGGATTAGGATTAATCAAAAATTATTAGTAATCTAATTGTGCATTATTTTAACTATTGCCATGTGCGGTTATTATGAATAATGGCTTCACTTGGAATATACTACAGGCTAGTCTAGATTCTGTCTTGACCTCTAACCTACATTCGATTATCACAAAGTTAAAATTTACCTACTTGTAACTTAATTTACACGTAAAATTAGACTTGAATCAATTGATACATTATACAATGTAAAACTTTATTTAAAAATTTATATGCTTAAAAGCAAATTTGCATTATCACACTTCATCCAAATCCAAATGCAACAACCCAAAAATCCCACCACCATAAGGAGTCTTAACCCTGTATTATAAAATTACAGATATTTTGGTTCCACTTGACCCTAGATTTAAAAACCGTAGATTGCCTACTACTTCATAAAAACGGAGCGAAGGAAATTTAGAGAAATATTTTATTTTAATCCATACAATCCAAGCGAAAAAATAGCACAAACTTGCATCTTTCAACTATGACAAGCATTATCACACTTTAAATTCAACGCAATTACTTGTTTCCTTGCAGCTTATAATGACTTTTACACTTTATAGGTGAAAAGTGCCATTGAATATAAAATTTTACATTACCCTTATGCCTTATCAGACATGTCTTAAGCAAATTCGTGGACAATGAAGTTCCATTGTATAGAACTGAATTCCGAAGCTAGAAATACTGAGCCTTTTGGCACAAAAATACACCTAGTGCCAATGTGCTTCGTGTTTTGATGCTACTGAGAATCAAAGATACATTATACTACTAGCATAGGATGAAAGTGAAACACAGTTGTCAGACGAATGTAAATTACTAAATTACATGTCCCAATAACAAGGGATTGATTTTACAAATTTATATTGATCTTACAAATTGTTCTCCAGAAGATTATCTCATTAGAAATCCAAAATAGCATCTAGAGATCAAGAACTTGATGACACAATATCTCCAGCTCCGCGAACTCAGAGTCTTAGTCATCGTTTGCGCCATTTTCACCCAAAGACTGCATTACTTCAGCATTTAGCCTCAGCAACACTTGACATCCACTCAGCCAGGATTTCGACCGCCACTAGCAAGACCACCCCACCGCCGCTTCTTATAAGCACCCCGCCTGACCAACTAACAGATCAGGCATTTGCTAGCGTTAAAATTTACATCCCATACATTGCCTCCTTTCACCCAAAGACTGCATTACTTCAGCATTTAGCCTCAGCAACACTTGACATCCACTCAGCCAGGATTTCGACCGCCACTAGCAAGACCACCCCACCGCCGCTTCTTATAAGCACCCCGCCTGACCAACTAACAGATCAGGCATTTGCTAGCGTTAAAATTTACATCCCATACATTGCCTCCTTTCAGCTCAAAGAGCCGAGTGCTGCAGTCTAGAATGAGCCACCTCTACGACTACCTACAGAGTTTCAAGAGTTCAAACTTCAAAGGGCACTTGTTCTGGTGCACTGACTTGATTGGGAACGTTCATAATGACATGCCAATTGCAACAAACGGAACTTCATCAATCAACATCTATCAATGACAGCAGATTATGTCTGCTTGATTACAGCATCTCGTGCGTGACAAACTTGAGATTAGCAGTTATCGCTAATAGAGGCTAAAAGATGATGTGTAATTCAATAATTTCCATAGCCAACTCCCCATATGTCAAGAACTTTGCTGATCCTTCTAAAGTAAATCCTTCTAAAGTAGGGTGCTTTATCATATACACCACAAACCAGCACTTTACGCAGCTGCAACAAGGTGTCCGGAGGCATATATGTACGCCATCTGACACTATGAGATGATTAATGTCTCTCTCCGCAATCATGCTTTCTCAGCACACAATGCTGGAGCAGCTTAATGACAGTTGGCAGAGCTCTTGCCAATTTATGTACCAGTGACTCCCTAAGAAGCCACCAGCTCCCTACATGTGACATCAGCCAAACCAGCTGATTACATTAACAGCCTTAGTTTGATTGAAGGTGCCACTCTTCCTGTACAGAAGGCTATAATGTCCATCCAGTGTAATTTTTATTTCACTAAGCTTTCACAATCTGAAGTTCCTAGGAAGGAATCGACATCCACTCAGCAATCGTAGAATCTCTCTTGCAAAAGGTTGGTTGCCGGTCACCAAAAGCCCGTTAAGAACACGATTGAAAGTCAACTTTGTAGGAACGAATCCTCTATCTACCATTTCAACCAACAACCTACCACCAACCACCAAGTCCTCAGATTTTTGCCTCACAAACATCGAACTTATCAAGACATTATACGTATCCAAATTGGGTAAGCATTCCCCGGACCCCATATTCTCAAATACACCTAAAGCCTTCTCAATCTCCCCTGCATCACAATAGTACCGAATCAAGAGATTATATGTCTGAACATTCGGCTCACACCCTTCATTCCTCATCAACCCCACATACTCACTTGCCCGATCCATCTCCCCAACATGACACAACCCTCTAATCAACAAATTATATGTCATTGCATTAGGCACATACCCCTTCCCAACCATCTCCTTAAACAAATCTATTGCACTCTCCACACTATCCTTCTTACACAAAACTTGGATCAAAGCATTGTAGGTCGCAACATTAGGAAGCACACCTTCTCGAACCATCTCATCGAACAACCTCCTCGCCTTATCAACCTCACCTGCAACACCAAACCCATGAATCACAGTAGTATAAGTAACCACATCGATGTCACACTTCCTCCTCTTCATCTCCAGAAAAAACCGCCAAGCCTCCCTCGTTTGCCCTGCTCGAAAATACCCTTTAAGCATAGCATTATAACTACTCAATGTAGGACTCAGCCCCCTCTCAACCATCTCCTCCAGCACCTCCAAAGCCTTGTCAGTCCTCTTAATCAAACACCACCCATTTGCAATAATACTATAGCTAACAACATCAGCCCTAAATTTTCCCCTAAAAACCTTCAAGAAATTATGGGCTTTTTTGACCCTTTTCGATTTGCAAAGTATATCCAAAAGGGTGTTGAAAAAATTCAAATCTTGTGGGCACCCATGTTTATGCATAGACAAGAAAATCTTAACAGCTTTATCAGGTTTACCAGCAGCAACATACCTTTCAATGATGATGGCGAAAGTTCTAGGGGTGGGGCCCAGACGGCGGGATTTGAGGCGATCGACGAGGATCCACAGGCCGTCGTAGTCGCGGAGCCGGGCGGCGAGGTCGATGGCGAGGTTGAAGGAGGAGAGAGAGTGGGAGTAGTAGCGGTGGTGGTCGACAATGGTGAAGAATTCGAGGGCTTTGGGTGCGTGGTTCCAGAGGCGTTTCAGTGTGGCGTTGACGAGGGGCTCGGACCATTGTTGTGAGAGAAGGGTTTTGGAGAGGGTTTGGGGGTCGGAAGTGGTCAGGATTAAGTTGGCGATGGTGGTGGAGGAAGGAGGTTCCGACAGCGTAGGGGTGGCGGAGACGGTGGTTGAAGCGGTGGAGAAGGGTCGGAGCAGAGACAAGGCTTTGCCATTTTGGGTGGTTGTGCGAGTGAGCATCTGACTTGGCCCAAATTTGATGAGCTCTTCCAAGCCCAAAGAGAACACTGCGATTATTTACGACCTCAGCTTTTCCCTTTTTTTTTATGTGACTTTTTTTTTATATGACAAATTTTTTTTTTTTGGGTGGTCTTGGATTCTCAATTTTGCTTCAGTGGAGTTACTGTTGGTTTAATAAGAGGTAAAATTTTTTATCACATATTTTTTTTATTTACAATACCCGAACTCGAGACCTTGGTTAATGAGAACAAGTGTTAAACTACTTAAACTAACCTATATTGGTATATGACAATTATTTGAACAGTATTTAATTTTACATTCTAATCGTGACATTCGTGCAGGATTTTCTCAATCGGATAAAGGAAAAATGCATCAATCTAGGTCATGAGTCATGACAATCTCCAAAATTGGCTATTAGAATTACAATGATGCTATTCATAATTGAAAAGTCACATAATTTATAATTAGGACCATCGACAATAAGTTGTATAACATGAGATTAGATGAGCGTCTTTTAGGTAAATTAGTGAATTATCAAATATATTGATGTATATTTGTTCAATTGATTTGACACTTATTCTACTCAAATAAAATTCTGAGTTTAAAACTGTGAATGAAGAAAATTCATAATTGGAAAACTCTATGGCTTAGGGGTCGATAGACATCGACTATGGTACAGCCTCAATGCCAAAAATAACAAAGTTTGGAACATAATACATGGTTGCATTAATTGAACGGGTGTTAAATAGTTATATTCTAAGTATATATTCTCAGCATTGATGGGAGGTAGTGATTTGTTTGGACCCTAAAAGTTTCCAAGATCAAAATGAACAACTACTCTTTTATTTAAAAAGAATATATTGTAAATATACATATTTTTTTCCATACAGTCGGCATTGAAAAATTAAGACAATAATCTAAAATTAAAACTAAATTAAAATGCATTGACAAGTATTTTGGACTGTGCTTGTTGTTTTTTTTTAAAAAAAAATTTAACAGCTAATAATTGGTGCTGTGAATTACTTGGACTCCCCCCCCCCCCCCCAAAAAAAAAAAAAAAAGGTGGAGTATGAACTTGGCCAATTATGAAAAACCACTGACAATAATTAGTCACATAAGACGAGAGGATTACAAAAATTAAAGATCTTCTAAGCATTGGGCCAAAAAAAGATAAAATAATGAAGGTCCCACCGAGATTTGAACTCGGGTTACTGGATTCAGAGTCCAATGTCCTAACCACTAGACCATGGGACCTTGTGTTTTTCTGCTTCTGACTTATATTTAAAACTATATAATTCCGAAAAAAGACTAGAAAAATTTAAAAAAAATAAGAGAAGCCACTCTATATCAGAGCCAGGTTTCGATCCTGGGACCTGTGGGTTATGGGCCCACCACGCTTCCGCTGCGCCACTCTGATGCGTTGATTGATTTGGCGCATTAGTCTGTCCTTCACATGGAAAATCTTGAACTAGCTGTAAGCATCACATGAATTGCCAGTATTTTCAGAAGCGATTTATCATTTATCTTTTGGTGTCCTAATATACAAATCTTCTTCAGTGTATTTTTTTTAATTTGCTTAACAATGATTGTATCCGCCGCGTCTTGTGTGTGTTGAGTCTTTTGTTGGATTGTGTTGACTGCATATTAAACTTTAGCCGTTGGCTTATTAATAATCAGGGGGAAAAAAAAAACCATTGTAACATGAAAAAGTTGATTTTTGAGGTGGATTTTTGTTGGTCTTTTAAAGCTTTGGGCATTTGATTGGAATCAAGCAGCTGTAGGTGGAAGGGGGGGGGGGGGGAAACAAATGTGTGGTGTATATGAACTACTTTATATTTATTTTTCAATTTCTTGGCTAAAATTTGGATTAAGGAGGGTTTGATTTGAAGAGGAATTGTACCCATTTGGATTAATGACATCACATACTTAGGTTTTTTTTTTTGGTTTTAATGGAGTAATGTTTTTATGTTTCAATATATAGAATGTTATGTATCAAGACTATGTTAGAATAAGCATACGAATGAATTCCTCAATTTTCAATCGCTTGTTTAAAATTGAGATGAGATAATTAGTTATTATGATATCAAATCTTTTGTAGTGAAAACAAATTCGTAAATTTTACTTAAGTTGTGAACTTTGCATCAAACAAAATACTATACGGTGAACTCGAGACCTTTCAATTTCAACATTAATGTTGTATGCTTGATTTTGTGAAGATGAGTACACCATACTTAGAGTTGATGTTTAATCATTTTCCCAAGTACTTTACAAGAAAAAGAAAAAGAAATAAGGGGAAAAAAAGCTCCATAAGATGAAAGAAACTAAATAATTTTCATGCGGCAGCTTGGAGCCTCTGGATGACGAGGAATAGTACGGCATTTGATCACCAAGACCTGGATAGTGCAGTTACACTATTAGATGGATGGTGGGCTTGTGGACCAAAACCTGGAAAGAAGAATTGGCATACACTCTGGCGGTGTTGGCGCGAAACTTCAGCTCTATTCCTGTCATTTTTTCATAACTAAGTGTGGCCTTGCGTTGGATTGGGTGTGGGGTGATCTTAGTTTGTCTCGTTGTTGTTGAATTGAGTTGTTTGTGTTTGCTTATTATTGCCAATGGCACTATTTATCGGGGAAAAAAGCAAAGTAACATTATTGTAAATGTCTTGGGGGGTGGGGACGCCTATTTCCTAGTGAAAGAAAACCTAATTACAAGCCTTGTTTTGATGAAAATGTCTAACCCCCCCCCCCCCAAAAAAAATCAATGTACATAATTGATTTATATATCAACCATATACTTGCTATGATTTCATGGTTATCCTCTTAATTTATCTTTGGGACCTTGGAAAATCTTTTGGTTGTGTGCTTTGTTTAACAAATCAAATGCTGTGAAGGACCTTGGCTTCAACTCCACCTTGATTTCTTTCCCTTCAACCTTGGCTTTGATTGAACTTGTTTGTGGCACCACCTAGGACATCAAATTTACATAATACAAAAACATCAGAAAAAGGAAAAAAATACATAGAAAATAGTGTTTTTAACTTTACGCTTTGCGTTTTAAAATGGTATTGATATTTACCTTAGTAGGATTTTCGAATGTATTCTCGTCTTGGCAATCGTCGGTAGTGAGGATGGTTTGCTTGGTAAGGTGTATCGACTTTAGGTCGACTCCTTTGAACGACATGTTCAATTCTATTGTGGTATTCTGGTAGTTGACAACCTTAATTGTTATGCAATTCTTTTTCTCCTGATGGTCCAGCCAACTGATTGCAGAGGCATGAACATGAGGTGTCTTTGAACGGGTTCGGGTTTGGGTTTTGAGATGAGATTTTAATAGCAATGCACCACTTGATTCTTTAAAGAATGTCTGGACCCAATAGCTTGAGATTCCATATGCTTGGTGTGAATTGAAAACAATCGCATCCGGACTCCATTTTCTATCATTCTCATTCACAAAAAGTGGGGCATAGCTAACCATCTCAACCACATCACTGCATTCATATATGACATGAAAAACATATCCATCAATCATAAATGTTGATGAACTATTAATTAATTTGTATCTATGGCAAAATTGGCACTAGACTGACTAATCAATCTAGCACGTCAGTCTCAAACAGAACGATTCAATTTAACTCAAAACCAGTTAATTTTACGTACCAAAATCAAAACGATCCTAAAATTTTTGAACCAATATTAGTTACGTTGTTTTTGATCTTGTAACCTTATTAGACAAACTTATATATATATAAGAATGATCTAAATCTAGGCTGCTTAGAATATTCTATTTACACTTTTAACCGGAAACGAACTTAACTTCAGGCATAAATAATTAAATGACTCGATTGTTAGATCTACTAGTTCATCTAATCAAAGTATGTGCGATGGTGAAATTGAACGCTGAAGCAAAGCAACATTATATAAGATTGACAGAGCATGCCTGTTCCTCTCCAATGAAAGTAAGAAAGCAGCTTCAGCCAATGCACCTCCAAAAGTTCCATTGCCAACTTTTTCTTTAGGATCCGTCACCGCATATTCACTCACAAAAGCCTGCATGAATATTATTTAATACAGTCACTATTAATCCTAGTCTCCAGTACTAAAGTTCATCTGACTTTATCAGTTGAGCTAATTGACAATTTGACACCCACACAATCAAATTAATAGTTTATGTAAAATACAATAAGATTGATGGCTGAGTCAATAAATTAGCATGATGTATGTACCTTTGGTGCCTTAGGATTACTCCGGGATGCCTTCTCAAATAGGCGAGTGTTATCAAGCATGCCCTCAGCACTTGTGTAATTCTGAAAACTCAACACAAATGTACTTCTTTAATTATTTTTTTGTGTGTCTCCAAATGTGTATATATATAATAACACTGGAAAATACGTAGGAAATTATAGAAATTAATGTATAAATCATAATTACATGATAATCATATAAATCAGCAGGGTGATCCAAGGGCTGCTTTGACCCATCACAATTGGAGATGGCTTTGATATCTGGGTAGGATTTTTTTAGCGCCTTGTAGAATTTGAGATAATTTCCTGTACAACAACAATAGTAATTTGAAAAATAAATAAGTTGGTAATTATTTATTCAAACTGATGTTTTCCTTAATGATTTGGATAAATATGGAATGAAATGTTAGTGCACACACATACCTCTGTAGGTCCTAAACCCACAATTCTCATTTCCAATGGCAATATACTTGAGGTTGAAAGGTTTTGGATGTCCCAATTTTGCTCGGAGCGAACCCCATGTAGAATTGGGGCTACCTCTAGCAAACTCGATGCTATCGAGCATTTCCTGGTTACATTGGGGTTCAATATTTAGTCAGTCCAATTATGTCACGATCTGACAGATGAGTCATTTAGCATCATATGTATATGTCTTGAGGTTGTCAATTGAAGTACTTGTCAAGAAAAATCTAATGAGTCAAAATCAGACAAATGAGTATGTGTTCAATCTATTCCTAGGTCTTTGATGTCGGATAATCAAGTACAGGTTGGTTTGAATAGGTCAAGTCACATTACATATATGATGCACTTATCGAAAATGTACGTACTTGCACAAAAGGCCCAATTAGAGCTGTATCGACTTGGTCGACGTGACCTTCTCCTACAATAACATAGCAGGACACACATTGAAACTAAGATACGAAATATACGAGAATTAATGGATCAGAACCGAAGACATAAATCATGAAAATCATCTTGTTGAGAAGATTAAAATGACGAAAAATTAGCGAAAATGTTCATGTTTACAAACCGCTGTTAATAACCCATACTGGCTCTGCTCCAAGGTCCTCTGCTAGCTGTTATTCACAGCAAATGAAAATAGAATTAATCAAACATACTTCTCCATAAAAAATTTCATGTTACATTTATGCACATACTAATGACATATATGTATATCATGCTTCATACTTGAAGATATTCAAGGTAACCAAGCCCATCGTCACTCCAATAATTCCACACATCACCAAGATGTCCCGGCCTCTCTTCCCACGGGCCGACGGTTTCCTTCCATCGAAACCCGTTGCTTAGCCAGTTCCCCTCGACATAGCACCCTCCTGCAATGTGAATAGTTATATGAGAGTGGGTGCTACATACGTAGTCTTACTTGTGCGAGCTAGCTGTCTAAGAGATTGTTTCTGAAAATGATGTGAAAGTCTTAAGGAAAAAAAGTACCGGGAAATCTGAGGAATCGAGGTTTCAAATTGAGAAGCATCTCCATCAAATCAATCCGGAATCCATGACCCTATGTGAAATCGATCAAATCATTAAGATTATGTAAATAAAACTTCAAATATAATTACTGTTTTCATTTGATCAAAAATCAATGGCAACCTAAAATTACAACATGTAGGAAAATACTAATTGAATTTTTAACCTTGTATGTATCAGTGGGCATAGCTGAAACTTGATCAAGCCAAATGGTTCCAGTTTGACGTGTGGTGAACTGAAGCCTACAATTTGGGTTTGATCCTGTAGCTTGTAATCTCACCTCCAATCTTGTCCAATTCTTAACCTTTTCTGCTTCAGCTCTGCAGTTAGTAACCCTCCCCCCCAAATAAAGAAAAATAGTCATGATCCTGTATCAGCATAATTTAGATTTAAGAAAAAAATTATAGCAGGAAAAAAAGAAGTTTTAAAGTCTGTATCATATGGTGTCGAAGGAAAGCGTTTCGGGAATTCAGAGGTAGCAACCTTAAATATGTTTAGTTAAAGAAAGGCTATTTCTGAAAGACTACGAGATCAAGAAAACAAGAAAAGAATATTAAGGACCCCATGCTTCTCCCGCCAAAAAGAAAAAAATTAAAATCAAAACCTGTACCCCAATCACGTCTAAGCAAGATGTTTGGGATATTTAGATGGAACAATCTTAATTACCTTTAGTTGAAGAGAGATTGTTTCTGAAAGAGCACTTGATTAAAAAGAGAGTAAAAGTGAAACGATAAGCTTACGTTATGTGGCTGAAGGCCAGCATATCTGTGCCATCAGATGTGACAAATGACACTACAGCATCGAGTGGTCCAGATGATCGAATGTAGAGCACAATTTTGTACGTCTTCCCTTCTTCAACATTCTGCCAATCAAAGATCCAAGTTTTTAAGTTCTTGAACATTTAAAAAGGTGTACAGTACTTGCTGATTAAGGATGTTAATAAATTACCATGCCCCAATAGCCAGGGTTGTAGACTCCAACTCCTCCAGGGGGACAAGTTGTTGGGGAACAATGTATGTCCATTCGAAGGGCGATTGGATTGGTTTTGAAGCACGATGACATTTCTGTTGTAACGGAGATTACAGTTTCATCACCGATCATGCCCCAAGGACTAATCATTGAGGGTTCGTGGTGACCCCCAGCTTCAAATCCTCGATCACTCACAAGCTCTGCCCACAGACCACCGGTTCCTGCATGGTTAATCTCCTACAATAACAAAGTAGCATATGAGGAATACCGGTTAAATCAAACAAGCAAAACCCTCAAAAGAGATCCCACATGTGTATATATATAATGTTACCATGTATAAACAATATATTGAAAGTATAAACTTTCAAGTATATAATGTTACACATACATACATGTACGAAAAAAACAAAAGCTCAATGTATAACACAATACCTCGAAAAAAATGCCAAAGAAGTTTTTGGGTATGGGACGGGTAGAGGAAGCATCGACATAGAGAGTTGCTTTGCGAATTTCTTCTTCGTGGCGTGTGACATTGTGATGGTGATCAGCAATGCAAGCTTGAGAAAAAATGACTGCCCCCAATAAGAACCAAAGCACAAGATGATGAAAAGTAGGGTTGGACCAAGTCATTATGCTTTTAAGGCCTTTGCACAAAAGTTGCTTTCCCAACCTACACCCACAAAAAGAGAAATTTTAATTATTTACATAATTTAATTACTTACACGTCTATTAGTACTAATTTGAGAAGAAAAGAATAAAATTGATAGAATTTTTTAGCCATAAGCAAAAGAAAAGATAAATATGAGTGTTGTGCGTGGCTTATATATGAATGTAACCCTATCATAGGTGGTAGCTGGATAGAGTGGGCTCTAAATGTGAGGTGCCTTGTGAAGTATTAGGTGGCTTTCAAATGCTAATTTGTACTGGTGTGATGATACTTGGACCTGATCAATCACCTACCGCGAAAGCAACCAATGATGGATCCTCAAAAAAGAAATCAATTACTTGGAGAAAAAGACGGTACGGATAAAAGAAAAGTGATGAGGCGCTGGCTTCTGCAACGACTTCCATATAGATCCCATCTAAAAACGGAACAAACGAGTCATATGTACACAGTCTTACCAATAGCTCATACGTATTATCCTCGTATGAATTATCAATATACAATCAATGGCGTATAATCATAATGTAAACTCAAGCCGATAGAAGAATCGAGAAAATGTGTTTACCTTATGAAATAAGTGAACAACGACAATGTTGATGAGTACGAGAAAAAAGATGGACGAAGATGTGAATTAACTCGAATACATGAAGAGAAGGGAAGAGAATTGTGTATTTTTGCAAATATGTATGGTTGATATCGGAGCAAGGTAGGGTATTTATAACAATTTTAATTACCTTCTTTTGCTTATCGTATGATCTTTTGTAAATATTGTTGGTTAAAGATATGAAATATTTAACGGATAAGATATTTAGTTATCATTTTGTTGACAATGTCATTACGCAAATGAAGTGTGGCATCAATATCCATATGATTCGGGAAAAAAAAGAAAAAAGAAAAATCATGTCCATGAATGGTAGGTAAGTAAGATTTAGTCTGTTAATCGAATCAAAATCCTAATTTGCTAGCCTTTTTTTTTTTTTTTTGGTTGGGTTGGACTGGTTTGCCACTAATTAGTTTTGTCCATTCTGTGACTCAAGGAGGAAACAGGATAGGAATTTTGAACGTACCATTTTTAGTAAGATAAATAATTATCGATTTATGTGACTCAAGGGTTAAAATCTAACCAGTGAATTTATTTTTTTAATCAATATGGTGTGTATTTTTCCTAATTTTTTCCAACAGAAATTATTTCACCTTATCCTATCCATGGCAGTGTGTGTGTAAAATTTTTTCCCGGTATTTGTATGCATATATCTATATAGGTCTGAATGTCGATAATATTTTGGATTAACGATTAAAATAAGATATTGAATATATTTTTTTGATCAAAGGAACGAGAGGGTTATATATTGCTCAAATCGACAAACTTACACTAGTTATTTAAAGCAGTATGGATATATTAAAGTCTTAGGTTCAATTTGCTCCTTTGATGCTCAATTGTATTATGCAAACCTTACACCCCAACAGGAGCACAAATAATCCTTTTGTAGATGAAGTGAAGGGTCATCTCAGTTGGTCCCACACACGAACAATTTAGAAAAAAACAAGAAAAATTATTTTAGTTAGGTGTAAGAAGAGAATATCCACATCACTAATATTGTAGCAAGGTACATTTTGTTGGGGTTCAAAAAAGAACTCAAAACCACACATGGTATTGTGTTTGGTAGCACCCATACCATGTTTCATTAGTAAGCACATGCATGGAGAGATGTATTCTCATATCTTAGTAAAAAATTTGAACATTAATTGCTACAAACATCATAAACTAATTTGAGTAGTTTTTGAATAAGTTCGATATTTTAGATCTCGTGCCTGTTCTTTTCGTTGAGAAATAGGGATTGAAAAATCGATCAAGTTGGTTGAAGTAGATTGAAGTGAGTATTTTTTTGTTGAAGCGGGTTGAAATTGATAAATTGGGATTTACCAACGAAAAGAACAGGGCCCTAGGTTAGTTGTTGAGTACAAGTTGTCCAAGGCTTTGGACTTTAGTAAAAAATTAATGATTTACATAGATGCTTGAAAAGTAAAAACGTTTAATAGAGTGCAATACAATGTAAGTAAAATAGCATATTTGTCAATTTACATAGCTACATGAACTACATGCATGTCACTATCAATTTGAATCATTGCCTATGCGACGAAGTTTTTTCATACATTAGGGAAATTTGGTCCCATGCATGCAGCTGCCATTGAGGACTAATGTCAGTGCCACCAATCAATAACTATCAATATTCAATAGGCTTTCCATCTTTACAGCTAATCACGGCAAAAATATATTGGACTCTTATGAGTGCATTCACGGGTATGTTTCTATGCATATGAGTATACCCCTAGTCACTTTTTATGGAGTATTATACACAATGAGTTAACCAGCCCCTAGTGCACAATTGTTTGTCAAAATTAGCCCACGAGGTGTAATCAATGTTAGAAGATGGCTACCAGAGTCGCCTCGAATTGAATGCCGGCCATGTTCCAATCCCCAAAACCTTAAGATGCATGGTGGGATGGCTGTGAGAGAGGAGGAGAGGCAGGGAGTTCTGACTTAGGGCTAGTCAGATTGATGTGTGTTAAATGGACCCCCTACACCTCCTTATATAGGTTTAGTTTGATTAGGATTTCCGTTTTGACAGCTAAGCACGGCAAAATATATTGTACTCTTATGAGTATATTCACACGTATTTTCTATGCAGGTGAGTTTTCAGCTCTAGCTTTTATTCACATATGTTTAAGTTGAATGTGGGAGTATGCACATCCCCACAAACTTTTTTTTTTATTTTTTCAACGGTAAACGTTAAGGACTTTATTCTATCAAAGAAGCCTCATGCATGGACAGGGTACAAGGGAGGAGGAAGGAGGTATGGCAAGTCCTACCAAAATCCCTGTATAAAAATCCAATTGTACCCACTCTTACATGTGATCTAAGCAAGAACAAATTGAGATCTTCTCTCAACTGTGGCCCCAAGAAAAAAAGCCAATACGATGTGATTGTCCCATCTATTATTTATGGAACATCAAAGTTGGACCAATCTACAATAGTTGAGCATAGGTGAATTGATGATATCTTCACAAATTACACCGACGGATTGATTTCGACTAGTCTGTTTCAACTGTTGTCTTTGCAATTTTCCTTTTTTCTTTGTGTGAGACTTTTCCCTTTTGACTATCACATTACGTTAGTGTCAAATTATTGTACGCTTTATAGGGAATTATTATCATATATCCTCTTCACATTTAGGTAAATCTTGTTTGTAATTGGCTGTTTTTTGAAATTTCATCTAACCTCCACTCGATTTATTTCGGTCATATTATTAGAACTTTATGCTATTGTATTGTAGAAGGTGTAAATGTTCTAGACATAGTGATCCAATATTGTATGCAAATACAACAAATGCATAATACAGAGGATCATTCCTCTTACAATGTCTTTTTCCAACAATTTTCTCCATTTTCTTTCTCTTTAATTTCTTCTCTTTTTCTTTTTTCTCTCAAACTTTTACAGCTATGATCTCATGGACTTGGGATTTTAATTAATAAGAAATTGTGAATTCAAATGCTTGAGAGAGAACTAATGGCCATAGTAAGAACCAAAGAACAACATCAACATAAGTAGACTTCCACCAATTCAAGGTGATCTCTTTGGGACCTCTCACCAAAAATTATTTGTTTTGTCAACCCACACTAACAAACAAGGAAATTTTTTTAATTAGTCACTCAATTAATTATATTACACATCTATTTTGAGAACAAATTACACATATATTTATTTGCCCCCCCCCCCCCACATAAATAATTGCACATCTATTTAGGGTCTAAAATTGACTGTTGGGGCTTATATATGTCCAGAATAGTTTGTAATATGCGTGGCCTCTTATATGGATGCAATGAACTCACTTAAGTCTAGCTGCCACTATCCCCTCCAATTTCAAGATTAATGTTGTATGTTTGATTTTGGGAATTAAGATGCGTAAACAATACTTAGAGATAATGTCTAATCATTTATTTGCCCAAATAGTTCAAAGAGATAAGGAAAAAAAATCTCTCCGGAAGATGGAAAAAAACCAACTTTTCATATGTCATTCATAGGGAAAATATACAATAAACAAAGTAATGTTATTGTCAATGTGGAAAGGAGCTTTCTAGTAAGTAATTACAAGGCTTGTTTTTGGTGAAATTAAGTATCTGAAAAACAGTAAGTCTTGTGTGAAACTGTCTCACGATGACTTATATCGTGAGACGTCTCACAGACTCGTTAACCACCACATCAATTTAACAGGAAAATGTCTCATCATGTAGACGGCATCACAATAAATTTTCATGAGACTGTCCCATACAAGAATTTGTGTCTAAAAAACCCCATTATCAATATACATAATTAATTTATATATCAGCGATATACTTGCAATGATCTCATGGCTTTCCTCTTAATTTATCTTTGGGAGCCTGAAAACTCCATTGGCTTTGTGCTTTATTTAACAAATCAAATGATGTGAAGGAGCTTGGCTTCAACTCCACCTTGATGTCTTTCCCCTCTACCTTAGCTTTGATTGAACTTGTTTGTGGCACCACCTAGTACATAGAATTTACACAATACAAAACATTAGGGGGGAAAAACAAGATATATATATAATAATCGTTTAAACCGTATACTTTCAATCCCCTTTTAAATATGATATTTACCTTAGTAGGATTTTGAAATGTATTCTCATCTTGCAAATCGTCAGCAGTGAGGATGGTTTGCTTTGTAAGGTGCATCGAGTTTGGATCAACTCCTTTGAAAGACATATTCAGTTCTACCGTGGTATTCTGGTAGTTGACAACCTTAATTGTTATGTAATTCTTGTTCTCCTGACGATCCATCCAACTGATTGCAGAGGCATGAACACGAGGTGTCTTTGAATCAGTTTGGGTTTGGGTTTGGGTTTGGAGACGAGATTCTAATAGCAGTGCACCACTTGATTCTTTGAAGAAGGTCTGGACCCAATAGCTTGAGATTCCATATGCTTGATGTGAATTGAAAACGATTGCATCTGGACTCCATTTTCGGTCATTCTCATTCACAAAAAGTGGGGCATAGCTAACCATCTCGACCACATCACTGCATCCAAGACATGACAAATATATCCGTCAATCAAAACAGTCCTAAAATTTTTGAACCAATATTAGTTACATTGTTTTTTTTTTTAATTATCTTGTAACCTTATCAGACAAACTTATATATATAAGAATGACCTAAACCTATGCTGCTTCAAATATTCTATTTACACATTTTGGTTTGATACGAGATTAAGTTCTGGCATAAATAACTAAATGACTCAATTGTCAGATCTACTAGTGCATCCAATCGAAACATGTGCGGCGATGAAATTGAATGCCGAAGCAAAGGAACATTATATAAGATTGATAGAACATGCCTGTTCCTCTCCAGTGACAATAAGAAAGCAGCTTCAGCCAATGCACCTCCAAAAGTTCCATGGCCAACTTTCTCTTTAGGATCCGTCACCGCATATTCACTCACAAAAGCCTGCATGAATATTGTTTAGTATAGTCACTATCAATCCTAGTCTAAAGTACTAAAGTTAATATGACTTTTTCAGTTGAACTAACTGACAGCCTGACACCCACACAATCAAATGAAGAGCTTATGTAAAATACAATAAGATCGCATGGCTTGGTCAATATAATAAATTAGCATGATGTATATACCTTTGGTGCCTTAGGATTACTCCGGGATGCCTTCTCAAATAGGCGAGTGTTATCGAGCATGCCCTCAGCACTTGTGTAATTCTGAAAATTCAACAAAAACATACTTCTGTAATTTTTTTTTGTGTGCCTCCGAATTTGTGTAAGTATAATAACGCTGGATATATAATACGTAGGAAATTATAGAAACTAATGTATAAATCATAATTACATGATAATCATATAAATCGGCAGGGTGATCCAAGGGCTGCTTTGACCCATCACAATTGGAGATGGCTTTGATGTCTGGGTAGGCTTTTTTCAGTGCCTTGTAGAATTTGAGATAATTTTCTGTGTAACAACAATAATAATTTGGAAAATAAATAAGTAGGTAATTATTTATTCGAATTGATATTTTCGTTAATAATTTGGATAAATATGGGACGGAGTGTGAGTGCATGCACATACCTCTGTAGGTTCTAAACCCACAATTCTCATTTCCAATGGCAACATACTTGAGATCGAAAGGCTTTGGATGTCCCATTTTTGCTCGGAGCGAACCCCATCTAGAATTGGCGCTACCTCTAGCAAACTCGATGCTATCGAGCATTTCCTGGTCACATTAGGGTTCAATATTTAGTCAGTCCAATTATGTCACGATCTGACAGATGAGTCATTTAGCATCATATGTACATTTCTTGAGGTTGTCAATTGAAGTACTTGTCAAGAAAAACCTAATGAGTCAAAATCAGACAAATGAGTATGTGTTCAATCTATTCCTAGGTCTTTGATGTCGGATAATCAAGTACAGGTTGGTTTGAATAGATCAAGTCACATTACGTGTGTGACGCACTGATCGAAAATGTACGTACTTGCACAAAAGGCCCAATTAGAGCTGTATCAACTTGGTCAACATGACCTTCTCCTGCAATAACATCACAGGACACACATAGAAATGAAAATACGAAATATACGAGAATTCATGGAGAACTGAAGACATAAAATCATGGAGAGCATCATGTTGAGAAGATTAAAACGACAAAAAATTAGTGAAAATGTTCATGTTTACAAACCGCTGTTAATAACCCATACTGGCTCTGCTCCAAGGTCCTCTGCTAGCTGTTATTCACAGCAAATGAAAATAGAATTAATCAAACATACTTCTCCATAAAAAATTTCATGTTACATTTATGCACATACTAATGACATATATGTATATCATGCTTCATACTTGAAGATATTCAAGGTAACCAAGCCCATCGTCACTCCAATAATTCCACACATCACCAAGATGTCCCGGCCTCTCTTCCCACGGGCCGACGGTTTCCTTCCATCGAAACCCGTTGCTTAGCCAGTTCCCCTCGACATAGCACCCTCCTGCAATGTGAATAGTTATATGAGAGTGGGTGCTACATACGTAGTCTTACTTGTGCGAGCTAGCTGTCTAAGAGATTGTTTCTGAAAATGATGTGAAAGTCTTAAGGAAAAAAAGTACCGGGAAATCTGAGGAATCGAGGTTTCAAATTGAGAAGCATCTCCATCAAATCAATCCGGAATCCATGACCCTATGTGAAATCGATCAAATCATTAAGATTATGTAAATAAAACTTCAAATATAATTACTGTTTTCATTTGATCAAAAATCAATGGCAACCTAAAATTACAACATGTAGGAAAATACTAATTGAATTTTTAACCTTGTATGTATCAGTGGGCATAGCTGAAACTTGATCAAGCCAAATGGTTCCAGTTTGACGTGTGGTGAACTGAAGCCTACAATTTGGGTTTGATCCTGTAGCTTGTAATCTCACCTCCAATCTTGTCCAATTCTTAACCTTTTCTGCTTCAGCTCTGCAGTTAGTAACCCTCCCCCCCAAATAAAGAAAAATAGTCATGATCCTGTATCAGCATAATTTAGATTTAAGAAAAAAATTATAGCAGGAAAAAAAGAAGTTTTAAAGTCTGTATCATATGGTGTCGAAGGAAAGCGTTTCGGGAATTCAGAGGTAGCAACCTTAAATATGTTTAGTTAAAGAAAGGCTATTTCTGAAAGACTACGAGATCAAGAAAACAAGAAAAGAATATTAAGGACCCCATGCTTCTCCCGCCAAAAAGAAAAAAATTAAAATCAAAACCTGTACCCCAATCACGTCTAAGCAAGATGTTTGGGATATTTAGATGGAACAATCTTAATTACCTTTAGTTGAAGAGAGATTGTTTCTGAAAGAGCACTTGATTAAAAAGAGAGTAAAAGTGAAACGATAAGCTTACGTTATGTGGCTGAAGGCCAGCATATCTGTGCCATCAGATGTGACAAATGACACTACAGCATCGAGTGGTCCAGATGATCGAATGTAGAGCACAATTTTGTACGTCTTCCCTTCTTCAACATTCTGCCAATCAAAGATCCAAGTTTTTAAGTTCTTGAACATTTAAAAAGGTGTACAGTACTTGCTGATTAAGGATGTTAATAAATTACCATGCCCCAATAGCCAGGGTTGTAGACTCCAACTCCTCCAGGGGGACAAGTTGTTGGGGAACAATGTACATCCATTCGAAGGGCGACTGGATTGGTTTTGAAGCACGATGACATTTCTGTTGTTACAGAAATTACAGCCTCATCACCGATCATGCCCCAAGGATTAATCATTGAGGGTTTATGGTGACTTCCGGCTTCAAACCCTCGATTACTTACGAGCTCTGCCCATAGACCACCGGTTCCTGCATGGTTAATCTCCTACAGTATTGACAAAGTAGCATGTGATGAACAATGCTTAAATCAAACAAACAAAACCCTCAAAATAGATCCCACATGTATATATATATTATGTTACTATGTATAAACAATACTGAGAGTATACACCTTCAAGTGTGTAGTGTTACAAATACATACATGTACAAAAAAAGCTCAACATATATATAACACGATACCTCGAAAAAAATGCCAAAGAGGTTTTTGGGTATGGGACGGGTAGAGGAAGCATCGACACAGAGAGTTGCTTTGCAAATTTCTTCTTCATTGTGTGTGACATTGTGATGGTCATCAGCAATGCAAGCTTGAGAAGAAATTACTGCCCCCAATAAGAACCAAAGCACAAAATCATGAAAAGTAGGGTTGGACCAAGTCATTATGCTTTTAGGGCCTTTGCACAAAAGTTGCTTTCCCAACCTACACCCACAAAAAGAGAAATTGTAATTAGTTACATAATTAATTACTTATACATCTATTAGTACTAAATTGAGAAGAAAAGAATAAAAATTGATAGAATTTTTTGCCATGAGCAAAAGAGAAGATAAATGTGGGTGCAGTGTTATCTGTGGCTTGTATATGAATGTAAACCTATCATATTCATGGGTGGGAGATAGATACTTGGACCTGATTAATCACCTATCAAGAAAGCAAGCAATGATGGATCCCAATTAAAAAAAAAATCAAATAATTGGGGAAAATGATAGTATGGATAAAAGAAAAGTCAGGCGCTTGCTACTGCAATGAGTCCCATAAAGATCCCATCTAAAAAAAGAACATCGAGTCATATGTATATAGTCTTGCTAACAGCTCATACGTAGTATCCTCGTATGAGTTACCCATACACAATCAATGGTGTACAATCATAATGTAAACTCAAACCAATAGATGAATTGAAAATGTTGTATATATGAGGATGGTTTATGAGCTTATAAGATTGAATCGAGAAAACATGTTTACCCGATGAACGAAGTGAACAACAATGTGGATGAATATGAGGAAAAAGATAATGAAGATGTGAATTATGAAGACAAGAGAAGGGGATTGTGTACGTTTTGCAAATTGGTATGGTTGATATGGGAGAAAGGGAGGGTATTTATAACAATTTTAATTACCTCCTTTTTCTTATCCTATAATTCTTTTGTAAATATTGTTGGTTAAAGATATGTAATATTTGACGGATAAGATATTTTGTTATTATTTTGTTGACAATATCATTATGCAAATGAACTGGTTTACCAACATTTAGTTTTATCCATTCTGGGAATCAATTTTGAAAGTACCATTTTTAGTAGGATAAATAATTATGGATTTGTGCAACTCATCAACGGTTTAAAATCTAACTAGCGAATTTATTTTTTGATCCATGTGACGTGTATTTTGACTATCACATTATGCCAGCTTCAAATTATTGTACTTTTGTAAAGAATTATTATCATATATCCTCTTTACATTTAGGTAAAGCTTGTTTGTAATTGACTGTTTTTTGAATTTTATCTAACTTCCACTCGATTTGTTTCGGTCATCTTATTAGAACTCTATGCTGTTGTATTTTAGGTGTAAATATTCTGGACATAGTGATCCAATATTGTATGCAAATACAACAAATGCATAATACAGAGGATCATTCCTCTTACAATATCTTTTTCCAACAATTTTCTCCATTTTCTCTCTTTAATTTCTTCTCCCTTTCTTGGGATTTTAAGTAATTAGAAATTATGAATTCAAATGCTTGAGAGAGAAGTAATGGCCATAGTAAGAACCAAAGAACAACATCAATAAAAGTAGAATTCCATCAATTTATTGCGATCTCTTTGGGACCCCTCACCAAAAATTATGTTTTTTTTTTTTCAACCCACAGCGACAAACAAGGAAATTTTTTTAATTAGTCACACAATTAATTATGTTACAGATGTATTTTGATAACAAATTACACATATATTTATTTTCTCTCCCCGCCCCCCACAAAAATAATTACACACTATTTTGGGACTAAAATTGACTTTTGGGGCTTATGTGTGTATGTCTAGAATAGGTTGTAATATGGGTGCCCTCTAAATTAGGTGGCTTACGAATATTATGGGCATTCAAATGTTATTTGTAGTAGTATGACGGGTACTTGTACCCGATCAATATCAAAAATAAGGTGTTTAATTATGGGTGCTTCTCTTTCTTTGAACACTTAGCGTGCGTTTGGTCTTTAGAAAAATTGGTGGAAAGAAAAGTTGAAGGGAAAAAAATGTGAAGAAAAAAAGTAGGGAGAAAATGAGTTTTTTTCTCTTGTTTAGTTTGAGGAAAAGATATAAGAATATGGATGAGAAATTTGAATGCTGATGAACTACTTGAATGATGTTGATGTCATCTGAGCAATGTGAGGTTGTAGGAGGTTGAGAAATTTCCACAAACTTTCCACCCAATTTTATGAGGAAAATTTTATCGCTTGTTTCTAAAAATTTTTCCATCCAACTTTTCTCCATATTTTTTTTTCTTTGTGGTTTTCTCTAAACCAAACACAGGAAAAAAGGTAACTTTTCCAAAATTTTTTCTTCCACCACATTTTTCAAGGTCCAAACGGAGCCTTAATTACTCGATCAATTCTACATGTAACAAAGTACTAGAACATGAACTCAAATACAATAGTAAAGAAAAAAGCGAGGCCGATCATCAAAGTTTGCCTCTTATCATGGACGCAATGAACTCACTTAAGTCTAGTTGCCATTATCCCCTCCAATTTCAAGATTAATGTTGTATGTTTGATTTTGGGAATTAAGATGAGTAAACAATACTTAGAGATAATGTCTAATCATTTGCCCAAATAATTCAAAGAAATAAGGAAAAAAAATTGCTCCGGAAGATTGGAAAAAAACCAACTTTTCATATATCATTCATAGGCAAAATATATAATAAACAAAGTAATGTTATTGTCAATGTGGAAAGGAGCTCTCTAGTAAGTAATTACAAGGCTTGTTTTTGATGAAATTAAATATCTAAAAAACAATAAGTCTTGGGTGAAACTGACTCACGATGACTTATATCATGAGACGTCTCACAGACTCGTTAACCACCACATCAATTTAACAGGAAAATGTTTCATCACATAGACGGCCTCACAATAAATTTTCATGAGACTGTCTTATACAAGAATTGTGTTTAAAAAATCCCATTATCAATGTACATAATTAATTTATATATCAGCGGTACACTTGCAATGATCTCATGGCTTTCCTTTTAATTTATCTTTGGGAGCCTGAAAACTCCATTGGCTTTGTGCTTTATTTAACAAATCAAATGATGTGAAGGAGCTTGGCTTCAACTCCACCTTGATGTCTTTCCCCTTTACCCTAGCTTTGATTGAACTTGTTTGTGGCACCACCTTGTACATAGAATTCACACAATACAAAACATTAGGTGAAAAAAAAATAAGATATAGATAATAATCGTTTAAACCTTATACTTCAATCCCTTTTTAAATAAGATATTTACCTTAGTAGGATTTTGAAATGTATTCTCGTCTTGCAAATCTTCAGCAGTGAGGATGGTTTGCTTTGTAAGGTGCATAGACTTTGGATCAACTCCTTTGAAAGACATATTCAGTTCTACCGTGGTATTCTGGTAGTTGACAACCTTAATTGTTATATAATTCTTGTTCTCCTGATGATCCATCCAACTGATTGCAGAGGCATGAACACGAGGTGTCTTTGAATCAGTTTGGGTTTGGGTTTGAAGACGAGATTCTAATAGCAGTGCACCACTTGATTCTTTGAAGAAGGTCTGGACCCAATAGCTTGAGATTCCATATGCTTGATGTGAATTGAAAACGATTGCATCTGGACTCCATTTTCTGTCATTCTCATTCACAAAAAGCGGGGCATAGCTAACCATCTCAACCACATCACTGCATCCAAGACATGACAAATATATCCATCAATCAAAACAGTCCTAAAATTTTTGAACCAATATTAGTTACGTTGTTTTTTTATCTTGTAACCTTATTAGACAAACTTATATATATAAGAATGACCTAAACCCAGGCTGCCTCAAATATTCTATTTACACATGTTGATTTGATACGAGAATAACTTCTAGCTTAAATAATTAAATGACTCGATTGTAAGATCTACTAGCGCATCCAATCGAAGTGTGTGTGGCGATGAAATTGAATGCCGAAGCAAAGGAACATTATATAAGATCGATAGAACATGCCTGTTCCTCTCCAGTGACAATAAGAAAGCAGCTTCAGCCAATGCACCTCCAAAAGTTCCATGGCCAACTTTCTCTCTAGGATCCGTCACCGCATATTCACTCACAAAAGCCTGCATGAATATTGTTTAATATAGTCACTATCAATCCTAGTCTCAAGTACTAAAGTTAGTTTGACTTTATCAGTTGAACTAACTGACAGCCTGACACCCGCACAATCAAACGAAGAGCTTATGTAAAATACAATAAGATCGCATGGCTTGGTCAATATAGTAAATTAGCATATGTATATACCTTTGGTGCCTTAGGGTTACTCCGGGGTGCCTTCTCAAATAGGCGAGTGTTATCGAGCATGCCCTCAGCACTTGTGTAATTCTGAAAATTCAACAAAAATATACTTCTGTAATTTTTTTTGTGCGTCTTCGAATTTGCGTAAATATAATAACGCTGGATAATACGCAGGAAATTATAGAAATTAATGTATAAATCATAATTACATGATAATCATATAAATCGGCAGGGTGATCCAAGGGCTGCTTTGACCCATCACAATTGGAGATGGCTTTGATGTCTGGGTAGGCCTTTTTCAGTGCCTCGTAGAATTTGAGATAATTTCCTGTGTAACAACAATAATAATTTTGAAAATAAACAAGTAGGTAATTATTTATTCGAATTGATATTTTTGTTAATAATTTGGATAAATATGGTACGAAATGTGAGTGCATGCACATACCTCTGTAGGTTCTAAACCCACAATTCTCATTTCCAATGGCAACATACTTGAGGTTGAAAGGTTTTGGATGTCCCATTTTTGCTCGGAGCGAACCCCATGTAGAATTGGGGCTACCTCTAGCAAACTCGATGCTATCGAGCATTTCCTGGTTACATTGGGGTTCAATATTTAGTCAGTCCAATTATGTCACGATCTGACAGATGAGTCATTTAGCATCATATGTATATGTCTTGAGGTTGTCAATTGAAGTACTTGTCAAGAAAAATCTAATGAGTCAAAATCAGACAAATGAGTATGTGTTCAATCTATTCCTAGGTCTTTGATGTCGGATAATCAAGTACAGGTTGGTTTGAATAGGTCAAGTCACATTACATATATGATGCACTTATCGAAAATGTACGTACTTGCACAAAAGGCCCAATTAGAGCTGTATCGACTTGGTCGACGTGACCTTCTCCTACAATAACATAGCAGGACACACATTGAAACTAAGATACGAAATATACGAGAATTAATGGATCAGAACCGAAGACATAAATCATGAAAATCATCTTGTTGAGAAGATTAAAATGACGAAAAATTAGCGAAAATGTTCATGTTTACAAACCGCTGTTAATAACCCATACTGGCTCTGCTCCAAGGTCCTCTGCTAGCTGTTATTCACCGCAAGTGAAAACAGAATTAATCAAACATTCTTCTCCATAAAAAATTTCATGTTACATTGATGTACATACTAATGACATATGTGTATATCATGCATGCTACATACTTGAAGATATTCAAGGTAACCAAGCCCATCGTCGCTCCAATAATTCCACACATCACCAAGATGTCCCGGCCTCTCTTCCCAGGGGCCAACGGTTTCCTTCCATCGAAACCCATTGCTTAGCCAGTTCCCCTCGACATAGCACCCTCCTGCAATATTAATGTGAATAGTTATATGAGAGTGGGTGTTATATATGTAATCTTACTTGTGCGAGCTAGCTGTGTAAGAGATTGTTTCTGAAAATGATGTGAAAGTCTTAAGAAAAAAAAGTACCGGGAAATCTGAGGAATCGAGGTTTCAAATTGAGAAGCATCTCCATCAAATCAATCCGGAATCCATGACCCTATGTGAAATCGATCAAATCATTAAGATTATGTAAATAAAACTTCAAACATAATTACTTGTTTCATTTGATTAAAAATCAACGGCAATCTGAAATTACAACATTTAGGAAAATACTAATTGAATTTTTAACCTTGTATGTATCAGTGGGCATAGCTGAAACTTGATCAAGCCAAATGGTTCCAGTTTGACGTGTGGTGAACTGAAGCCTACAATTTGGGTTTGATCCTATAGCTTGTAATCTCACCTCCAATCTTGTCCAATTCTTAACCTTTTCTGCTTCAGCTCTGCAATTAGTAACCCCCCCCCAAATAAAGAAAAACAGTCATGACCTGTATCAGCATAATCTAGACTTAAGAAAAAAATTACAGCAGGAAAAAAGAAGTCCTAAAAGTCTGTATCATATGGTGTCGAAGGAAAGTGTTTCGGGAATTCAGATGTACCAACCTTAAATATGTTTAGTTAAAGAGAGGCTATTTCTAAAAGACTACTAGATTAAGAAAGGAATATTAAGGACCCCATGCTTCTCCCGCCAAAAAAAAAAAAAAAATTAAAATCAAAACCTATACCCCAATCACATCTAAGCAAGATGTTTGGGATATTTAGATTGAACAATCTTAGTTACCTTTAGTTGAAGAGAGATTGTTTCTGAAAGAGTACTCGATTAAAAAGAGAGTAAAAATGAAACAATAAGCTTACGTTACGTGGCTGAAGGCCAACATATCTGTACCATCAGATGTGACAAATGACACTATAGCATCGAGTCGTCCAGATGATCGAATGTAGAGCACAATTTTGTAGGTCCTTCCTTCTTCAATATTCTGCAAATCAAAGATCCAAGTTTCTAAGTTCTTGAACATTTAAAAAGGTGTACAGTACTTGCTGATTACGGATGTTAATAAATTACCATGCCCCAATAGCCAGGGTTGTAGACTCCAACTCCTCCAGGGGGACAAGTTGTTGGGGAACAATGTACATCCATTCGAAGGGCGACTGGATTGGTTTTGAAGCACGATGACATTTCTGTTGTTACGGAAATTACAGTTTCATCACCGATCATGCCCCAAGGACTAATCATTGAGGGTTTATGGTGACTTCCGGCTTCAAACCCTCGATTACTTACGAGCTCTGCCCATAGACCACCGGCTCCTGCATGGTTAATCTCCTACAATATTGACAAAGTAGCATACGATGAACAATGCTTAAATCAAACAAACAAGACCCTCAAAATAGATCCCACATGTATATATATTATGTTACTATGTATAAACAATACCGAGAGTATACACTTTCAAGTGTGTAGTGTTACAAATACATACATGTACAAAAGAAGATCAATATATATTTAACACGATACCTCAAAAAAAATGCCAAAGAGGTTTTTGGGTATGGGACGGGTAGAGGAAGCATCGACATAGAGAGTTGCTGTGCAAATTTCTTCTTCGTTGTGTGTGACATTGTGATGGTTATCAGCAATGCAAGCTTGAGAAGAAATTACTGCCCCCAATAAGAACCAAAGCACAAAATCATGAAAAGTAGGGTTGGACCAAGTCATTATGCTTTTAGGGCCTTTGCACAAAAGTTGCTTTCCCAACCTACACCCACAAAAAGAGAAATTGTAATTAGTTACATAATTAATTACTTAGACGTCTATTAGCACTAAATTGAGAAGAAAAGAATAAAAATTGATAGAATTTTTAGCCATGAGCAAAAGAAAAGATAAATGTGGGTGCAGTGTTATCTGTGGCTTGTATATGAATGTAACCCTATTATATTCATAGGTGGTAGATAGATACTTGGACGTGATCGATCACCTATCAAGAAAACAACCAATGATGGATCCTCAAAAAAAAAAAAAAAAACAATCAAACAATTGGAGAAAATGACAGCATGGATAAAAGAAAAGTCAGGCGCTTGCTGCTGCAATGACTCCTATGAATATACCATCTAAAAAAAGAACAATCGAGTCATATGTATATAGACTTACTAACAGCTCATACGTATTATCCTCGTATGAGTTACCCATACACAATCAATGGCGTACAATCATAACGTAAACTCAAACCAATAGATGAATTGAAAATGCTGTATATATGAGGATGGTTTGTGAGCTTATAAGGTTGAATCAAGAAAGCATGTTTACCCGATGAAAGAAGTGAACAACAATGTGGATGAATATGAGGAAAAAGATGGATGAATATGAGGAAAAAGATGGTTGATATGGGAGCAAGGTAGGATATTTATAGCAATTTTAATTACCTCCTTTTTCTTATCCTATAATTCTTTTGTAAATATTGTTGGTTAAAGATATTTAATATTTAACGGATAAGATATTTCGTTATTATTTTGTTAACAATATCATTATGCAAATGAACTGGTTTACCAACATTTAGTTTTATCCATTCTGTGACTCGATTTTGAAAGTACCATTTTTAGTAAGATAAATAATTATGGATTTGTGCAACTCATCAACGGTTAAAAATACAATGAATGAATTTATTTTTTAATCCATGTGACGTGTATTTTTTTAATTTTATCCACATATTCCTATCCTATCCATGTCAATTTATGAGTGAAAAATATTTCACCTGATACTATCCATGTCAATGTGCGTGTAAAGTTTTTTTCCCTCTATGTGTATGCATATATGATATATCCATAGGTCAAAAAGCCAATAGTGTCTTGGTTTAACGATTAAAACTAAGATCTTGAATATTTTTTTTTTGTAATCAAAGGGACAGGAGGGTTATATAATGTTCAAATCGACAAACTTACACTAGTTATTTAAAGCAACAGGGATATATTAAAGCCTCAGGCTCAACAGGCATATATATTGCCCAAGATCTCGAATGTATTAAAGTCTCATGTTCAATTCGCTTTCCTAGTTGCTCAATTGTATTATACAAAAGTTATCCTTCACCATGAACATGAATAATTCTGTTGTAGATGAAATCAAGGGTCATCTTAGTTGGTCCCACAAAAGAAAAAAGATAGGAAGAAACAAGAAGAATTATTTTAGTTAGGTGTAAGGAGAGAAGATCGACATCATTAATATTGTAGCAATGTACATTTTGTTGGGGTTCGAAAACGAATTCAAAACAACACTTGGTATTGTGTTTGATACGCACCCATATCACGTTTCATTAGTAAGCATATGCATTGAGAAATCTATTATCATATCTTAGGTTGTGTTCGGTAATAGAGGTTGAAGTAAAGGTTAGTGGATTGTAGTGGTCAAAATGCTGTGGACTACTACTTAAAAGTGCTCGGTAAAGTAGTGGATGAGGTAATGGTTAGAGGTTCATGTGATGTTCTTGAAAAGGTAAAGAAAGTAACTTTTAAGAATCTCTACCAAGGGGTGTTGCAAGAAAAACAAAGTTTTAATATTTGTAAACCCCAAGTGCAAGGTGTATCGTTGAGTACTTGGGGTGTCGTCCGCAGGGAATTGTGTTTCCAACTACCAGGGCTAGCTAAAGCGTCTCGAGTTAGGCAGGATCGAAGGGTGAAGGAGTGGGGAGCTAAACTACGCTACAAACACAGAAACAAGCGACTTGGAGTTGTGATTTTACCAATGGATGAACCAATTAACCAAGACGAGTCCTAACCTACCCAAACCACACTACGAACTAGAGATGGTCGGTTGCACCATCAAAGGCCACCCAAGCCCTCTCTCAAGGGTCATGAGCTAGTCTAACTCGCGTAACCACCTACTTTCGTGGGGTTAGTCGAATTAGACCACAAAACTAGCAACCCCGGACCTAACTCGATTCGGATACTACTTTCGTGTCCCGAACTCGGCCATTCCCTCTCCCACACTAGCGAATTGACCTCACCTCTTAGCATAAGTCAATCGCCCAAAAATATGGATGAAAATCCTCTCAGGCATTTCATCGAACACTTGGCGGGCGTGAAGGAAAACTCTAAGTTTTAAGCATAGATTGAGTATGATTAGGCCAAATACAAGATTAATTAGCCATTAAGAGGCTAATCACAACCCAAGTCAACACAATCTACCAACAAAACATCACAAACACAAGAAAACCTAAACTAACAAGCAAGAACATAAACTTGAAGAACAAAAACAAAGACAATGAAATAAAACGAATCTAAACAACTAAATAACATGAATTAACAACAAAAACTAAACATATAAACTAAACAAAACAAATATAAGAATTAAAGTAACAAAACATAAATAAGAATAACAATGAAATAAATAGAGAAAAGCAAGAGGGAAACTTATACTTGAATTGATTGAAGAATTTGAAATCCACAAGCTTGAATCCCGAAATACAAACTACAATCCTAATCTAATCCTCTCAATGGAGTTTTTATTGGCTAAAACCTAAACTAAACTACCCTAAAAATCGCCTGGAAGAACCCCCGATCGATCCCCCACAAATAGACGCCCGAACGGACTTAAATAGAAATCGCGAACGCGACGAAACTGGGGGGGCGGCACGTGGCACGGCCACACCGTGCCACTTCACTGGTGGCGCGGTGTCGCCCCCCCGGTTTTGTCCGGTTTTGCCGGTTTTCGTCGGTTTTCGCTGTTTTTCTTCGCTTTGTCTCGTCTTCGTCCCTTTTCGCGATGTTTGCTTGATTTGAAGTTATTTCCTGCAAAACATAAATAAAACAAGTAAAAATGCTAAAGATTAAGTTATTATACGAGTAAAAAGTGGATGAAAGAGGCAAGTAAAATGGGTAAATTTACCGTTCAACAAGGGGTTGCATTGTAAATTACAAAATTCTTCTTTTTCTTTAATAAAAACCTTTATTTATTGTACCCATTTTAGTCATTTTATATAAATCTACTACTTCAATGACTATATCTATATATAGATGCTAAGTACTAAAATAGCTAATTTTACCAAACAAACCCTTAGTAAAAAATCAAACATTAATTGCAACAAACATCATAAAGTAATTTGAGTTGTCTCTGAATAAGTTCAATATTTTAGATCTAGGTTAGTTGTTGAGTACAAGTTATCCAAGGCTTTTGACTTTAGTAAAAAATTAATGATTTATATAGATGTTTGAAAATTAAAAACGTTTAATAAAGTGCATGCAATACAATATAATGTAAATAAAATAGCATATTTGTCAATTTAACTAGCTACATCAACTACATGCATGCATGTCACTATCAAATTGAATCATTGCTTATGCCGCGAAGTTTCCTCAAATATTAGGGAAATCTGGTCCCATGCATGCAGCTGCCATTGCGTGATTGAGGGCTAATGCCAAAGCCACTGCCATCAATCAATAACTATCAATAGGCTTTCCATCTCTACATCTAACCAGGGCAAAAATATATTGGACTCTTATGGGTGTATTCACGTGTATGTCTCTATATATGTATATGCAGTTTGCTGCTAGTCTCCTGTTATCGAGTATTATACAGTATGAGTTAACTAGCCTTTAGTGCATAATTGCTTGTTGAAATTAGCCCATGAGGTGTGATCAGTGTTAGAAGATGGCTACCAGAGTCGCCTCAAATTGAATGCCACGTTCCAATCCCAAAACCCTTAAGATGGATGGTGGGATGGCTGTGAGAGCAGAGAAGAGGCATGAAGTTCTAATTTAGGGCTAATCAGATTGACGTGTGTTAAATCGACCCCCTAAACCTCCTTATATATGCTTAATTCAATCAGGGTTAGCACCGCTTTTCTTAGGTGGTTTAAGTTGGCCGTCAACCCTAATATAATTAGGGTCGCCCCACAATACGCTAGTCGATCGATTACCTGTTTTTATAGGTTTTATCAATGATCAACAAAACTCATTAAAAGTTTTCACGAAATGCTTCTTTGATAAATGTTTTCACAAAATCTTGTTTTGTGGGTCTCTTGGATTCAGCCTCTCTATGGGTAGGGATGCCGGTAGAGGTAAGGTTGTTTACATCTGGATTTTCCCAAACCCTGCGAAAGCGGGACGACCTACACTGGGAGGTATTGTTATTGTTATTGTTATCAATTATCAACCAAAAAAAAAGGAGTTTGCCGCTCTAACTTTTGTTCACATATATGTATGTTGAATGTGGGAGTATGCACATCCCCACATGAACATTTTTTTTTCAATGACAAACATTAAGAGCCGTGAGCTTCTACTCAAAAGACCCAATGGCCTGTATACAAGGGAAAAGAAAGGAGGTAGGACAAGTCCTACCAAAGTTCAGACGTAAAGATCCAGTTGTTTCACCCACACAGGCACTCACACCAACTACTGAATAATGTGGCCCCTAGGATTTGATCCTTAGTCTTCCAAATAAAAGATGAAACTCATGTTAATCCAGCTAGCTAGGAGCTCTGGGTGCACTCCCTCCATGAATAGTAAAGTTGCCACCCGAGTAGTTTACAATTGTGATCCATGTTTTGTTCCCTTCCCCTCTGGATCGAAGGCCTTCTATGATCGATATACACAAGATCTTTCATCCTCTCCTACATGTGATCTAAACAAGAACAAATTGTGATCTTATCTCACATACGGACGATCCCAAGTGATCCCATCCATGATATACACAAGATCACAATTGGACCAATATACATTGATAATTTTACAAATACAAATTACACCGACGGATTGATTTTGACTAGTCTGTTTTAATTGTTGTCTTTGAAATTTCCCCTTTTGTGTGAGATATTTGCTTTTGATTATCACATCACACTGTTGTCAAATCATTGTACTTTTTACATGGAATTATTATCATATATCCATCCACATTTATGTAAATATTGTTTGTAACTCACCGCTTTTTGAAATTTTATATTACTTCTATCTCGATTTATTTCGGCCATCTTAATTGGTAGAACTCTATGCTGTTGTATTTTAGAACGTGTAAATATTCTAGACATGGTGATCCAATATTGTATGTAAATACAACAAATGCATAATAGGGAGGATTATTCCTCTTACAATTTCTTTTTCCAACAATTTTCTCATGGATTTGGGATTTTAATTAATAAGAACATATGAATTCAAATGCTGAGAAGGAATTTGGCTGCAGCATCACGTCAATGTATTTCCCATATACCGCAGCTTGAAGTGGACTCGTCACTGGCGTCACCTAATTACATGGAATGTACAAACAGAAATATTAGGAAATTAAAAATCATGTTTTCATAGTAAGTGTTAATTTTGTCTTAGCTTACTCTTTTTTCGTCAAGAACGTGTAAGAGTTTTAACTAATGGTTAAAGGTTTAAGAAATGTTTTATATATCACAACTTCTTGGACGATACCGTCTAGCTCACATAAGAGTCATGGTAAGATGGACTCTTTTAAGTTTGACTTTTTTGAGATTTTATAGTCACTAATAATATATATTGGAGTGAATTTATAATTAAGAGGTGACTTATAGTTCATCTAATAGTGACTTTTAATATAATCATTCCTAAATGAACTATTAGTCATCCAATTATTATTAAAAGTCATTATAAAAGCAGTCATCTCATGATATGTCCTATGTGAGACCGTTTTACACAATACTTAGTATTTATACAATGGCACACCCCTCATTGTGTCTGCGTGTATTGGGGACTGTTGATATTAAAACTTTAAAACCTGTCACTCAGAAATATTTTGATATACTATGTTCAAGAACTATCTTAATTTATAATCTAAGGTCGTAGTTTATAAAATATGTTAATATTGTGTAATAAATTAAAATTTACCTTTGTAGGCTCGGTTAATGAGTTTTGAGCATTCCAGTCATCCGAGCTCATTATGTATTGATTTCCAAGCTGCACATTATTCGGATCAACTTCATCCAAGGATATCGTGAATTTTACCATCGCGTTTTGGAAGTTGACAACCTAGCTCGACAAGAGTCATTTCATTGAAGTAATCTATTTAAATTCAGGTCGTAGATGATCTATACATGAGTGGATAAAAGAGTAAGAATTTAAAGTACGAGTTTAATCACCTTAACTGTTATGTAATTCTTTGATCTGTCCTTTTGATCTGTAACACTAATTGCAGTGGCATAAATATTTTGCGAATAGGCCTTGAGATAAGAACTCAACAAGAATGCACCACTGGATTGTTTGAAGAAGGTTTGGACCCAATAGCTGGGAGTTCCATACAAAAGGCTTGAATTGAAAAGGATTGCATCTGGATTCCATCTTCTATCATTCACATTGGCAAATAACGGGGCGTAGCTAACCATTTCAACTACATCACTGCATTCTTGTTCGTAAAAAACAATATATTCATTAAACTGGATCGCGCAAAAATTGATAGAACTCAGTTATCCAAACAAGGGGACGTAAGAGAGATATATCGTACCTGAAGTATTGGTCCTACCATAAACCAAACCAACTCTAATGTCGTCAAATTCGAACGGATTCAACTACTTCACTAATGCATTTTGAGAAGATTTAAGATTGACCTGACTTGAGGTACGACTAGATCCCTGTAATACCGGCAAGTCTATTGATACATGTGAAATCAAGGTATTTTCTTGAAGGGTTCAGTGCGCCTATATCTGAATCTCTCCATCCCTACTCGATTGGGTACGGTGCATAGCTGATGGTGTTGATGTCCCACAGGTACGTCTAGTCGAAGTATGTCTAATATTGAAACTGAATGTGGGTGCCAACCAGCCTAGTTGGTAAAGTCTTTGAAAGTTGTTATCAAATATCTAAGTTTGAATTCTGTCTATACCGACCTTTACACCTTATACGCACCCAAAACTAAAAAATATTGAAACTAAATACCCGTGTAATCCGTTATACATGGAATAGTGAAACTGACTTGCCTGTTCCTCTCCAATGAAAGCAAGAAAGCAGCTTCAGCCAATGCGGCCCCAAAAGTTCCATTGCGAACTTGATATGCAGGTTGGGTCACGGCGTATTCGCTGACGAAGGCCACAGCAGCCTGCAAGAGTACGTGTTCGATCAAATTCATAATGAAATAACAATGAATCCTAGTCCTGATACAAAAATTTGTCCCAGCAGAGACTATATTATGTACCTAATCAAAGGCAATTCAAAACATGATTAGCTTAGTTGCCAATAAGATTAACGACGATGTATGTGTACTATATACCTTTGGTCCTCCAGGGTTGGCCCGGGGCGCTGTGTCGAATCGGTGAGCGAGTTCGAGCATGCCTTCAATGGTTGTGTAATTCTGAAAATTCAACACAAATGCACCCTAATTATCAACTCTCTCCAAAACATGTGTATGCATATATCTATATTATATAGCACTGGAAAATTAATATTTAAGAAAATATAAAAATATGGAATTTGTAATTACATGGTAATCATATAAATCAGCAGGGTGACTTAAGGGAAATCTTGATCCATCGCAGTTGGAAATGGCTTGGATATCTGGGTAAGCCTCTTTTAGGGCATTGTAGAACTTGAGATAATTTCCTGCACCATAACAATAATAATTGGAAATTAGATAAGTGAATAAACATTTACTGAAATTGATTTTTTAAAGAAAATTTTCCGATGTTTTGGGTGTGAAATGTGAATACGTACCTATATAAGTTTTTCGCCCACAGTTCTCGTTTCCAATGGCAACGTATTTGAGACTGAAAGGTTGTGGATGTCCCAGCTTTGCTCGGTAAGAACCCCATGGTGAATAGGGACTACCTCTGGCAAACTCAATGCTATCGAGCATTTCCTACGAGTACAAATGTGTTATCATGTCTTTGTCGTACGATAATTAGGAACATGCTAGTTTTACATAGGGTCTGTTCTTTTCAAGTTATCTCAAGTAACTTATTACTGATGAGTGTTGATCAGTCAGTGCTAAAATTATCACTTCCATGAAACATGACTAAGTGTTGATCACTGTTAATGAATGTTGATCAGTGCTTAACACCAGTGGTAAAAGCTTATGATAAATGGAGAAGAAAAGGTCCTTAATTTGATTATGTTGTGTGACAAATTGATCGCAAGATTCATACTTGCACGAAAGGGTCATATTTATAATTGAGTATGGGTTCATTGCGAGTATGAATGCGTTATCATGTCTTTGCTGTACGATAATTAGGAACGTGCTAGATTTACTAATTAACCACCTTTCTTTTCAACTAACCTTTCGTAACTTATTGCTAATGAGTGTTGATCAAGCAATGCTAAAATTATACCAGAAAATATGACTAAGCATTCATCAGTATTGATGAGTGTTGATCAATGTTGATTACCGATAATAAGTACTTATGATAAAGTTGAAAAGAATAGATCCTAAATGTGATTATATCGTATGACTCATTGATCGCAGACATACATACTTGCACGAAAGGGTCAATTAGAGTTGTATCGACTTCATCTATGAGGCCTTGTCCTACAATAACAAAACAAACACACATTAATTGACAGGAAAAACAAAAACAAAACTGATGAATGCATGAAGAGTAGAATGTAGAGGGGATTAAAAACACAAACCGCTATTAACAACCCACACTGGCTCTGCTCGAAGGTCCTCTGCCAACTGCAAATCACGGCAAATGAAAGCAGCCAGAGTTAATCAAAACTGCTGGATACTAATGCTGGATACTAATGCTGGATACAAATGAAATCAAAACTGCTGGATACTAATGCTGCTCAAATTTTGATTTTGCTTTTAATGTATGCTTGAAGATGAAGGTATACTTGAAGATATTCAAGATAACCAAGTCCATCGTCGCTCCAGTAACCCCAGACATCACCAAGATGTCCCGGCCTCTCCTCCCATGGCCCGACTGTTTCCTTCCATCGAAACGCGTTCAGCAGCCAGGTCCCCTCAACATAGCATCCCCCTGCGGTACCAAGATGTAATCCAATTAAGCTTCGTAAATTTCTCACTGTGTGTTTCGGTTTTAATCTCAACAAACGTTTTCTATAATTAAAGAAAAAGGTCTCTTAAAATCGGCTTCTCTACTTGTAAAGTTGCAGTGGGTAAGGCTGTGCTATGCACAAACGTTTTCTGTAATGGCACCTGGATATGTACTGTATGTTTTTTTGTACGATTTATCATAGTCGTGGTGCTTTTAGTCACACACTTTGTAATTTGATTTGCCTAAGAGACATGTTTCCATAAATAGCACATCAAATGTTGTAATTTCATTTGTAGTCATACCGGGAAATCTCAAAAACTGAGGTTTCAAATCGAGAAGCATTTGCATCAAATCAGTACGAAATCCATGACCCTGTATGGAATTAAGGTTATAGAATGTATTAGAGCTAACTTGAATCATTAACAAAACAAATGCCAATTAATCTAAACCTCGAATTAGAGCAAAGGAAAATAGCTTTTGAATATTTTTCACCTTGTAGGTGTCTGTAGGCATAGCTGAGACTTGATCAAGCCATATTGTTCCATTTTGACTTGTGGTGAACTGAAGCCTACTATATGGGTCTGATCCTGTAGCTTGTAACATGACCTCCATTCTTGTCCAATTTTGCACCTTTTCTGCTTCGGCTCTGCCAATTTTTTTTAAAAAAAGTAGATGACAAAATCTAATATTCATTTATCATAGTTCGTAAAAAAAGGGAACGAATCAATAAACTAATGGTATGTCGATAATAACACCCTCATAACAAATTATATCATATTTTTAATAGTGTATACACTTGGAGGTATGATATACTTACGTTACGTCAGTAAAAGCTAGCATATTTGTACCATCTTCCTGGTCCTGGCCGACAAAGGACACCACAGCATCGAGTGGTCCGGAGGATTGAACGTAGAACACAACTCTATAGGTCTTCCCTTCTTCAATATTCTACAATAGTCAACAGTTTGGAAGAGATCAATTAAGTGCTTTGACATGGACATCCATAACAACAACAACAACAACAACAATAATAATAATAATTGTTATTATTATTATTATCATAAAATTTTTCAAAACTCGGAACTGGACACCATTAGGTAAAATCTCTCGATTCGCTGCTATTTGCTAGCGGCGGGACTCATACCCATGTCCGATCTGGAAAGTAGCTATAGTGCCAGTAGAGCTGAGCTCTTTTGGCATTTTTTTCCTGGAAAATTAAGATTGAGAAATGTGGATTAATCTGGTTTTATTTATTTTGGTAATTACGTACCATGCCCCAATAGCCAGGGTTATAGATTCCAACTCCTCCATGAGGGCAAGTTGTTGGATCACATTTTATGTCCATTCGAAGGGCAACTGGATTAGTTTGGAAGCATGAGTTTAGCTCTGTTGTTATGGAAATTGAGTCTTCATTCCCAATCATCCCCCATGGACTAATCACTGATGGCGAATGCCGGCCACCGGCTTCAAATCCTGCGAAGTTCATTGACACAATACGATATTCAAATTTAGATATCTGGCAATAACTTTCATAAACTTTACTAGTTAAACAAACTAATACTCATTTAAAGATGAACACTTCTTCTTGTTTTGCGTGTTTTATTTATGATTAAAAACGTTAATTTTTGTCACGTTTAATTCTGTCAAATTCGACGCTTGTAATAGACATTCAATGTTTTGATTGGGATTTTGAGTACATGACTTGATAATCGAGTTTGAGATTAGACACACCTCTATTGCTCACAAGCTCTGCCCACAAACCACCAGCTCCTGCATGATTAATTTCCTACAGGATAATACAAATATGAGTTACATTGAATATGTAAAATTTTCAAAGTAGGCCCTCTATGCATTTGGTCCCGATCGAGCACATAACCATATACATGAGAGAAAGATCGGAGTTTTCGAGAGCAATCTAGCTAACAAAAAAGGGCATGAGAGAGATACCGTAATCTTGAATCTACAGACTCAAAACTATGGTTTACAATTCGTAACAACCTCATTATACATCTTTGTACAGTCATTTCTGCCAACTGCAGATCGACGAACTAAATCCTATGGCCGAAATAATAATGCATTCATTACGTACCTCAAAAAAAATGCCAAAGAAGTTTTTGGGAATGTGACGACCAGAAGAAACATTCACATAAAGAGTTGCTTTCTGATCAAACTTTTCTTGTTGATATCCTCTGTGATGAACAGCAATGGAAGCTTGAGAGAGAACTAATGGCCATAGTAAGAACCAAAGAACAGCATCAACATCAGTAGACTTCCACCAATTCATTGTGATCTCTTTGGGACCTCTCACAAGAAATTGTTTGCTTTGCTTTTGCAACCTAAACCCACAAACGAGGAAATTTTAATTAGTCACACAATTAATTATATTAATTACACATCTATTTTGATAACAAATTACACATATATTTATTCCCCCCCCCCCCAACATAAATAATTGCACATCTATTTATGGACTAAAATTGATTGTATATTCCACTTTTGGGGCTTATGTATGTATGTGTAAAATAGGTTGTAATATGGGTGGCCTCTAAGTTAGGTGGCTTATGAATATTATGGGGATTCAAATGTTATTTGGGATAGTGTGATGGGTACTTGTACCCAATCAATATTAAAAATGAGGTGTTTAATTATGTGTGTCTCTTTTTTTGAATACTTAATAGATCGATCAATTCTGCGTGCAACAAAAATACTATAACATAAACTCAAAAATAATGGATTGTCGATCTTGTCCTATTACAGTCATTTATGTGGGTCCTAATATTGTATGATCGGAGGCAATTTGGTTATAGACCCGCAAACAAAGAAATTTTAATTAGTCACACAATTAATTACACATCTATTTTGATGAAAAATTACACATCTATTTGCTCCCCCTCCCCCCCCCCCCAAAAAAAAAAAAAACATATACATCTATTTAGGGACTAAAATTGATTGTATTTCCCACTGTGGGGCTTATGTATGTCTAGAATAGGCTATAATGTAGGTGGCCTCTAAATTAGGGGGCCTATGAATATTATGGGCATTCAAATGTCATTTGTACTAATGAGATGGTACGCCTACCCAATCAATATCAAAAATAACATGTTTAATTATGTATGCTTCTCTTTTTCTAAAAACTCGATAGCTGGATCAATTCTACATGTAAGAAACATAGTAGAACAAAAACTCAAATACAATAGTGAAGAAATAAAAGCAAGGATGATCAATACTATAACGACACTCACGAAGATCTTCTCTAGGAAAAGCATAAGCAAAATTTTTTAAAAAAAGGAAACGAATTCCTACTATCGATAACAATTTCACATAAATCAACGTAATATGAGTCCGCAAATGAATGATCATAGCTTATACATGAAGTAAATTCGAACCCATGAGGAAAAGCTTCAAAAGAACATGTTTACCCTATATGAAAGAAGTGAATGAAAAAGTGGATCGATCTATGAAGGTTGAAGATGTGAAGGAACTTGAATATTAGAGAAGGGATATGACATGACTGTTTTGCAATGTTTGAGACTTTGATGATTGCATGCTACCAAGAAAAGGAGGGTATTTATAACAAACCTAGGCTTTTTTTTTTTTTTTTACATGTGAATTTTTGGATGTGTTAGACTAGAAGACATGGAAGACTTGCCATATAAGATGTAAAGTTCTATTAATTTGTTGACCATGTCATAATGCAAATTGTGTGTGCATGGCATAAATATCGACATGATAGGAAAAATCTCATCTGTGCTGATTTATGTGTAGAAATAAAAACATGGATACATGTACATTCACCCGTCATATACCTACATAAAGAAAACCTCATGAGAGAACCTAATAAAATTATATCTGTAATACTGTAGATTTTATCAAATATAACGTTAATTTAGTCATTGTCGATATTTTTGATGGATTATTAACGTATCGTATCATGACATGCACTAATTAACAACAAATTGATATATTGTATCATGAACTTACATTTTTGGACTTTATTAAACATGACAAACTAAAATTAATTAGTAGAGAAGGAACTCAAAACTCGACAAATTTACCATCATCCCCCTCAAATGATATAGATATTTACAATAATACGGAGTAGGTTTCATATTTATGAGCTAATGTCTCCTTCACACATGTGCTTCTCATGCTGATAAATTAAAGCATTTCATACAAAGTTATTAGCATGGTCGAATTGGCACAATCGATTTTAATATGATCACATCTTACTCATTATCACCCAATAAATATGAAATATCTTTTGTAAAATCCGTAATGAATTCAAAGTTCTAAAAATGTAAATTCAAGACATACATCACTCAAACTTCACAAATTCTTAGGTAAAACTGTCTCACATGAAGCTCATTATGAGACAAATTCCTTCAAGGATGACCTTATTTGGACTTTGCGGTAACTAACAATATGTTTTAGAATGACTTTTAAACTTAGAGGTGACTAATAGTTCATTTAAGTATGACTATAATAACAATTGCCTCTAAATGAACTATTAGTCACCTTAATTAATTATTAATAATTACCATAAAAGCAACTGTCTTATGATATGACTTATGTGAGACGGCATCTATATGATACACAGAAAAGTGTTTGAATCATTTTGATTGGTATTTATATTGTAATTACAAATACTAAATGCATCATATGAAAAGTAGTGTCCTTCGTTTAAATTATGGTCTTTTTTAAGAACATGTCCCTTCATCAATTTGACAGCAAGTTAATTGTTTTCATTTAGTACTGAAACTTTCTCGTCCTATAATTTTATAATATTCAGAAAAAAAAAAAATATTCATAACAAGTCTAACACTCACATTTTCACCGAGTCTTTGTTGGATATTTCAGTCTCCCCTCAACTCAAATGAATTTTGGGCATGTCCACCCTTGGCCCTAAATGTCGATATAGGAACGGTTCATACTTCACCTACAACAAGACTGGCTCAGGGAAACGTTAACGTCACATCAACCCATAACTTACAAAGTATCGCTTTGCCATAGAAACACGAGTTCGCACATACATGGAGGAACTTGATTTAATAGCAGATGGAAATTTGGAATTGAATTCAGCCACTTAGGTCGTCAAGAACCCTTTAAGAACATGTTGGAGTGACATCAACCTGTAATTTCTCAGGTGCATAAATCTGTCTCAAACAATATTTGAGCATTCTCTTAAAATAAATCAGCTGGAAATGTTCAGATCCAACTTATCAATTGACATGGGAAAACCGACTGTACGCTAAGCAATAAAACTGCAAACAGTAACGAAACTGGAAACTCTTCCTGGCATTTGATCATTAAGAGCTATTAGCGACGATTTGGATCGGTGAAAAAGCTGTTGATAGACGGCATGATCTCTGGGGCCTTGTTGCGAACATATCTCCTTACAAAATGCTCCGCATACTTCTCTCCCTCAGCAAAGTTATCAAGAACTCCAGCTGCCCTGTTCTCCTTGGTGACCCTGTTTTACACAACCAACAGCATATCAGTAGGCTAACATCTGGTCCCTCACAGGCAACAACCAAACCAATGTGAGGCAACAACATAAACATTGACTTTCGAACCGATCCACATTACAGTGCAACAGCGGAAAGACTAACATCTTAGGCCAGCTTGGAAGGCAAAACAAAAAGCCCCATACGTTACAAGGAGAACCACGTTAAAAGAACTTGCTCCGGGAATTGAGACGAAGAGGGTAAACAAGGCTGTGCCATCATCCAGAGAAATGCGCTGGTATCCGGCATCATTGTTCCATAGCAGTGCTAACCCAGAGTCACTACTTGCAAGCAGGTAATAGTCGCATTCTTGGTTGGGTGGGAATAATAGCAAGTAGCCAAGTAGGTCCACTGAGGCTAAACTCTCATGTGAAGCCAACATGGCTGGCTACATACTAGTATAGCCAAATCAAGATGAAACAGGATGGACGGTCAGAGGCCACCAACTAGGCAATTGGCCCAAGGCTATTTGCACACATTACATGCATCTTTCAATAACTAAAAAGGGAAACTGTACTGTTTTACAACAGCCCAATAACCCATAGGGGATAGTTTGTAGCAATTTGCCCCACCCTATTATCAGTTATTAACGAGGTAACAGGTAAGGGGTTCAAATCCCAACCTAAGCATTTGAAGGGGGATAACTTTGCCCTTTATCCCTCTCTTCTCCCCATCCATAGAGTGCCCCCACGAATTATAAAGTTATAAGGGTGCTAGATAGGCAACTTCACCTTTTCTTTTCCCTTTTTTTTTTTCCCTCCATGGGAGGGGGGGGGGGGGAACAACTCAATGACAATCAAACCATCTAGGAAATATGGAAAGTTGCGAATCATACTGTTTGACAACATAACATGAATGAAGAGAACTAACTCAATTGTAACAAATGAAGCAAACCAAAAATTTCTGTGTCCAATATAAGGGAAAGTTCAGACAATGAACCTCTTGCACCATACGAAAAAGTTACCATGAATTTTAAGGGACTATCATTTTTAAATCAAGTGTAAATTAGATTCTTTGCACTAGATTTTATAAGATAAGAATGGCTACTAAATAGTATTCAGCCTTACAAAAATACTCCTCGCCTTAGTTTGCTCTCTTCTTTGACTCTTCTTAATCTTTTTTTATTGGACAAGCAGTTATTTCATGCCAACTGCAAATGTATCAAATCCATATTTATCCAAGTTGTTTTCCACAATGTTTTTATCATGATTGTAGAAAACTTAGGAAATGTAAGAATAAAGCAGCTCAAAACTTCATACATTTACCCTTGATATAAGGTGATCTACCTTATACTACTAACAAAGCTTAAATTTAGCAAACAAGCTATAAACATTCATCTAAAGTATTTAATAAGGCCTATTTTAAAGCATCTCATCTAGTGCAAAGAATCTCTTCGCAGTCAGTGAAATGTAATACTCTTCAAACAACTTTAGGCATGCTTTAGCAAAGCAAGTGAAAACCATAGAAATCCTACACATCTCTACAATTTTCAATTGATAAGCTAATTGAAAACTATGAGACTAACACAATTTCACTTTTGGATAGTATTCTAAAATTAAAAGTTCCTTTCTCTCAAGTTTGAAGTAGACCTAAGATTGAATTCTTCTCATCTTCTACTGATAAGTTATCAATCCACCAACCCATTTATCGACTGACAGGAAAGCACTAGTAAGCAACTTGAGTATCCAATATAACAACCCATCCATTTATCCAATAGCTAGTAGATTAGTACAATGCATATTTTGATTCAATAATGATAGATGCAAGTAAAGGATAGTTATCCATGTTTTCCTTCCTCCCCCCTGCCTCTTGGACCCATACATCAGTACCCTGTCGATATGGAGACCATCACCAGTTCCAAAAGTAACATGTGCCATGCTAGATAACCAAATCCCTATTAGCACTTGACACCAAAGTTGGTGTCATCTTGCTTGAATAAAGTCTCTTTCTTACTAGCTTGTTGGAAGCAAAGCAGTCACTTTTAATTGAGTCCATCCAACTTTCAGAAGCAATAGCAACATATTTAATCATCTGAGCTGCAGAAGCGTACTCCATTTCCTACATTTCCTACATGATTACTTGTAATCTAACCCAGTGAAACCAGAAAATCTTGAAGTTGTTTAGATAAATGAACTCCACAAATGAACAATCAAGTGCTATAAATCCACAAATTGATTAGTGAAATCAAACCACCTGACTTCAGGGTTGATGCAGATGTTACGGACAAGCTGAAAGCCGCAAATTCCAACGGCGACCCCAACGGCAGCAAACAGAGGATAAACCTAACCATCATCCAATCACAGTTACAATCACAATCACAATCACAATCACAATCACAATCGCAAGGACATTAAAACCAAATCTGAGACTTCCACACAACAACCTTCATTTCATTACATCTTACGAGAGGGAGCGAGAGAGTATACCTCAGGCCTCAACCAACGATTGACAGACGCCATTTCTGCAGTCGCCGGAGATCGCCGCCGATCAACTCGCCGGAGCTTTTCGAGGAGAGAGAAATAGAAGTGGCGGGACGACAGGAGGGGAGGCGAATTCGAAGAGAGAAAAAGGTATGACTGCCAAATTCTGATTCCCGAGGGGGCCAAATTCATCCAATCAGCGAACGACACGTTGGATACAAGCCGTGGGCGGCTGCGGCCCACTTGTAAATGGGCGGTGGCCCTGGAAAGTTGAAAATAAGCCATCCAATTTTTTTTTCCTTTTTACGGCCCCTTGTTTTTATATCAAATCCTGGTTCGAAAACCCCTCTTCCCCCCCCCCCCCCCCCCGGGAAAGCAAATGGGCAAATGGCCTATTTTTTATGCAATGTCTTCTTAATATGATACGATTCAAATCTTAATAATTGTTAAAATTTTATTAATTAAACTAGTTAATGTATACATGTTATTCCTTTAGTTCAATTTTGATAAATTCGAGATAAGTTGCTTTGTTGTCAATTTTGGAAATAGCTGTCTAATTTTACAAAATTAGCAGTTTAGTTAGCCAATAGCGATGTAAGTAACGGATAGTTGTTTAGGTAGTGGATAACGATTCTAATTTAGCTGTTGACGGATAGTTGTTTAGATGAGCGATTGAAACAAATGTGTCTGGTAAATTTAGTTATTGTGTTAGCTAACTAATGTAAATTGACAGAAAAAGATATAAATAATTTTCAAACAATAAAATTTTCAAAGATTATTTCTTGGTCAAAAAATATGAAACCCTACTTTTGAATGTCAAAAGCTAACATTATTACCTTTTCAGAAACGCTGCTTAAAATGCTAAATGTTACTTGAAATGATAGTCTAAAAGTTAGGTTACCAAACTCTAAAAATTGATTGATTAATGTATTGATTTGGTCAAAACACTAAATGATACTCAAAATATTATTGTCGAACGCGACCTAAGAATATATCGAGCACATATATGCTATATGAAGGTAACTACATCCTATGAATGAGAAATATGAATAGCCCTAACAATGTGATCAATTCTGACCCATTTTTTCAAGATGTTAATATGTTAACGTATTTATATTAATTCTCTGTACTGTTTTATCAAAGCTGTCATATGAATTTTAATAAATGCCATTGTATTCCAATTGAAAGTAGCAAAATTACAGTCTGATACGTACAATCAATAGTATTGCATTCCTCGTTGCTAGCTCTACACACGATCCAAATTAATACGCATAAACTCTTGAAAAAGGTAGGAAAGACTAAGAACACATATTAATACGAACTTTCAATACATGTTCCGCTAATAAATCTCATTTGTTTCAAGATATTCCTTCCTCCATTCACTTGTAGCATGTATAATCAAAGCTGTACTGTCGTTTGCAAATCTTTCATGGAGGGGAGACTCTCCATCTCACAGTCTGAAAATACAGAAAGTAAACAAAAATATTGCAAAATTTCCTATGAAAATTAATATCATTATTTTTATTTTTATTTTTATTTTTTTGAGATCCAAATGTCAGGTTTCAAAAGAAAACTTAGGAACAATTCATATCTTGTACTACACAATCAACTAGCCAAGAGGTGGGTCACCGTCCCACACACAAGAACGTTCCTGGGCAATGCTCCACTTCGCGATTCGATGAGCCGCCTCGTTTCCAGATCTTCGTATCCATGAAAATGTTACTATCTACAAGATCAACAAAGACAATGAACATTGCAAGATTCTCTCAACGTCAACATCTAAAGCCAGTAATGTTGGGAGTATTTCATCTTAGCAATAGCAATAGCAAGATTTTCGAATCTTGGCTTTTGGCCCTTTCTGCTAACCACAGAACATTGCACAATAAATATGGTCCTCGGTCTATCCCCTCTTTGTCTCTCTGTTCATGTGTGTGTACAGAAACACCCATCAAAATAGCTGGAAAACCCAGCTCATTTCCTTGCAAATTCCTACAACTAAGACCAAAAATCCTGAATATTAATGGGTCTTTTGCATTTGTAATCTAAACCCATCTTCAGATCACAATGGCAAGACTCAGTGGAGGAGTTCACCGGCAGTGCAAATCAGAGAAAATTGAGATATCGGATAGGTTGTGTTTGGATATGCAAGAGTTTCATGTGTTGGCAGTTGATGATAGCTTTGTTGATAGGAAGGTCATTGAGAGGCTCCTAAAGATTTCTTCTTGCAAAGGTGTGCATAACCAAAAAAGTCACATTCTCAAGCTGTTGTGTTTCTATGCTTCATTTCTTAAATGTTCATGGTTGGATTATATGGGGTGGATGCACCTTTTTTTAAATTAAAAAAAAAATGGATTCTAACTAGGGATGTGTTTGGAATGCATGTACAGTGACTGTTGTGGATAGTGGGAAAAGGGCATTGCAGTTCCTGGGATTGGATGAAGAGAGAAGCTCCGCTGAATCCAATGTATGCAAAAATTTAAACCCTCCCTCACTCTCTGTCCTCCCCCCCCCCCCCCCCAAAAAAAAATTAAAAAAAAAACATAAGCCGCCCCCTTGAAAATTAAGGATAAGGCTGCTACATTTGATAGTAAAACCCCGCAAACCCACCGACTATGTAGGACTCTCGGGGAGCATGGATTTAGACAAGGCTGCTACATTTAATATAAACACCCCTCAAAGCCACCGACTAGGTGAGACTCTCGGGGTATGGATTTAGAATTGGGTCCTCCTACCCCCTTCTTCTCATGAGATTGTTATTTGATGACTTTGATATTAGGGGCTGAAGGTGCATTTGATCATCACGGACTATTCCATGCCTGGAATGACAGGATATGAGCTGCTCAAAAGAATCAAGGTGTGTTTCTGTTTTCTGTTTCTCAATTTCATCTCTTTCGATTACCCTTTTTCCTCAGGTATGAATCTTATCATCTGAGAAAATTATCCACAAAATGCTGCTGAGTGAGATGAATGCCTAAACCCAGAGAAAATTTAGCAGTGTATTACTTCTGTCTATTGTTGTCAGTGTTTTCTCGGTCTTGAAGCAGGAATCATCCATGTTCAGAGAGGTACCAGTGGTGATCATGTCCTCGGAGAACATCCTTACTCGAATTGCTAGGTATTGATTAAGGCTTGAACTGGTCTCGAATTACTGTTCATACTATGTCCATTAAGGTGCATCAGTGTATCTAACGTTAAAAACTTGATGATTTGAATCTTAAGGGCATCTATTTTTTAGGTTTTCGAGTTGCAAATGAATCTATTATGAGGAGATAGCAACCTTGTGAACCATTCTCTGAATCCTATCCTATGTTTTGGCTTGCATCCACTAAACCAAACTAACTGAAACACCAAAATCTGATGGGATTCAGTATACGCTGGCTTACCTCTAAAAGTGAACTGTAACAAGACTTCTCCCCATTCCACCCTAAGTTTGGAAGCTTGGCTGCCCTAGTAATTCCTACTAGAAGAAGCTGAGAACAGTTTACAAAGACGTCTTTCCAATTTGTTATGAACTTACACAAGTCAAAACATTGTAAAGTCACCCTCACCCCCATATGATTGTGAAATCTTCTTGATACTCTGGTTTATACCATCTAGACTAACCGAAGAGAAATCTAACCCTATACCTGATGTCCATTGGACAGTCTCAAGCATCTTACTATTACACTCAGTTTCTTCTTCCTCTCTGGACCTCGTGTCATTGTACTGGGTTTTAACAACTATCTGGAATCTGATGACAGTTTCTACTGAATTTAAGTATTATTGATCAAATGGAATATTAGTTCTAATCATATAATGAGTAGTCAAATGTATTCCTTACAGAACTATTATATCTGATGTAAAACAGGTGTATGGAAAAAGGAGCAAAGGAATACATAGTAAAGCCAGTAAAACTATCAGATGTGAACCGCCTGAGAGCGTTCATCATGGCAAGCCACTCAGATGGGGTTAAAGGGAAAGAAAGCCTTGAACTGAGCATACCAGAAATTCACAATCCAATATTTGTGGGGTATCCATGCTCCACTCCAGAGTGTGCCTGCATATTGAATCATCCCAGTCCTCACACAAGAAGCTCCAAGGACCATTCCCAGCTGACTCTACAATGACCTTCTGAGAGTTACCTTGCATTGAAAATGCAGAAAGGAGAATTCCATGTGGATACGGTGGTGTAAATTGAAGAAACCAAAGAGAGAAGAGAGGGAACCTCAGAGAGAGAAGCTGCATGAAAAGCTAACAAGTTCAAAGTCCAAAAATGTTTTTTTCTTCTCTTTTCTTTTCTTTTTTTTTTTTTTGGCTGCCACAGGTTACGCGAAATAGAGAAATTTGCTGTAAACGCAACCCAAAGAGAGTAAGACTGTTGGTTTCAGTAAAATACCTTGAATCTCCAATAGTTGGAGGCATATCTCCCGACTTCTGAAATTGGGTTCAACCCCCATGAGTTTCTGTCCGACTCATGCCCAATATCTTGGGATTGGACTATAACTATTAGGTTATATCCATATATGCAGTGACAGATCTAGACATATAAAATAGGGTGTTCATCTATTAAACTAGTCATTTTAGAAGTGTTCATATATATTAATCTAACCCCTTTTGAAATATAGATCATTGAAATTTTTTTTGACTAGGGGTGTTCATGGACACTCCACAGCTTCACATGGAACCGCCTATGCATATATGTTAATCAACGAAACTCAACACACAGGCCACAGCAGAGATGAAAAGGGATGGCTGAAGATGTTAGAAGCCTTTCTAGAAAGCCACATTAGATTATCTAGAAGAGGTCAAAATAAAAATTAAAAAAAAAACGACAACCATTCTGAAACAGAGGAACTCGGATGACCATGCAGCCTTAAAATTTTCAAACCATCTTGAGCCCTCAGTTTCACTTTATATCAACCCCGGCTCTATTACCAGCTCACACCAGGTTAGCCGCTGCCACCACCACCGAGTGTGAATACCATTCAAGTAGGACTTGGGAGATTCAGATGGCGGCACATGACCTTCTTTATTGCAAAATAGCACATAAACAGGCATCCTCAAATGTAAATCTTGCGTCAGACAAGCTTGATTCTTAAATGATAACAAAACCAATACAATCATTTGGTTGACGGATTGTACATGAATTACAACCATTCACCTGAGTAATGGCCCACAGAAGTAGTTCAGTCCAATTTGGCCTGCCATATAATAATACTCTCCTAAATCACCTTATGACAACACAGGCATTGTGATACCAATAACACTCAATGTATGATGGCGATACTCTAACCACTAAGTCAAGAAGGTCAAGCTGAGTCAAATAAGAGAAAATTATGGTCGATGAAAGGATTCCCAACCATCACATAGGTACCTTAGCCTGCTTTTTGGGGTAGGGGTGTAGGGAGAAAATGGGGAAGATTGAACAAATTTCACAGTCATGTAAAACTTACAAATTACAAATAAAAAGTTGTAGGAGGATGATTCACAACTGGGCTGGCCCAGGCCTGCTAAATTCTGAAGTCCTTGTCAGGGTCAAGCTCTTGTTGTTGAATATTCTTCATGGGGACCACTTGCCCGGACCAACAAAAGTTTCATAATGGGATGTGAACTAGGACACGGAACTTTCCTGGAGAAGTTCGCGTTTCCATCATATCTTTTCGTGACCATAAAACAACCAAGTCATCTCATATTTCAAGTCAATGCCACTTAAATAAATGCCCTTGCAAATGACCCCACATGGGCCACATCAAGCAGCTGTGAAAGGGCAATCCAGTAAATTTTGTAAAATATGACTCACCCAGCAGGCCAGCAGCCTATTGCTCTGAAACTTGACAACAGCAAACAAAGAAAACACATTTGCATTCTCTAGTGAGAATCTGTTAAGAAATAGAACATGCCAGGAGGGACAGTAGGGGAGAGAATAACAGCGAGAGAAGAACTGACCAGAAGAGCTTGCTCCTTGGCCATGAAAGCTCACTGGTCTTCTGCCGGCAAGCCTTATATCTGTGAAAAAGCTCGGAGCTCATCATCAGAAGTGATCTTTGCGTTCTCAGGATCCTGGGAATCTGGAGAGTGGTTTGCCCATAAGCCTTTCGGGGAGACAAAAATCAAGGCCGGACTTTTTCCGTCCCTCAAAACCATTGGTAGTAACCAAGCTGCAGGAGTAAATGAAGCATTTCTTCGTAGATTCGAAGCAGTTCTGGCCAATTCTTCTCTCACAAATGAGGTATAAAGTCTGTTTCTTATTCAATTGTGCTGTTTGTTCCATGTATTAGTGACTCATGGACAATGGTTCAGTCTAGACTAAACCTGCCTTAGCTTGGCTCGACCTACAAAACAGGCTGGACCGTGCCAATCAGGGCTCAGTGACAAAATGGTTCAAATACATATGTACATATAGGTATGTGTGTGTTTATATACATGTGTGGGGCAGTGTCTAAAACCCGACAGGCAGACCAGCCCGGTGCAAGCTGGCCGGCTAATGAACCGAACTAGTCCAGCAAGACAACACAGGCCAAGTATGAAGGCCGAGCCCCGCTAATAGACAGACCCAGAAACCTAGCAGCCCAGCTCACTCATTGAATTTAGTCAGCTGACCAATATGTTGGGCTGGGCAGGTTTCACCCAAACTAATCCAAGGCAATCTGCACATTCAGCCATCGCTAGTACTGCTGTTGTGGAACATTTACGTGACAGACCTTTAATTCTCAGGTGGAGAAGGCTGCAACAGAGAAGAAGCAGACAGTGTTTACAGGACATTCCTCTGCCGCTCCGATAGCCATCTTTGCAGCCCTATGGCTCCTGGAAAAACAAAGACACACATGTGGAATCCCACCCGATTGTATAACCTTTGGATCGCCTCTTGTTGGTGATTGGATTTTCGCCCATGCCCTCAAACGAGAGTGCTGGTCCCAATACTTCACACACTTTGTCACAAGATATGATATCGTCCCCCGAATTTTCCTCGCTCCTCTGTCCACCATGGAGCGAGAATTGCAGCCGATTCTCCATTACTTCAACCCAAAATCTCCATTGTACACAAGCGACTGCATTGCCAAAACAACTGAAGCGTCCATATTCCTAATCAATGTAATGAGAAATGCCTCAGCAGTGACCAGCCAAGCTGCCTGCAAGCTCATGGGGAGCACAAACTTGATATTGGAAACTGTCACCAAATTTGTTGAGCTTAGCCCTTACAGGCCTTCTGGAACATTTGTGTTCTGTACTGGCAGTGGAAAACTGGTCATCATAGAAAACCCAGATGCTATTTTTCAAGTTCTGTTTTACTGTCTCCAGCTAGCCTCTGAATCAGAATGGGCAGAGTTACCTCAGAGAAGCTTGAAGGACCACCTGATCTATGAAAGTGCACTGCTTGAGACAATGGGAACCAAAAATGTGGCTTACTTGGATAATCTCGAAGACCTGCCTTTATCAGCGGAAGACAATGGATATGATCAGAACTTAGCCATCGCCACAGCTTTAAGTGATCTTGGCCTAGTGAGTCACACCCTCTCTCTCACCCTCCTCCAACACCCCCCCCCCCCAAAAAAAAAAAAGAAAGAAAAGGAGAAGACAAGGAAAAAGAAGAACGAACAGCCACCACCATCTAGAGGGAAACCTGTTGGCCAATGTCCTGAGGAGATCCAAATATAAGAGGCTTTGAGCCCTGACACTGACAAGTATGGATATTGCCAAAGATCCCACAAAAATATTTTTAATGTGATGCTTTAAAGCATCCGGAAAACATTTTGAAAACCAGACACCCCCCCTCTGAAAACTGAATGAAAATGTTTATAAAAAATAAAAATAAAAAATGCAAAATGAACTTATTTCTGTTTTGGAGCCACAAGACCTACTAAGTCACAAGCCAGGACGAAGCAGACTATCGCATACTCTCTGTGTAGATCACCAGGTTTATACCTGGGACCCAATAATATTTTGGATGCTGATTACTGCCGGTTGACATTGCAGAGTACAAGAGCTAGGCTGACTCTTCAAGCTGCGGGAGAACTAGAGAAGCAGAGAGCTAGAAACCAATCAAAGGTCAACAGCAATAGGAGAAAAATTGAAGATCTGCTTCGTTTGCTGGAAAGATATCGAGCCAATTGCGAGGTCCAAAAAGTAGGATACTATGACGCCTTCAGGATTCAAAAGCACATTGAAGACTTCAACAACAATATAAGGCGGCTGGAGCTAGCAGGCATATGGGATGAGATAATGGAAATGTTGAAAAGAAATGAGCTACCTGATGAGTTTGAGAAGCAGAAAGAGTGGATTGAGCTTGGCACCAGGTACAGGCGCCTTGTTGAGCCTCTGGATATCGCCAACTACTATCGGCACTTGAAAAATGAGGATACAGGACCATACATAGGCAAAGGCAGGCCAACACGCTACAAATTTACACAGAAATGGCTTGAGCATGCAGGTAAAATGGTGGCTGAACCTGTACCAGAATCCTGCTTCTGGGCTGAGGTTGAAGAGCTTTGCATTAGTACCTGTAACAAAGAGGAGAATTTTGAAGCCGTCAAAAGCAGGGTCCAAGAGCTGGAAAGAAATTTATCAAGGTGGGCACGAAGTGGACTACTCGGCAAGGATGTGTTCTTGAATGGATCCACCTTTGTCCAATGGTGGAAGAAACTCCCCATGCAGCACAGATCCATCTCCTGCATTAAAGATCTCTTGAATGCCTGAAGAACTATCCCTACGACAGCATGAACGCCACGACATTTACGTTATTGTGGATTTTGATTCAATAATATATAGTAGTCCTGTGGTTAGGAAAAGGGAGGCTGTTGTCTGGCGGTCAGCCTCTAACTTTAGTAGATCAACAAAAAATTTGACCATACAGATCCATCACGGCCTACACCCGTAATTGGCGAAGTGTGGATATGTGACTCAGAGTACTGAGATATAGCAGACGGCAACTTTAGAACTCAGACAATCCTATCAACTCTGCTTTACCCACAGAAGGAAGCACTCCGTCATTTGCTAACAGTCCCTCAAATAGGAGAGAGAACATGCAAAGCATACCTCAGGAGAATGCACATTCATTGTCAGATGCTTATCATGAAAAAGCAATGCTTTAGATAAAGAGCTTTTTCGTGGATTGGGATTTGGAGAGCCTATTTCTGTTGTCATACAAAAACTGAGATTGCAATACAAAGAAAAAAAAAGGAAAAAAAAAACAGCCGGAATATCCAATTCTAAATTTTGCCGAGTCCCAACATATATAATTCAATATCATACGTTCATACTACTAGGAGTGAGAGAGAGAAATCTGCAGAAAGTGTCTAGTACTAGGATATGCGTCATAGGCATTGATAAAGGCTAAACTAAATTCAACCAGGATCAATAGCAGATGCAAATGATTGTACCCACTCACTAGCAAGAAAGAAACCCAGAAAATAGGTTCTAAATCTGGCTGCTCAAAAATACTTTCACACAGCAGAGAAGCCAGTGCAACACTTATCAGTGAAGTACGGAACAGAAAAACATTATCATTTCTAGAGGGAATTCACATGAATCAGGGCTTCTTCACCAGAAAATAGTCCCTCAGAAAGTCAGAGAAACACTGACCAGTCAAAAGACAGCAGTATGAGTACAATGGGTCGAAGTGAACCAATATGATGGCAATGGAGTGGCATTTATCTATAAACTAAGGCCAAGTAATATTAGATTTCTATGGCTTGTCCTGCAGTAAGTTCCTAAACCTGTGAGAAACTTATATAGTCAGCTGAAGAGAGACAGTTGTCAGAAGATCTAGTGGCACAATAGTTTTCTGTAAACAAACATTTCCTTTACATAACAATGTGAACACAACAAGGTCCTCACTCCTCAGTATCGGAGGACAAAGTCATACTTGCTAAATAGTTTTTGGAGTGTCTGCCGCTCTGCTTTAGGCCCTAGTATACAGCCAATAATCTAAGGAGCTGACCTTCTACCAATCAGTATCAAGCTCATGGAGCAATCAAGACGAAAAATGGATAGATTTTAGAATATCACATTCGAGAAGCACCAAGATTATAATGTATGCAAGCATCCCATAACTGCATATTGCATTAAGTTCAATGCGATAAAGATAAGTTAGTGAACAAGCAAATAATACAGTGCATGATAAAAACATAGCACAAGTAACATAAACCTCGATTAAGCAACTTGGCCTGAACCACTGCAACACTGACAGACACAATCCTGAAAACAAGTAGCAAAGCACCAAAGCACAACCATCACCTGTAGAAGGTTCAACATCATTGATGGTCCAGGAAAACAATTTTATGTCTACATCAGAAAGTGAAACTCGCAATTAAAGTAGTGGTAGCCAGTTACCATAGAAGATAACCAAAAAAAATGAAGCTAGAGGCTACATAATGACGCCCCGGAACTTGCTGAAACAAAATTGTTCATGTAAACATGATTGCTAAAGATAACTGTCATTTAAAGCTAGTTGCTGCATAGCAAGCAAAGCATAACCACTATTGCATGAGAAATAAGATAAAAGTATAATAGAAATAGGGTAAACAATGTCAGCATGGTCTATGATCTATATCACATATTATGTGGCAGCACAAGACAACAAGATCCACAAATAGGAAGCCTTCTGTATTTGGCCCGAATGAGGTCAAATCGATAGGGGATTGGCGTATGGCGATGCATGAGCACCATGACGTCATGAACACATTCACAAAGCAACTAAAAGAATATACTAGTTCAGTGCTAACACACACACATACGCTCACTCCAAAAAAAAAAAAAAAAAAAAAAAAAAAAAAAAGTTACTACTTGCAGATTACACCATGAGGTGTAGCATGACAATAGCAGTTCAGGGCCTTGGCTTCAACAACATGAACATAGCTAAGAAATACATAAACAATGACAGCAAAACAGCACCAAATCAAAGCAAAAGTTGTATAACATGGTCGCTTCTATTTATTGTGTGAATCCATAGAAAAACCAAACCGTGAACCTAGTATATGAAGCAAAGCAGGGCTCAAAAACACTAAACCAAATATTTTGGGGGGTTGGGGGAGGGTAGTTTGTGCATGAGAAGACCAATACTGTTTATGAGTATAATTTCTACTTTCTTCTTCCTTTCATCTTGCTTTTCTTTTTCATTTCCGTTTTCTTTTTCCCCTCTCTTTTTTTTTTTTTTTTTCCCAATTTCGCTTTTACTGAAGGAAATTCATTAATATAGTTCTCCTTCGAAAACAAAAATGAAGGAAATTTTTTATCAAAAAACAGATGAATACTCTTTTGTTTTTTGGGGGGGGGGGGGGTTCTTTTATTTCGGGGGGGAGGGGTTAAGGTTAGTTGCATTTCTGCAACAGGCCGCCTCTTAATACCCCTAGACAGAAGTGTGTAGTAAGATTATCAACTTAGCTCAATTGATTCATCATGTTCAACCGGTTGACCAATGAGAGAAATCTCGCATTCACTGCAGCAAGTTCAAACACTCACCCAACCACCAAACGCATGAATGCACACATGCACACAATCAGCAATTGCCAATGAGTAACAGCCAGTAAACATAGTAGCACCTACAGCCACCCACCCACCAAACACATGAATGGACACATGCATGCAATCAGCAATTGCTAATGAGTAACAGCCAGTGAACATAGTAGCACCGGTGCCTAGGTGCAGAGCACTAATGCAGCCTATGAAATACACAGCAGACTCAAAGCCTGACATCCCAACTAGTGCAATAGAACCCACTTTCCCAAAGCAAAACCTCTTCTACCATAAAGCTTCCAGATGGATAACATAAGTGACCATCTTCATTTGTAATGAATTGGCTTCCATTTGCACTAAAATTAAGCTTAAAAATGACCAGAATAATAAATCTCAGATTGATAAATTAAGAAACACCTGCTCATTCAGACACGAAAGAGTACCCCAGCAAAAACAAGGTAGGTGATCCTGATTTTGCACTGGCAATTCAGTTTGCAATCAATGAAGCAGCTTTAATCAAGGGTGTACTTTGCTCAGACTAGTTTTCCAACCGCTGGAGCAGTATATAAAGTCACACATTGTCCAACGCCACCAGTATACGCATATTGTTCCTTTTTTATGACAGACAGCATATGAAAAAGGGCTTTTTACCTCATTTATGAGCAGCAGCAAAAGAGGGAAAGGGTTCTTGCATTGTCCATAATAAGATGGTCTTTCGCCCAAGCCAAAAAAGCACCTTGTAAGCTCCGCGAACAGCTCCACAGAAAACAGAAACTCAAAGAAACAACTTAAAAATAAATAGCACAGAAATTTCAAAGCAGCAATTAATACGAAATATAGTTCATTTGAAGTCTAATGATACGCACATATCAAATGCACATGTATGCTCGTCCTAAATAACCATCAACTTCCCAAAAATAAGAGGAGCTTTACCAGCAGTACTATCTGACATATGTAATTGTGTATAGTAAAGACTCAAACAAGAAACCTAAGTATCATTTCAAAAGAAGACCAAGAAGTTAGAAATATATCCCTCCCCAAAGAGCAATGTGACACCAAATGCATCCTTAGTTCCTCTCACAACCCAAGTAAGGAGTCCCATCCTGAATCACTGAACTATGAACGTAGATTTAGAAATATGTCCCTCCATTATAAGTCCAAAAGAACTGAATAATGGTAAATGGCTTCTGTTTAAGAAGCAACATCAGCCAGCTTCCTCCGTTATGCATTTAAAGAATACCTGAACAAACGTGACATAGGAACTTGGGAAGGTCTTTCCCACCACGTACACAACCACACGAAAGACATGTATGTAAATTAAGACCAAATCAGTTTCCCCAAGGCTTTCTTAAATTCAGGTTTGCCGGGTATTAACACGCAGAATGGAGAATTTCTGTGAACAGACATTAATCCCAGCGTATGAGATAGATATTTGATAGCAGTCCCATGCCGAACCATCATTCCTGAGATTGAAGCACCCCAAAAAAAAAAAAAAAAAGTAGAGCAATAGACAGAATTGTAATGAACTTCAATGTATTCAATTTCTGTACCAGTTATCTATTCACATACCAACAAGAAATCCTCTACAATCTGCAAACGCACCACACAGTTTAGAACCAAACTCATATTGAACCCAGCTCAGTAACACGGTGCTGAGAACCACAAACTTATACCACACCTAAACACTAGAATCGGACTAGATAAACGGAACACTGATAGACACGCGACAGAAACAACGAGAGTTCCACGGTACATAAGATGAGACAAAAAAAGTGACGTCTTCTAGACCCTCGAAAACATGCTGCAAGAGCGTGCCAACCGAATTGTTAGACTACCTCCAGACACACTAGTTTCCTTCTCAACAGGGTCTGCAGCATAAGGCTTCCTGCATCCAGGACAACGGCCATCCTCTTCAAGAATCCGCTTGTGACAGAAAAGGCACAGCCGGAACCCACACGAACAAGGAAAGAAGCTCGTGTCTGTCAGGTCCAAATCTTCACAGCATATGGGGCATGACGTGGGTAGATTGTTACGAACCCATGGATTGATCCCACGGCAAAACTTCCTCTCTGAATTTGCTGGAAAACTACGTTGCTTAGACAAATTAGGTAAACTCTGAGGCCTAAAAGCATCATCTGCCCTCCATGTCTTGCAGCTCACAGCACCCCTCCCCAGAATCCCCGCACCGCCCAACTTTGGTTTACTCTCTTCGGCATCCACATTTCCATGCCCAGTCGCCTGAGCTGTCAAATCTGACCCAACAACACTTTCTTTTTTGGGGTAAGATTCCACACCCGGGCTGTGATCGTGCTTGTCATCTGCATCCTGAGCCACCAGTGCATCAGCCATAGCCTCCCAATCATCCAAACAGCCATCATCACCAACGTCACCACCCTCCTCTTCCTCAGTTATGCTTCCCGAGCAGCATCCCACGCTGCTAAAGCTAGAGCTACTGATGCTACTGCCGCTCCCAGTGTAGTTATTCCCCGAATCATTGCCACCCGACATGGTACTAGTTGGACTGTTCCCAGGGGACAAATCCGAGTCACTGTCATGGTGGATCTCCTCCACACTTGGGCTCCGCACTTCTAACTCCTTATAACAAGACTTCTTATTGCGCGTTTCAATCATTGGCCCATGGAATTCACCAGCACCATTCACTTCCTCCTTGTTGCAACCCTTGTTCTTAACTGTTAAAAATTATACAAATTTTCTATCAATCAAAGTACTAACAAAACTACCACACCATTTCCCACTCTAAAACCCTAAGCACAATCATCCTTCAATCAATCAAGTTAGAAAGATAGCACAAAAGATCAATTAATGCAGTACCTTGACCTTGAGAAAGCCACTGCTCACGGCGAGTATGGAGCTTGTGCTGCTTCAATTTCGCCGACCGGTTCGCCTGTTAACCACAGACTTCAAATCAATCAACAAAACTAATTCATGCAAGCATAGAAGCAGATTCAAATGAACCCTAAAAATACACAGACATAAGAAAAAACCACTAACCCTCTTCTTCTTGCCAAAATCTTTAGAGGCATTGGGAATCGATGCATTGATGATTGAATCAGACACCATGATAGTTGAAGATGAGATAAACCTCGGATTCGGAATCGCTCGATTGAAATCAAAACCCTAACTGCAATTGTAAACTTTTTTTTATGATGAGAATGAAAATGACCCCCAAATGAAAATCTGGCCCTTCAAAGGAAATGAAATTAAATTTTGATGAAGAGAGAGAGAATGGATAACGAAAACTCCTCTGCTCCTCTCGCTTGTTTCGACACCTTTTCACAGTAAGAATACCTCCCCCCCCTCCCCCCCTCCTCAATATATAGTTGCTTTATTCCCAAATTACCCCTCATTGTAGTCCAAATTTCACCCTCGCCCAATGTGTCAATTTCTTGCATGCCTTCTAGAACACAAGCTCTCTCATTGTCTACATGTATATATTTTTCACACGTGTATTTATCATATATTAATTTTCTAATATATATTTACTGATGTAGTTATTGAGAGTATATGCTCTTAGAGTATGATATGCATATTTGCACAATGTGACTCAATGAGGGATCTAAAGTTCTTTTGTGGGAGGTTTTATTATTCTGCTAATTATTGTTTAAACATACGACGTCATATGTGTGGTTAAACTAAAATTGTTTTATCTTATTATGTTTGGCAGAGCTTTGTGGAGTAACTGCTAAAATTGGGTGGGATGGTAACTTGGGTATTTCACAAGGTTAGAAAGTTCGTGAAATTTTTTATTTTTATTTTTTTACAAGAAAAGTGAAATGAGGAGCAATGGGGATTTGATAGTTTTCGAATCTGGTTGGATTTGGATTTGCTTGAGAATTTATTGAGAATTTGTGACAAAGGCCAATAAACTCGTCCTCTTCCACAAAGTATTTTGGTCATTGACTTGAGAGCAATGCAAGTTACACAGGGAATATTTGGCATGTGATGGTTAGGTTTTTTTGCATGTTTTGGCACGATACAAATTTCATAGCAACACTTGGAGTGTTCGACTTTATTTGGTTGATATTGCATATTTGCTAAGTTCACATGTTTATTATTAATCGTGATGATATTACTAACAAAATAAGATAATTTTAGTATTGCTATTGATCATTTAGGTTGTTAAGTGATGAAAATATTTTAACATTGGCAAAATATTTTTGAAAAACTTTATACGTGGGTCCCATAGAATCGACCTTTCTGTATGCAGAAATATTTGTAATAGAAAAGCTATCTATAACTATGTTTTTATAGAGCCCATAAAATTGAAACATATGCTAAGAGATGGGTGATAAGGAGGATGAGGAATTGTTATGCAATCACGTTATTACACTCCCATTTCCAGAGTAAGGTATCTCAGGGACTTATCTCTTGTAATAACAAATTTGTGGAGGAAGACATGGGACGAGGGTAGAAAAACTCACATGCATCTAGTCAAATTTGAATTCTACATCTTAACAATACTAATTTGGGTTAGTACACCATGTGCGCGAAATAAAGTAAAACTATTTTTATAAAATAGTTAATGGGCAAAATTATTAAGAAATTGTAGATATTACTATAAATTAGTTCAATATACTGTGATTCAATGTATTAAACATTGATACTCCTACAACGAAGTATTATACAGTGATAAGTCGACTTTTATATTTCATGTCGAACACGCACAATTTTTGAATGTGATACAAATTTGTCAATGACGTTTTAACAAGATATTGAGGCGAAAACTTACGTATCATGTGCGCATGATAACAGTGCCAAGGTTTTTCTTTTTTTTTTTTTTGTGGCTCTCTCACCATACCTTTATGAACATTTAATTTCCATATTTTAGATTATTTAATCCCCTCAAGATTAGGTAAATAACGGGCTTTAAACTTATGCAAGTAAATAGCAACATTTGATATTGTTTTTATATGAATTAAATGTAATGAAGATAAAGTAATTAGAGATTCATATAAATGTCAATTTTAATTCATACCCAAAGAAAATAATAAATAACGCAAATAAAACGTATGCATAATTTACGTAAGCACATATTGAAAAGAAATAAGATAAATGATGAGTACAAATTATGTAGAATTAGTCAGAAAGTAAAGTTTTATGATTTTTTTTTTTTTGGGTTCACGAATGAAGTTTAACTTGTACATGTGAGACAAATTGTATTTTTCTAAAAACAAAATAAGATGTTCAATAGATAAAAAAAATTCTATTAAAAGTAATTTAGAGTCAAGAATATAAATGAAATTTTACCAAATATATTTTTTAGAAATAGTTAACTTTCCTAAGTAATTTTTCTACAAATAACTAACTCAAACAACTAATATAAATATAAAATTCTAACAGTTAATAGTTAATAACTAATACAGATAGCTAGCTATCTGTCTAATAGGGCCTTTATCGTCTCTCTCCTTATTTGAAGCTTACCGATGAATGTGCGGACGACAACAGTTGGAAGCCCAGAAACTACACACCGAGGGTATTTGATAAGCAACTTTTGGAATAGTTTTTTGGACCAAAATTAGTTGTTTGATCTAATCAAAAAGCTAACGTAGGTATTTGGTAGAATAAGTTTTTGGAAGAGCTTTTTGGACCCAAAAAGGTAATTTGAAAAGCTATGTTGAAAGAGCTTTTTGAATGATTAACTTTTGCCTTACAAATTTATTAGAAACAACTAATTTCATCAGATAATTTTTCTCAAAACAGTTGACACGAACAGCTAATTTAAACCAATAATAGCTAATAGCTAATATAAACAACTAACAGCTAACTGCTACACATTAACAATTGTTTGCTAAATAAGGGCTCGTATCTTCATTTACTTTTATTATTATTATTATTATTATTATTATTATTATTATTTTTCTATAGGAATCTTGTCATTTCTTTGTCCCCTTTCATTCAGAGCATATTACTACTATTTTTCATCCAAAAATTTCGGAATAACGCCCTCTCCTTGGCTTGGTTCATTGATCCTCACTCGTCAACCCCACTGCACGGCTCCTGGCTCCACCGCCACAAACCGCCGCCGTAGTTCGTCGGAGCCACCCTTCAACAACAAGGTAGAAGCCCTAACTCCTTATTAGGTATTTACGGTTAGTTTAAGCCTTTGTTTGTCAAATTTTGCATTAATTAGTTGGATTAGTTCCAATTGTTTACATTATTCACCAATTTAGTTGTACTTGCTGTTGGGTTTCAATACTTGAAGTCTTGAACTTGGTGTTATATATTGTTTTGAATTGACTGTATCATCATTACATTAGGTTAGATTTCCTTAAATATTAATCTCAAAATGATCTTGAATAATTTAGCTACGAGCTTTGTTGACATGGGATAATGGGACTGTGTTTCAAGTGGAAAGAAAGGATGATGTGAAATGAACGAAAATCAATTATTGATAGTTTCATAAAAGTCTGTGAATTTAGTTTACAAGCAAATCAAGTTTCAGAAGATCAAGCACAACTTATTATTATTATTTTTTTATGATTAATATCAAATGTTAAATATCAAATTGCATATATACTTAACTCTTCGACCCCCGTTTGGTTTAATTCCTAGACCCACCAACTGAAATTTATTCAAGTGAATATTTTTTTGATGCATTCATAGCTCCTGCAGCAGACTTTCAATATCTTAAGTTGTAAGCATTTCAGGGTATTGCTTGATTTTTGGTCCAAATGGAGAGTGAAGATGGGACGAGCCACAACCCAATTGAGGAGAGAGAAGGATATGCCGAGGAAGCAGAAGAAGAAGTTAGAGAAGATGGGGATGGACGAGAGGAAGAAGAGGCGGAGGAAGGAGAGGACGAGCTGGACTGTGATGTGAGATTTGAAGGGGAGATGAACCCTCTGGATTTGATCAAGGATGATAATTGTGGGGTCCAACTCTATCAACAGTTTGAACAATACGAAGCTTTGGCTGAGAGCAGAAGAAAAGCCCTTGCTGCTGGCAATGCAGGGTATTTCCGTTGTTGCTTCCTATGTGTTTTAGCTTGTCTTTCTAAGCCAGGTTTTATGATTGTTATTATTTTTCATTTCAATCAGCTAGAGTCAATTTGAGGACATGTTGATTTTATAATTGGAGTCAAATTCTGGTTGTTGTAATAAGTTTTCTATGACTTTCATACGTTTTGGTTATAACAAGAATTCTATGAATCGGGCATTTTGGCAGGGAAGGTTCGGCTAAGAAGCGTATGCGGGAGGAGACTGATGTGGTGACCATTGAGGAAATGATGGAGGCCATGGGTATGCACAAAAGATCTAGAAAGGTATTTAATTTTAGGATTTAATTTTAGGATTTCGGATGTTTATTGAACCTAAATATGAGTCATTGGCTAATTGTCCCATCCTCTTCTCTTCATGGTGATGTACAGTTGTACACAAATCCAAATCCAAATCCAATACTCCCAAAATCCCGCCACTAGGTAGCTGAGGGGTCTAATGTAGCGGTTTTACTCCTAAATTGTAAAATTATGGAGAGACTGATTCCGGTTGCCCTAGATTTAAAGACCGTAGAATACCTACTACTACTACAGAATATAGGAAGTTTAGAGAGGCATTTTGCTTTAGTCCAATAATCCAGGTTGGAAAAAATAGTCCAACCTTGCCTTTTTTAGGTATATAGATTTTGGACACTGATGTGTAAGAATATGATTGCTAATATATCCCACGAGATGCAACTAATATTTCTAAGAATAAATTTGCTAAGAATTATCAAAGATACAAGAATGTTTCAAAGCTAAAATCTCGCAATAACAACCAAATTGAAACTGTTTCCTTTTCTTTGCATTTGTGTTGCTCATATTAGTTTCCACATCTTAATTTATGCTGCTTTCTTCAGGCTAAGAAGAGAGGGAGACGTAAGGGATCCAAAAAGAAGCTTAGCCCGGAAATCACCAGGAAGCTTGGTGATGCTACTCTTCACTATGCGCATGGTCGTTATGAGGAGGTATGTTTTATTCCGATGAAGACTTTATCTAACTTCACAAAAGTCCCTGGTGAAATTGAATAGTGGAGCATGGGCTACTTTAACTGAGATTTTGACTTTGTATATTTTCACTTATTTGCTTCATTTTCCGGTCACACCATCCACTTTTATGAGAAAAGAAGCCTTATTGCTGAAATGAACATACATATGAACTGATGACAAAGTATTCTTGCACTGACGGCAGTAGCTAAAAAGCCTAACAGCTTTGTGACAGATAACTGATCCCCCTGCCTAACCCCATGCTGCTCATAGCTAATAATAATTCATGTCCAAATTTCTTGGTCTTGTCTACAGGTGAACTCCTCCTCCTCGATTGCATTAACTAGGCTTAAAGCCTGTCTTAAACAATTGAGTGCTTGATCCAAATAGTTTACCTCTTTACAAACCAAGGTGGTGATTTCCAGGTGGCAAATAGGGGAAGAAAGTTTAGTGCTATTCACAAAAATTGAAGTGGATGGCGAGCTTTATGTTGATGCTGCCTCGGTCAATAATGCAATTGTTCACTTATATAAAAATCTTTATCATGAAGATCAACCATCAAGGATTCTTCTTGATGGTATTGCTTTTGCCTCTACTAGTCTTGATGATGCCAGGGATCTTGAAAAAGTTTTTATTGAAGATGAAATTTGGAATGCCATCTCTAAGTTAGGCAACGAGAAAGCTCTAGGGCTAGATGGTTTCAATATATCCTTTTTCCGGCATTGGTGGACTACTGTGAAGGGGGAGATTGTGAGATTTTTGCTGACTTTCATAATAAAGGTGTCTTTGAGAAAGTTTAAATGCAACTTTTATTAGTTTGATTCCCAAAGTGGCTGGTGCAGGTGATATTAAGTTTTTTAGGCCCATTAGTTTGGCGGGGAGTATAGATAAGATTCTTGCCAAAGTCGTTGCTTCAAGATTGAGGAAAATTGTTGGGAAAGTTGTGGGTCCCTAGAAGCATGCTTTTGTTCTTGGTCGTCAAATTTTGGATGCTGCTTTGATTGCTAATGAATGCACTGATTCTTATGTCCGATATGGAATTTCGGGTATTCTTTGTAAGCTGAATATTGAGAAGGCTTATGATCGTATCTCTTGGATTTCCTTTTAGCTATTCTTGAAAAAATGGGCTTTCCTAGCAAGTGGAGGTATTGGATCTCTTTTTGTATTTCCACTATGCACTTCTCTATCTTGACTAATGGTGAAGCATCTAGTTTTTTTCTCAAGTTCAAGAGGTTTACGGCAAGGTGACCCCTTGTTGCCTTTGTTGTTCATTTTGGTTATGGAGATTCTTAGTAAGTTGGTGATTAAAGCAGTTGAGGAGGGTTTCTTGAATGACTTTCATATTAGCAACCCTCGCACCGAAGGTTTGTTGATATCCCATTTGCTCTTTAGTCTTTGCCGATTGTACCCTTATTTTTTGCAAGCCGGGCGAAAATAATTTGGGTTACTTGAGGTGCATTTTACTTTTTGAAGCTGTGTCTGGACTAAGGGTCAACCTATAAAAAATGCACTCATTGCCGTCGGCGAGGTGCCTAATATTCATGTCTTGGACCGTTTCTTTGGACGCGGAGTTGGTTAGCCGCCTTCTTCTTTTTTTTGGATAAGGGATTATCTGCCTTCTTTTTACCTTGGTCTTCCTCTTGGTACCATTATAAGAGCTGAGCGGTTTGGGACCTAGTTGTTGAGAGGTTCTATAAGAAATTGGCAGGTTGGAAGTCTAAGCTTTTGTCTAGAGGGGGTAGATTGACTCTTTTGAAAAACACTTTGTGGAGTCTACCTTCTACTTCATGCCTTTATTCACCATCCCAACTAACATTGCTAGTCAGTTAGGTTGGTAATGGGTCAATTGGGATGAAGTATGTCGTCCTAAACAAGAGGGAGGACTTGGCATAAGACCTCTTTGCGCTATGAACGAAGCTTTGAAGACCAAGTGGTTGTGGAGGTTTACAAAGGAGGATGATGCTATGTGAAAAAAACGTGATTAAGGAAAAATATGGGATCGATGAGTTGGGTTGGTGGAGTAAGAAGAGTTCTTATTCTCATGGTGTTGGTTGTTGGAAATCTATCTTAACAGGAGCATTTCAAATCTTTAGTACATTTTGAGGTGAAGGACGGGTCACGGGTTTTATTTTGGCATGATGTTTCGTTTAAAGTATGCCACGGTATAAGAAATAGTTTCTTGGAATGGACATTAGCCGTTGGAATTTGACTTTTGTGAGGAGTCTTAATGATTGGGAAGATGATAGTATTTGCAATTTGTTAGCCTTACTTGTTGGCACAAAGGTTTGGCCCCAAGACAATGATGAGACTGTGTGGCCAGTAAACTCTAAGAGTTCCTTTAGCGTCAAGAGTTTTTGTTCCGCACAATTTGAAGCCTTAGATGGTCATGATTTTGCTGCCAAGTCCATTTGGAAGTCTAAAGCTCCCACAAAAGTGTGTTTCTTTACTTAGGCGACCACCATAGATGAGATTCCTGCCGAATACATGCTTGAAAGAAGAAATTTTAGCGGGTCAAGTGGATGCTTTATGTGTTTGGAGGAGGATGAAACTGTGGACCATCTCCTTGTGCATTGTCGGTGGGTTTTTTCGCTTTGGGATTTATCTCTCTCTAATGGGGGTTAGTTGGGTTCAACCTTCTAATGTGAGAGATGTGGTAGTGGCTTGGAGGAGAAGGATGAAGAAGAGTTGGGTCCTTGGAGTTTGAAATATGATTTCTTCGACTATTTGGTGGGCTACTTAGAAGGAGAGAAATCGACATATTTTTGAGGACAAAGCCTTGTTGTTTCAAGAATTTAAGCTTTGTTTTTTTGAGATTGTTGTATAGTTGGAGTGTCGGGCTCAATGGTAACAAAAATTTGAACTCATTGGCTCTGTAGATTGCATTATGCACATAATGTTTTTGTATTTGCCCCTTTTATACATAGGTGACATCCCCTTGGTGTCCTTTAATATACCTCTTGATTACTTATCAAAAAAAAAAAAAAAAAACCGAGGTGGTGATTCTCAGTTTCTTTCAGAGTAGAATTTGTGGTGTTGGGACTATCTAATTCACTTTTGCGTCCTCCTTTTGGGGCTTATTAGCTGCTTGTTGCTGGCTGAGTACTTCATAAATCTATAGTAGGTGTCTTTGAAAGATCCTTCCGCTATCCATCTACTTTAAAGTTCTCCAAGGTCCTCTCATAGTATATGACCTTCTTCGGGGTAGAAATCTTGTTCATTGTGGAGGACCCGCCATCCTTCTCTATCATTAAGATGTTTTTCATTCCCGGTGAAGAAAATTGGCATGTATGTGCAGGAAGGTTGTGAATTGTTAATTGAAATTTGTAGTTGTCAGAGTTGTTAATGAATGTGAATTGGCGTAGCCTTAAATCCAATATAAAAATATATGTCTGTTACTAAATTAACAGTGAAGTTCTCAAACTACAGATTCTTGAACACTTGTGGAGCAAGCATGTTAAGAACTCCTTTAATCCTTTTTCTAGGATGCTATTCTTCAAAAATCACCTTGTTACATTAATGAGTGAATCAGAATGTCTCCAAATGCATTAAAATCTTTCTCTGAACTTGCTTATGATTGGGAAAAGAAGTTGTTCTAGTTTGTTGGAGATGCTTGCCAAGTTGAACTATATGGGGTTGCCTGGACGGTTGATGCTTGCAAAGGTGGCTCCTGTTAAAGCTTACTTTCTTTTTTTAAGAACTTCCTTCTTTTTTTTGTTTGTTTGTTTTTTCTTGAACTTCTATGTGTAAGAGGAAGACTCAAACGGGTAGGAAAGTTAAAGAGAGAAGCGTCTTATTGATCCCACATGCGATTTTTTGGGCTATTTGGCGAGAGAGAAACAAAAGAATCTTTGAAGGAGAGGAGACGCCCCTTCAACGAATTAAAGATATTCTTATCAAGACTCTTTTTTCCTGGGATAGTGGGAACTTTTGTGATTCTTCTTTTGATGTAATTGATTTTGTGGATAGGTTCCATATAAGGTGTACATAATCCTTCTGTAGGATGCCTGCTTGCATCCTTCCCCTTGTACATTTTACAGTTTAATATATTTTACTCTTTTTCCTTATCAAAAAAAAGAGGAAGACTCAAACGGTGGGTTTGCTTAAAGAAGAAATAGCTGCTCAACAAGTTGGTGTTGCCTTTATGAGTATTGCAACATTCGCTTGATACATGAAACTCTTATTTGTTCTTGAATCTTGATCAATGTTTTTATCTTTCTCAAATTGTTTTTATATTTCTATTACAGTGAGCATGGGCGGTTCTAAATGCTTACATTCTCTTAGTGCTTATGGCCATAGATAAATAGAGCCTACCCTCAGTTTTTATTAGTCCCTTGTTTTTCTGTACTTAATTAGTGTGCTTAACACAATTATCTGTTGTAGGCGATCGGCGTGTTGACTGAGGTGGTCCAGCTGGCACCAAATCTACCTGATCCATATCATACGCTTGGTCTTGTGTATAATTCTATGGGTGAAAAGAAGAAAGCCACAGATTGCTGTATGATTGCTGCATTTTTGGGTCCAAAAGAATCATCTCTTTGGAAACTTCTCGTGACTTGGTCCATGTAAGTGAAGATGGAAACTGAGATCGAGAAAATTAGTGGTCATCTTCCTTTATTGTTGATCTCTATTAACAATTTTAGATTTTCTTGAATGCCAAGTTGGATGCTTTATGATTTATAAGATCTCTCCCTTTGTATTACTAAATGCTGTTGAATGTAGAGTTAGTGGCTTGTTTTTTTTCTGTCTTAGGATCCCACATGAATGAGAGCCTTCTAAAAGTAGTGCGTAGTTAGTAAAGATCCCAGTTGTTACCTTATTGATGATGATTTGAGGGCACAAACCATTGTTTGACCTGTCTTTGATTCCTATGCAGAGAACAGGGAAATACTGAGCAAGCGTGGTTTTGCCTTAATAAGGCAATTACTGCTGATCCAGGTGATATTACTCTTAGATACGACCATGCCTCACTATATATGGAGATCGGTGAGTACCAGAAAGCTGCTGACTCATATTATCAGATTGTTCAAGTCTGTCCAGATAATGTTGAAGCACTCCAGACTGCGACGATGGTTTCTTCTTGATCCTTTATTTGAATTTTATTTTTAACATCTCTAGTTGTCCTACTGTGTTGTGGGGTTTGGCAAGAAGGTGTCATGCTTACTATATACTGATACATCTTATTGATTCTCCACCTTTATCGGCTATTCTAGCATTTTGTAACTACTACCTTATGGCAAGGGATTTTGGATAAAAGTTTGTGATCAGGAAAAAGAAAGTTGGGAGCAACAGGAAAGGAGTTTCTGGCTCGCTTCAGGAGAGATAGGTTTGATATCTACCAATGGCTACAGTCTTTTTGGTCTAGTATAGTTCATGGCTTGGTGTCACCAAATCCAAGATGGAAGGGGTTCTTAACTTCTTATTATAAGATTTACAGAAGAGCTTCGAGGCATGATGACCTTTGTAATTGCCCCTTTTGTAGGCCGCGTTTCCTTGGTGTCATTTTACTATAATTTCTGATTAGCCCTCATGAAAAACTATTAGATCTACTTGGAATTGTGCGCCTTTTTGGCAATCAGTGGTGCTGGTTCCCTGAATCTCTGTAATGTCACTTGTTGCTTACCTATCATGTACATGTTTCATTCATGGTTTGCCTTTGTGTCTCTGCTTTTGAGAATATAATCACGGGGAACACTTTCGATCTAAGTGGAGTTACATTTTGTAGTCAGAGTCAATTTTTTTGGAACCTGAGAAATTGTGCACTACACATTGTATCTTATTTGCTGAAGAAGTTACCTTATGCTTTTTCTTCTTTTATTTATTTATTCCTTTTTTTTTTGACAGTTGTACAAGAAATGTGGCCAGTTTGAAAGAGCTATTGGCATCTTGGAAGACTACCTTAAAGATCATCCGCCTAAAGATGATCCATCTGTGGTCGAGATGCTGGTGTCAATATACATGGAAAGGAATGAACATAGTAAAGCTCTTGAGCACATTGAGTATGCAAAAAGAGTCTGCAGTTGTGGAGAAGAATTCCCATTGAATCTTACGATAAGAGAAGGCATTTGTCATGCACATCTTGGGGATTTGGACAAAGCAGAGGTTTGTTATCTGAATATTTCTGCAAATAAAAAAAATTGTTTGTTGAGTTTTAGCTGTGTTAGTCACTATCGACTTGATCTATCGATTTTTGAGGACAACTACTTTGAGCTCTCTTGCATGCTGTTCAACTTCTAAGCTGGATGTGGGAATGTTCATGTGGCCTTTCTTCCGCTTCCCTCCTTCAGTATGTTTTTCTTTTGGACCACTGAGGGTAAGGTAGGGCTTGGGCCAACAGCTGGGGGTTGGGGTGGTTGACCAGCCCAGAGCCCAGATTTTCACATTGTTGTTTTTTTTTTTTTTTGTGGGGGGGGGGGGGGGGGGGAAGATGTGGCTATCATAGCCTGAACTTGTGACTTCCTAGTTGGATGGTGGTCAGGTGCCATTAAGCCAAGGGCTGTTATTCTTTGTTATGGTATGGCATTTTCAAAATGCTTCCTTACTTCTGTTCTCTCTCTCTCTTTGCTTTGTTTGGATGTATTTTCACTATGTATTCCTTCGATTGACTGGGAACTAGCTCAGGATAGGGTCTGAGATCTTTGTCTTTTTTTTCCTCCCTACAATCCCATTATGTATTTACAAATACTGTATATGCTTTGATAAGTGAATGCAATATTTTATATATGATTGAAGACCCTTTTGTGGAGCCATTAATGGCAAGGCAAGCTTGCTTGACTATTCCTGTAAGTGGCATGATGAGGTGCCCTTTTTGGAAGGTTTTGTTATTTCTCTTGGACTTCTTTGATAGTTGTTCTAAATTGTTGTTGCTGTTGTCATTCTTTTTCAAATTTTTCCAGATCAAAAAGCAGTCTTCATTTTGTTTGAGTTTGGTTGGGCCCCCCCCCCCCAAAACAAAAAAAGGAGAAAAAGAAAGGAAAGAAAGAATGTGGAAGGTAGGTTTGGATAATCATGTAGCTGACTGGGAATAGGCTTAATGTGTATTCCGATATTGTCGGAGTTTCCTGCAGGTTAGATTTTGGCATAGCAGTCACCGACTTTGCCGTTTCCACTGTAATTCTAGTTTCTACCCCGTCCCCTGATAGCATCTACTTTCTTCACTGCATTAGTTACTTATTCTGCTATCGTTCAATATTCTATGACCAACTTATCGAGCAAAATAATTGACTATAACCTTCTTGAGCATTGCTGCAACCAGGTCCATGATTAAGACTAACTACCTGAGCAACAGTGTTTATGTTTATGTTATATTCGTTGTGGAGAAATAATGTGAAACTACCTGAAAATTTGATTTAAATTACTCAGTTGCAAGACTGTTGGACTATTGAATTTTGACCTTTATGACAAGAAATTGTTTCGCCTACAGAATAATTCCTTCTTTCCACTACAATCTAAATGATATTTCTCAAAACAACTTTGGCTGCCTACTATGGAGATCATGGCTTCTTCTTCTTCCTCCTCCTCCTCCTCCTCCTCCTCCTTTTCCCCCTTCTTGATAATAAATGTTAATCTATGCACAAATGTTGTAAGGTGATCATCATAATGGTTAACGGTGCTTTTGTTACTCCTCTTAAACGTTTCTGGAGTTGTTTAAGAAACATAGTTACCAAATTGTTATGGGTTTCCATAGCCATTATGATGATTGGAATGCGTTCATTACATTATTTACTTTCACTGAAACCTTGCAATTTTGTACAGTTTCATTTCAGTGCTTTGCAAAAGGATAATGCAAAACTCCGGATGGGCCTTGTAATGGCAGTGGCAAACTCATTCATGAGTCTTCAACACTATGAATCAGCATTAAAGTATTATCTGATGTTGGAAGGCTGTGCCTCAAACAATGTATGTACTTCTGCACAAAGTTTTACACTTCTTGACTCATCAAATGTTGTTGGTCTAGAGATTGATCTTTCATCTTGTGCTTGGTCCTGACCAGTGGGGGTTTTGATCATAGACTGTACAGCATTATACTATGTTCTTGAATTCATGGTCCCTCATTTGAGTCTGTGCTTGGCTTCCTGTGACTGGTATATTCGATCTTTTACTGTCCTTTTTTTTTTGTCGGTAGATGTTTTATTTGTAACTTTGGCAATGCCATAATTGTTTTGTTTGGTATCTTTGGTACTTGGAGAGCTGAAATAGATTGTTTCTTGCTCACTGGATTAGAGATTTGTAGAAGTGGAAAACATGCCATGAGCATGCAATTGAGTTAGCCTATTGGATGGGCTCCAGGTTAGTCAATCACCGCAATTATGTCACAGTAAAGTCTGTCCAATGATGCAATTTTCTGCTGCTTATTATATTAGCAGCTCCTGGCTGAAGACATATAGATGATTGAACACCCACTGAAAGACTTAAATGATAGCTTCATTCTCATGTTCTAAGTTTTTTTCCTGTGCAGAATTTTTTCTTTTTGGGGGAGGAAACAAAAATGTTGTATTCTTTATGTCCTGCATACAATTCTTTCCCCTTTATTGAGAGACATAGGCCAGACATGAAAGACACTGTTGTATTGATCTAGTTGGAGGTTTGACGGGATGGAGAAATTAAGAGAAAAGAACCTATGTTAGCCGCAAAGCATCTCCTGAAGGTGACCCTATTGACTTTCATTGTGCCAAATCCTACATTAACATATACTATTACCAGAGGGATGAATTGACTGTAGTAAACATGTGGACATAGTTAAGAAGCAAAGAAAATATGGATGTTACACATCAGGGTTGTCCAATGGTAGGTAGGGTTATCTGTCCAAAAGTAAACAAGAGCCAAGTTAGTGTAAAACATAAGTCCTAATAACGAGAGAAAATTACTGATTACATAATGCTTAAGGCAGTTGTTCAGCCTGGTGGATAATTCTTCAGAGAGGGGCGTCACTACTTGTGAACCCCCCCCCCCAGTTGCGTCACTACTTGTGGAGCCCTTAGAGCTGCATGACATGCTGGCTTTTCACTTGACTGGCTGTTTTCCAGTTTTCTTTTTGTATTTTTCTGATATTATCACATTAGTATTTACCTTTTGGATTTCTAATCTTTCAGGATCTGATAAGTGTGAAAATTGCTCGCTGCTATTCCGCCTTGAAAAAATCAGCTTCAGCTATTCAATTCTACTATAAAGGTCAGTTTTGTTCTTGAATGTTGTCTTCCTGAATCATTTTTTATGGCAAGGGGCTTTAAAATAGTGAACATAGGGCCCACCGTGAGCTAATGCACCATTGTACCTGGTGTAAAAGAACCCTTTCGGTCTCATACTAATTTTAGTTTGCAACAATTGAGTTAATCTATGACCCTCTTAGGTATTTTGTGAAGCGAGACACATTTTTGGAACGTAGAGTGGCGTAGCAGATGAAATTTTAGGGGATGCTTGCAGTAAGGAAGCTATGGTGTAGTTATGTAGTAATGCTTGCTCCTGGAAACCAAGTGCTGTCTGTCATCTTTTTTTTTTTTTTTTTTTTGGGTTGGGATCAAGAAAAGAATAAATATATTTCGTTAGCAAAAGGTTGGATGCAAAGCAAGCATCCTACAAAAGGCTATACACATCCTATATGGACATTATCCACAAAATCTAAAATATTAAGAGAAGAATAACAAAAGTTCCCTTTATCCCAAAAATAGAGAGACTTTATGAAAATATCTTTAAATTGGTTGAAGCAGCATCTCCACGCCTTCAAAAATCTGGTGTTTCCCTCACGCCAAATGCTCTAAAAAATCACGAGTAAAAAATCATATGAGGAAATAATCTAGCATTCTTCATTTTAGCTTTCCTACCAAAAAAGCCCTCCCAAGCAAAAGGGAAGGGTTGTCCGTCATCTTCATCTTTCCTTCGTTACCTGGAATATGGATTTGTCTTTTGGGGGGAAGGAGGGTTACCTTTTGCAGAATATTTCTTGATGCACTTTTCTTGATGCACTTGTTTACCTGTGCATGATGCCTCTATCTTTGTGTTTAGGGTAAAGGGAGAATGGTTCTTTGATGTGGGATTTTATCTTCCTAAGAGTCCTCAGAGGAAAAAGTTGAATGCACTCACTCTGGTTGTTGCAATTCTTTATGGTTCTATCTCCCAGTGAATCATCGGTAGCCATTGTCATTTGTAACCTTCTAGGTTGATGGTTGCCCTTTGGCATTGCAGGGCATGTTTTTTCGGCTTATGAGAAGTACTTATTAGTGGTTATTGTCGAAACTATGGATTTAAAACGTGGTCAATCTGCGACGAAACGGCCGCATCCGAAAGGTTTTTAAGTTGACCGAACCACGTTTTCACTGCGATATGGAATGCAATTTCTGCATTAGAGCGATTTTTCCATATCGCGATCAAAATTGCAATTGCGATCGAAATTGCATTTTGAATCATGCTAAAACATGCTGAATGGTGAAGAACTATAACTATGTATTTTTCATAAGTCAGCAGTGCTAAAAGTTGCTATGATAAGTTAAAAAGAATATATTCACAATTTGAGTTCATAATGAACCCTAGATGTATGTATTAGTCTCGCAGAATTTGGAGTCAAGATATTTTAGCAAAGTGTATATTACGAGCTGTTTTCCATACAAGAATACACCAAAGGTTCACCATCTGCTCACAATCATTGTCACATAAGATAATGGTGTCGTCAGCAAAAAGAAGATGAGAAACATTACTGAAAACTCGGGAAGGAGACCTTCTTTAGTAGCCGAGCAAAACATCTTAGTGAAAACCTCCATAGCTAAAAGAAACAAAAGAGGAGAGATCAGGTCCACTGGAGAAGCCCTCTAGAAGTTGAGAAAAACTCTGAGAGGGAGCCGTTGACAAGGACGGCAAAGGAGGTCGAGGATATGAATCGACGAATCAATGAAATCCACCTCACCCCAAAACCCATTCTTCGCATGACATAAAAAAGGAACTCCCAATTAACTTGGTCATAAGCCTTCTCAATGTCCAACTTACAAACTACCCCGGGATATTAATATTTAATTCTCGAATCAATAAGCTCATTAGCAATAAGCATTGCATCAATGATTTGGTGTCCCACAACAAAGGCATTCTGATTCTCTGATGTAAGACACTCTGTAACGCTTCTCAATCTTTGGGCGAGAAGTTTCGAACGCAACTTGTAGATACAACCAAGCAGACTAATCAGTCAATCGTCTCTAATATCTTCTGCATTTACCTTCTTAGGAATCAAACCAATAAAGGTGGCATTAAGATCCGCTGCAAATTTCCCAATGTTAAAGAACTCATTAAACATGCTCATAACATCACCCCTAAGAATCTCCCAATTAGCTTGGAGGAAAGCCATGGGCATGCCATTGGGACTGGGGGATTTATCACTACAACAATCATGAAGAGCTTTAAAAATTGTGTCGTCTAAAAAATTCAACTCAATCCCCACTCTAGCGGAATCTTATAAAGGGTAGTGACAAGTTTTCAACTTTTGGTCTCCGAGCCTTAGATTCAGAGAAGAGGGATTTGTAGAATCCATGAATGGATGACATCATGCGGTCAGAATCCTCAAAACGTCTCCCGTCAAGTCACAGTAGACATGAAGTTGAACTTTCTTTGAAATTAGCCACTCCATGAAAAAAAACATGTGTTACGATCACCAACCCTAAGCCATAGAGCCCTTGTTTTTGCCTCCAAGAGATGTCATCCATAAGAATAATTTTTTCTAGCTTCTCTCTAGCCAATTTTCTCTGCTCCATTTCCTGATTGCAAAGGCCAAAGTTTTCTCTTTCACATCAAGAATATTAATAGAATCCAACAATTTGTATTTCCTAATCTTGATGTCCTCAAAGACTTCTTTGTTCCATTTCTTAATTTCTTCCTTGACCAGCTTTAACTTCCTCTCAACCACAAAACTAGTGTAGCCCTCAACGTGTGCCTCTTCCCACCACCTTCTAACGAGACACAAAACCCTTCAACTTCAAGCCACGTGTTCTCAAATTTGAAAGGAATTGTCCTCCTCTCAAATTCCCCGTACTCTATACAAAAAGGGAACTGATCTGAAAGGGGTCTAGGCAACCTCTTGTGAATGGCATCCGAGAAGTGTTCCTCCCAGTGCAACGAAATAAGAAAGCAATCTAGTCTTGAATAAACTGGATCATCACCACTTCAAAACCAAGTCAAGTCGCCCCCCCCACCCCCCAGCGAAGGAGGGTACAACAAAGCACAATAATTGATAAAATCATGGAGGAAACAAACCCGACCTCCTTTTTTGAGGATACAAGTTTCCATTGAAGTCGCATCTGATACACCAGGGGCCATGCCATCCATCTTTAATGTGACGCAGCTCTTCCCAGAATCTCATTTTATCAACCCTAGTATGAGGATCATACACACCAGTGAAAGCCGTTGTGAAACCACTGTCATTCATCTGAAGAATGCAAGTCACTGGAAACTCACCACAAAACGAGGAAACCAGTTGGAAAGTACTCTTGTCCCACATAGCAAGGACTCCCCTGATGAGCCTACCGCCCTCAAAGCAGCGTAATCGACAGCATGGAGCCCCACAAAGTCACAAACTACAAATGCCAGAAGGTAGACGTCCTCCAACTAGTTTCCTGAAGACAAACAAGGTCACACTTCCAATCCCCCAAAAAATTTTTAAGCAAAATTTTCTTATCTCGATCATCGATTCCCCTCACATTTCAAGAAAGCAATCTAAACTTATGGCACAAGCATCCCCCTTGTAGAGGTACTAGTTCTGTCATAGTTTGCCCCATACTCAAGTCTTCATAACTCTCTTTGCCTTCTAGTAGCGGGTGGTGTCCTAAGCTCACTCTTTTTGGGCAAAGAATTGTTTTTCTCAATTCTTGAAAGAATTTTGATCACCTCATTTTCATACCCTGAAACGGCCAGACTGATACATGCCGCAATGTTTAAAGCTTGGAAGCTATCCATTTAAAAACATTTCCTGAATTCATGTTTGCACCGTCCCAAAATTCTTCATTAGAAAATGCCTTATTCGAATTCTGTAGAAACGAGAAGTCAACTGTAAGGGCTTTCCACATTCTCGGAGACTGATGTGGACCCTACTCAGATAAGAGGCCAATCATGCACAGGTGGCTCGCAATTGTCAACACTAACCTCAGGAAAAGAGGCCAAACTTCAGGAACCTACACTCATGGCGAGTGCATCCCGCACTGCATCTTGAGGCAAATGACAGGGTATGGAGTTCATACTCTAAACCTACACTCTCCACATTTCCTGTGGAGTGCTGGTTCACTCGGCAGTGAAGACTTTTAGCTTAATAACCCTCTGCAACATAGGCTTTAAAGCTCTTTCTCCTGAGGTTTATATCGCATGCCTCAGCGGATCTTAGATGAATGAGTACTTTCTTATGCATTGTCCTTTTTCCTGCTGCATATGGAATATGCTTGCAGATATTGTGGTGGGATTCGGGTCATCTTGTGAATCTTGAGTGTCTTTTCAGTTAGCCGTGTGTGGGATTTGCAACAAAGGATCCTGAAGTTTCTAGAGCTGTGTGGTCCTCAGCACTATTTAGGGTGCATGGTTACTGTGCTACTGTAGAATCTTTAACAGTGTAGTATTGCCTTTTGGTTTAACTTGGAATGGAGTGGCTCATTAGTTCTCTTTGGGTTTAAGTGCTCTCATGGACACCGTTTCAGACATTCTGAGAAATGGACTTTGTTGTTAGTTAAGATGTTCTGATAGTTTCAGTTTTGCTTATCCCTTTTAAAAATTTTTGTTTTGTTTAGCTTCTGCTTGACTATGCTCATACTCTTCATCTGTGACTTTTTTCTTATGAAAAAGGCATATGACATCATTTCAATAATATATGTCTGAGACAGATTTACAGCCATGTGTGAAGTGTTATCTATTGATAGTATGTCACTATGAAAACCGGCGGATAATTTCTGGTAGTTAGAGCTTTTGCCTGGTTTATTAGGTATAGACACACTAAACTAGAATGACTTATTAAGTATGGTATGTCCAATGTTGAGCTTGCATACCCAGGAATTTTTTATGCAAGCTAGAACTCTATAAAAATGGGATTTAGCCAAACCAAATCTACGTTGCTTATCGAATGGTGTACCTTGTTTGATCTCGTTATCACTAACTTCTTGCTCTCACATCCTCAGCATTACAAGCTCATGAAAACGATGTTGACACTCGTTTGACTCTAACTTCCCTTCTCATGGAGGAAAATAGAGATGACGAAGCCTTAGCACTTCTTTCACCTCCACCTAATTCAGGTAGTGCTGCAACATGGTTATATCCTGCTTCTGTCCCCCCCCCCCCCAAAAAAAAGAGCCTCTTTGTAAGGATCAAGACTTTGTTCGACGCTCTCTGAATCTATGAAGTGCACTTTCCTCTTTGGCAGCATTATCAAATGAGATTGATGTGGATAAATCTCAACCTTGGTGGCTTAATGTGAAAGTGAAGCTGAAGTTATCCCATATTTACAAAACCAAAGGGATGCTTGAGGCCTATGTTGAAGTAATGTACCCTATAATCCATGAGTCACTGACTATTGATTCCATGCATCAAAAGGTACTCTTTCTGCACTCTCTGCCCAGAACTCTCCGTCTTTCTTCTTCTCTCATATTCTGCATGTGCACGCTTCTATATGGTTGTACTTACTACATATATATCTTCCATGCCTTGCTGCAAATGTGCCTGTTTATAACCTTGAGCTATTGGCATCCAAAAATCTTAGTTGTTGGAGAAACACAAGCAATCCACGTTGCCCTGTTTTAATGGCTGTAAAATGAATTATCTAAAGCAAGTGGCTGTGAAATGAAGCGTCAACTTTTATCGTGAGTTATTTGCATTTTAAAACTTTTCATTATTTGGAAAACATAGGAGATTCATATTGTCATAGTTTAAGCAGCTACAAGATGACTCATAGAGAACATTCTGAAAGTTGAAGTTTCATCAGAAATGCTAACAGAAGATGGCTTCTTTTCCCTTTGATGTCAATCGTCGTGGATGATGCTTTGGCTTATTAGTAAATGCTAACAAAACAGAGCCCCGCCCCCCTTATGGTTGAATCTGGTGCATAATCTGTTGGTGAGTGAAAGATGTATACCAAATAAGAAAATGTTTGCTGCCCCCCCCCCCTGGGGGGGGGTGTTTGTGTTGATGAGTGGCATCTAAAATTTATATTTTCGAATACGACTTACAACCTTTCAAGGCCTGTGCGTCCAAACTTCTGAGTTCTGACTTCTAGACCAGTAGAAAATTTTTGTGCTTTAGTAGCAAATGTTGGAGGTGAATGCTGTCTACTCTTCTGAAGATGATCAAGATCTGTAAAATGCGGGGAGGGGGGCTGTGAGCATGTTGTTTCGAGTAAAGAAATCCTTGAAGTCTAGGCAGTTTCCCTAGCCTTCTTGCACTCCTCCATTTGTATAATATTTGATTCCCAGTACTCCAAGGCTCACTACCTTTTAGTTCATAACTGCAACTTCATTTTCCGTTCCCTTGATAACTACTCTTATGTGTGCCTGCTTCACCTACAAAATCGTATAGACTCCTAGGTTTGGGTTTAGCCATTGGTGGATTAAAAAGAAAGAGAACTAATGATATAAGGAGAGGTTGTTTGGAGAGTATGACAGGATGTGGTGGTGGATTGAAACAGCGATGAATATAGGTATATAATAGGCAACGTAGAACAAACCCAGAGGAACAGATTGGAAGCAAGGGTAGTGTTTGTCAGTGTCATTTGCTGACTGAGGAGGCACACTATTTAAGTAAAGGGAAAAAGTATGGGCTAGAAAGTTCTTCAAATAGATTAGAGGAATTCTGATCTTAATGTTGAACTTCTGTTGCAAGATTTGTGGTCTCATTCAAACAGTTGTTACTCTGTAACTTGGTCCAGTTGAACTTGCATGTGTCTATGTTCATGTACAGGTTAGTGCTTGCATCTCTGTGTGTGTTTTTTTTTTTTTTTTTTTTTTTTTTTTTGGAGAGGGGGGTTATTTGATGTAATGTGAATTCTGTAACAGTGCAGCGGTTTGGATGGCTAGATAGATTACTGGCCTAACAACTTAGCCTTCACTCTTGCTAGCTTTTCCGAAGCTGTTGTCCTTATTTGGGCTTTAAAGGAGAACACATTTGTTTGTTTTAGTGGATTACCTTGACACTTACAGAATGTTTACTTTTACCCAAATTTCCCAATGTAGGATGGGTATTAAAACTCGTTGAGTTAGTTGATGCACAATCGAAATAAGCCTAAACTTGTTACTTGGTGATCTGCCATGTATCAGTTTCTGGATAGTTATGTACTTTCTATCTGCAACTGAATTTGCCAGTATTGTAGTTATGTTTGCTATCTCGTTTGTCAAGATTTCATCTAATCTGGACACATGTAGCATTCCCCTTTCTGGTAAATTGTAATATCCCTTCATTTTCTCTCTTCTCCCCCCCCCCCGGTGGATGCTTTTCAGGTGAAACAAAGGAAGAAGTTATCCGAGAGTGAACTGTTGGAGAGAGTTAAAGTTCTAGGTGACCAGCAAACTGATTCGGTATTTGGCAATTTCAGGCGTCCTGCTTCCAAAAATGCCTTGTATGTGAACCATTTTTGCCTGGAATTCCAATGAATGTTTATTTTTTAGTTTTTATTATTCTTATTCTTTTACATGATGGCACCATGGGGTGGATGGATTTCACTTTGTGAAAAAAAAATGTTTGCTGCTTTTACTCACCAAATGAGGTGGTCTAGGCGTAGTTGGCCCGGCTTCCCATCAAGGGAGTTGTGGGTTTCAAATCCCAATAACAGCAATTGGAAAGGGAGTTCCCAAGCCTTCCCCAATAGGGGATGACTATAGATCGATGCCCCATACCGGGGGGGGGGGGGGGGAAGAGGCTCTTGCTTTAATCACAAGGAGCTGTACGGTCTGAATCCTAGCTGGGGCAATTGGAAGGTTGAGTTTTTCCTCTTTCTTCTCTCCTAAGCCCTGTTCTACTAGGTTATGCCCGTGAATGATGCAGCCCTTAGAATATCTCTTAGCCATCACACCTCCCCCCCTCCCCCCCCTCCCCCCCCCCCCCAAAAGAAAAAGAAGGGAAAGAAAAATTGTTGATGGCTTTGCTTCTTTATCGATGAAATTTCCAAAGAATTGGCCAGCAAATTAATTTGCACTTGTGTCCAAGTATAGCTGTCTAGTATCCCTCTCCGAAATTTAGCTGAAGTCGTTGGATCACTTTTTAGATTGAATTCCTTTCAAGCAACTGCCGTAGTGCTTTGTCAATTGCTTTTTTGCAGCGCTCTCTGACAGTTCATTATGGAGTAAGGTTCCCCCCGTTGGCCCGTACTAGGTCATTATCATTCTGCTGCTTCGGTAGTTTATGCAGTAAACTGTTGTGTTGAATTTCTCCCTGCTGATTCTTTCTACAGCAACAAGATGAACTACATTTTCTTCTATACTTCATTCCAGGTTGAAAGCCAACAGAGCTAAAAAGTCGCTTCAAAAGATAGCAACATCTAAAGAAGAGATGAAATCTGCTGCACTGGCTGCTGGACTTGATTGGGAAAGTGATGATTCCAATGATGAAGTTCCGGTGAGAGTTGACATCGTTCCATAGAAACTTTGATCGCTTCTTAAGAGATTCAGATATGTGCAGTCCTTAGTCGAATGAACCTTGCTTTTTGACGATGTATTTCAGCAACAACCACTGAAGGAGCCTCCGTTACCAGATCTCTTCAAGGATGAGGAACATTGCAACCTGATATCAGATGTCAGTATTCAGTCCTCACACTTGATTTTATTTTGATTGGCTTGATCATGCTTTAGGATAATAAAGTTTTATCTTTTTTAGATTGGAAAAGAATAGTGTAGTCAGAGAACAATCACAACCCAAACGGTCAAGCTATCCTTGGAGGTGGGAGACCTGGACACTGACACATTTTCCTCTTAGGGCTCATCTTAGGGATGGTGACGCTGTGGGTCGGGACTGCGGAGTGCGGTCTCCATTCCGATCCCCGCTGCCCACAATACCTCCCTGTCCTCGTCCCTGTCCTCGTATATTCTCTAACCCTGACGGATCCTCAATTCCTGGGTGCACACATTGAACGGGGTCCAATTTAACAAAAAACTCTCCAAAAATTTTCTTTCACAATCAACCCCACTACAAATGTAGACGCCAACTTTTTAATCAGTACAATCCTAGAAAATATTGACAAAAAAGCACCAAGATTTGATGGAGTAGATTGACCTTGAAGATCTTGCTAGGCAGCTAGAGCCTGATGGCAGCAACTTCTGTGGTGTTGAGGAAGGGGTTAGTGCAGAGGAAGAACACCAGAGGGAGCGACACCGTCGCCCGTTGTCCAAATTCTACTACTGTTGGATCAAGAGAGAGTGAATGCTAAGAAAGGGGGCTGCGCTGTAGTGTTTGCAGTGAGGTGGGGAGGTGGTTGGTTGTGTCTAGCAGGTGGCTAGAACCTTTGACTAGACTGGGAATCGCAAAAACAAAGGAAAGCCTGGGGAGATGGAGAGACTGAGAGATGGGCAAAGGCCTTCAATTGAGGAAGGGTTTCTTTTCCTTCTAGCCAAGAGCCTCCAGAAGAGAGAGATGAGAGAGATGAAGACCAGGAAGTGGGGCTGCGGGGGACCAAGAGGTATGCCTGATTGTATTATGCTCTTATATCTAGGGTTTGAGAAACGCAAAATGTCCCTACTAACACTGAATATTTGTTGAGAAAAAAAAAAAAGGAGAAATAGGTGAGGTTCCCGACTTCCCAAGCTCATGCCTCCTGAGGGATTAGGTTTTTCCTCCCCGGCCCTGGCCCTCTCCCCATCCAGTGTGGGGAGTTTTCTTACTATTGGTCGGCCTCGTCAGGGTCGTAGAATTCCTGCTTTACTGCCAGGCATGCCTAATCTCCATAGTGGAGGTATTGAAAAAGGCTTTTGCCATAGATCCCAAATGGAAGGTATGCTGGTAAACCACCTGATCCCAACTCCCAAGGACAGAACCTGCCCAGACTTTCGGAATAGAATGGAGCATGCCTCTTCTGACTTAGCACAGATGGTGGAAAGACTCCAGAAAATTTAGATTGCAGAGACTGTTTGGAAATATGAGAAATGTCTGTTATGGATGGCACACCGTAGGCCGTGGATATTGTGTTGTGAATGTTAGACTCACTAATATGTTGTGTTGCTCTAACTCTTCATTTTGCCCTGAGGAGGTTCACACTCCTACTGCCTGAAAAAGTGGCTCTGCGGTTAATGAGGGCCTAGAACATATTTTGCAAGGCTAAGTCTTCAAATTGGTGCAACCAAATGCGCCGTGGCTCCACTACTTTTCTGTTGGAATCTAAGAGGAGCAAAACTGGAAAATTCCTCCAATTGTCTGTGATTAAAAAAAAAGGGCAGATCTTCGAATCATTGGTTGAAATTGTTGGTCCTTCCTGTATGGGGTTAGTGGGCAGATTGAGTTATTCCTCTCTTTCTCAGGTGGTGTCGTCGGTTGTTATGCCACCTCCCCCTCCTCCTCCCCCTCCCCCTCCCCCTCCACCTCCGGGATGTCGTCCTAAGTGTGGTTTTATTGGGGAGTCAGTCTGCTTTCTTCATTCTGTTGTCAGTGTTTTGGACACTGTCCCTGAAGCTTCGAAAGAACCAGCTACACTTGAGGAGTTAAGGGAGAGGGGCTTTAGGCTTAATTATACCCAAGTTTATTTCCGTTGTGAGGGTTCTTGGGTTGGAGGCTGTGAGAGCGGTAGGGGCTCTTCTAGGTCTCCTATTGAGGGCGACTGTTCAGATCCAGATGCTCTTTTAACAGTTGACTCTAGTTTTTCTGCTTCAGCCGAGGCTTTTTCAGTTGATCCTGCCAGATATGAAGCTGATACCAATTGGCAATTAGCCAATTACATAATAATCATTGTGTTTTCTCAGTTAGGGATGTGGTGATTGCACCAGGTTGTCAGCATTGTTTGGCTTCGAACTTTGCTGCCACCGACCAACCATCTGTGTTGAAGGTTCACTCTTCGTCGTCTTTATTCTCTATGGGTAATCAATCGCTACTTTCAGTTCACAATTGGGGTTTGAATCTTTGTGGAAGTGTTCTTTGTGAGTTACCTAGACAGGTTGTACATGATGCCCTTACTTTGAGTGTTGGTTCTCGCAGTATTGCGCCTTCCTCTGTGTTGAGAGATTACAGGAGTGACAGTCATCATGTTCATGAGTGGCCCTTGCTACAAATGGATACCACCTCAGGAGTTGATGTTTTGGAAACTCCATTAGCAGTTGAGTTCTTCTATCTTCAATGCCCTGGTTACTCCTTTTCTGTTGATCGCATATGGGATGGTAAGAGTGTCACTAAGAATGTTTCTAAGTAGGTGGCTTCCAAGCTTAAAAGTATCACCGCTTGCATAGTAGTGAACTTTTCTGGTTATGAGAATGAAGTCATCAACCTTCTCTCCAAAATTGAAAAGAGTAGTGTCATTCCCAAACCAAGTGTTCAGAGAACACCACCGCTAATCAGAGGACAAATGGAACTTCGGAGGCTTGAGTTTGTTGTTAACTATGGCAGGGCTTGTACCTTTAGTAGTGGGATGATGGTGTCTTACGTTTAGGATTCTTTCTTGGAATGTGAGGCGTATAAATGATCGAGATAAAAGACTTCTTAAGAATTTTTTTTTTTTTTTTTTAAGGGACTGAAATGTGACCTGGTTTGTCTTCAAGAGACAAAACCAGAGGATGTTTAGCTTTCTGAAGTTCGTAGCATTTGGGGTAATCCATTTGTTGATTTTGCTTCTCTTAGTGCAATTGGTTCAGCTGGAGGCATCTTAGTTATGTGGGATAAGAATGCGCTCTCATGGGTGTTTGTGGTCATCACTCCTAATACTAGAGCAGATAAGTTGAGGATGTGGGAAATGGTTGGTCTGGTCCTTGGTGCATAGGAGGGGAATTCAATGAAATTTTGAACTGTCAAGGAGTACAAGTGTTTGTTCGTTTAATGCAATGGCAAAGTTTTGTGATTTCATCAATTATTCTGCCTTGCTGGATCCTCCTTTGAGAGGGGGTATTTCACCTAGTCCTAGGAGTGGAGATGAAGCGGTGTGTTCGAGACTAGATCGTTTTCTTGTGTCAGCAGATTGGGAGAAGTAGTTTCCTAACATGGTTCAGAAAAGACTGCCAGACCAATGTCTGACCACTTTCCTATTTGCCTTGAGATGATGAAATTGAAGAGGGGAAAGGCTCCTTTCAGATTTAAGAAGATGTGGCTGGGATAGGAAGGTTTGGTTGATGTTGTTAAAGAGTGGTGTGAGGAGGCTGAGTGTACTACTTATGCTAGCTATGTTGTTGCAAACAAGCTTAAGGTTGTTAAAAGAAGCTCAAGAAGTGGAATAGATATGTTTTTGGTGACATCAAGACTCAAAAGTATGATCTTTTGGTTATTATTAAGACTTTGGATGCGCAAGAAGAATCATATGGACTTAGTAGTGTTGAAATGCAGCAGAGGAAAGTTGCCAAAGATGATTGGACCAAGATTACTTTGATGGAGGAGATATCTTGGAGACAAAAATGTAGAGCTCTTTGGCTTAGGGTGGGTGATAGGAATGCTACTATAGCCATAAGATTTTGTCTTCATGTTGTTGCTGTTAATTCATTCAATGGACTATCAAGAAATATGTGTGAACATTGAATGAAATGTAATGGGCATTAATTAAATTAAAATACAACTAACATGACAGATGTTCTGCTTAATGTTAACTGGTAGATCATGTGGAGGCTGGAGCCATTGATGTATGCTAATTGCAATTCACTTTTCTAAGGCGGAATTTGACAGTCCCCATCACTTCAAAAGACGTCAGATTGCATTATTTTGGCTCCCTGCACCACTAAATTGGTATCGAAGCATGCCATCACATTGGTTTTTCTCAGGCTGCTTATTTTTTCTTTTGAACTCTCCATTCTGTGGCATTTGCAGCTTATCCTATTCCTGATGTGCTGCTGCAATTTTTTCCAGTGGCTTTATTGTGATGGGATTATGGTCCACTAATGTGCTTGCTTTTTCCTGGGTATCATCGGAAATTTTTTCTCCCTTATCTAAAAGTAAATATTCCGTAAATACCAGCATCTCATCCTTCGAATTCTTACTCCACTGTCATAGAGAAGGCCTTAAGCTCCTTGCCAGCTGGAAGGACAAAAAGCAATTTACACTGGAGTAACATCACTTTAACGATTAATCTAGACCCTGTGGCTGTAACTACGGAGCAGAAAGAGCATGACGAAGATTATTCTCCCAAACTTGTTACTTTTCAGGATCTGTCAGTGTTTTTCATGCAGTGCTCTGTATCAAGTGTGGGCAGACCTTAGTCACAGGTGTTTGTGCTACAGCAGTGAGCTGGCTGCCATTCACCTCCCTCCCTGAGAGGGGGGGGGGGAAGTGTGAGAGTTGGCCGACTGCCAGGCCAAAGCTGGGTTCTGCTCCTCGCCCCCAAAAAATCTCATCGACTAAGGGCCTGTTCCTTTTTGTAGGTAAATTGGGGTGGATAAAAGGGTGAAGTAGGTTGAAGTAGGTTGAAATGGGTTGAATGTTTTTTATGTGATAAATTGAACTTGGTTAAAATAGTGAAAGTGGGTTGAAGTAGGTTGAAGTGGATTGAAGTTGGTATTTTAGAATTGACCCACGAAAAGAGCAGGGCCTGAGTCCTAGGATAGTTAAGTTTTGTGTGGCATGAACAATCTTTCTTCCTTGCTGAATGAAATTTATCTTCTACATTTTCTCCCTCTTCATCTTGTTCCTCTTCCCAGTTCAATGGTCTATCTCACTGTATGCCTTGCAATCTGCTCCTGTTGGTCCACATGCTGATCTGATTTTTGTGGCTCTGGACCATTAGTGGTTGGACTGTTGGAGTCTTTGTTTGATCTCCTCCCTCTCACCTATGTCTGATCCATTTTGCGAGTTTGCTTTTCCTTTATCCCTTCTTCCCGCAAGGTCCCAATTACTTGATGTTAGAGTCCCTGGGTGCCAATATTATTGCTCCTTTTATGGCTTTGTGCTGGAGCCACAGACAGCGTTCTTGAAAGAAGAAATGACACCAAATAGAACGAATTTCATAATGCTAATTATAGGTAAAATTTAAAAGAATGAATATGAAAACGGCACGTCTTTTTTTGTATGCTAAAGTTGAGCTTAATCACAATTCAAGTCTTGAGATCCAGTGAAAGAAGTGTTGGAAGACTGCAGTTCCTTTGACTTAAAAGAATCTCCATTTTTAAGTATCGATTCTGAGCAACCATTATAAATAAGCAGTCCATGTAATATCTTCGTCTTTGCCATTGCTTTCCTTTTTGCAGTGAATTTTTCTATCTTTATAGTCATGTATTAATAAAATTCCTTTCATTTATCTTTGTGTTTTTTCTGTTAGTTATGCACAGCACTGACGTCTTTGAGAAGGAATAGTGAAGCTCTGTCAATAATTAAACTCACCTTAAAGATAACTTGCAAGACATTGCCTGCTGAGAAGAAGGAAAAATTTCGGTCTCTTGGTGCTCGTAAGTGCATAATGTGGAATTCATTCACTCTTTTTTGGGCTCTAATGCCCTTTGTATTGAATGGGTCTTTGGCCCCCTTGTGTTTGGTTGAATATTTAACATTTTGTGTTATTTTCAGATTGACATCGTCAAACAGATTTCTCTTATATTTATGCAAACCGGCACTGTGTCTTTCTCTCCTCCCTCGCCTCTAACGTGTTCTATGTATTTATCTTCTGCAGAGATAGCACTGAACATGACTGATCCATCTGATGGCTTTGATTTTGTACGTTACATGGTTAAGCAGCGTCCACAGAGTATTACTGCATGGAACTGCTATTACAGATTAGTTTCGAGGTAATAGAAACCATACATTGCACATCTTTGCTGGAAGCTCTATTTCCTATACATATTTCTTGGTAATAACACTGTGCCTGAACTCAACTTGGTCATCTTGGTATGATTTGCAAAATTGTCCGATTGTCTTAGTTTCGTTCTTCATTGCTTTAGGTTAGACAACCGGCTTTCAAAACATTATAAATTTTGGATGCGACTTGGACGCAAGGATTTAGTGCCACCCATGATTATTTATGCAAACCAGTTTACAATGATCAGTCAACATCAAGTAGCTGCTCGAGAGTACTTGAAAGCTTACAAACGGATGCCAGAGAACCCATTGGTCAATCTTTGTGTGGGTATGAGCGATATAATAACTTGTCAACCTAATTCTCTCTTTTTAAAAAGATTACCTTAGAAGGTCTATGTGCTGGAATTGACTTTTATTTGTGTGGTGGATGTTCTTATCTAGGTACTGCCCTGGTGAATTTAGCACTGGGTTTTAGACTCCAAAACAAGCACCAATGTGTCGCACAAGGATTAGCATTCCTCTACAACAATCTGAGTCAATGCGAAAATAGTCAGGTGAGCTGCTTAATATTGATTATCCTTTTCAAGGCATAGGGCAACCAAGGTGTACCATGGGTAGAACCTCTGTGAAATAACTATTGAATTGAATAGTATTATAGCATGAGTTTCCTCTTGAAAACTCAGAATTTCGTTGATATTTTCCCCAAGTAAATTATTTTAAAGGGTCCGTTTGGTCCTTAGAAAATTTGATAAAAAGAAAAGTTGAAGGAAAAAAAAATGGTGAAGGAAAAAAAAGTAGGGAGAAAACGAGTTTTTTTCTATTGCTTGGATTGAAAAAAAATACAAGAATTTGGATGAGAAATCTGAATGTTGATGAACTACTTGAATCATGTTGATTTTATCTAAGTAATGTGAGGTTGGATGAGGTTGGGAATTTTCCTCGAACTTTTCTCACGATTTTATGAGAAAAATTTTATCGCTTGTTTTTAAACATTTTTCCATCTAACTTTCCTCCATATTTTTTTTTCTTTGTGATTTTCTCTAAACCAAATACAAGAAAAAAATTAACTTTCCCCAATTTTTTTCTTTCTACCAAATTTTCCAAGATTCAAACAGAGCCTTAGTCTTGAGTAAAATCCTTTGGCTCCTGAATTTCTGGTGATATTTAGCCTTCTTCCTATTAAAAATAAAATTCATAATTCAAAGAACTCAAGATGCATCACATCATCCACTACTTAGGTTAATATGACTGCTCGACGCGACACTCTGCGATGTTTCTTCTTTTTGATTCTTCGTACTGCTTCTTGATTTTACATAAAATGCTCATAACTTGTTTAAAACAGCTTGTATTTTTTTAATTTACAAAATCAAGTCTCGTTGAATACATTCTATCTGCATATCAGTGGTAAGGTTACTAACATATGGATCGTTCCATACGTTAGGCTCAGCAGTGGCCACTCCGGTGGTGGCTGCTTTTGTTGGTTCTAGTTCTTCCCTATTGGAGCAAAGTTTATTTAAACAAGCAGCAACTAAATTGTGGCACATTTCCAGGAGGCTCTATATAATGTAGCCCGTGCATGCCACCATGTAGGACTTGTCTCACTAGCAGCCTTTTACTACGAGAAAGTCCTAGCAATTCGCCAAGAAGATTGCCCCCTTCCCAAGCTTGTTAAATTGGATGCAGATCCCACAAAACAGCCAGAACCTGGCTATTGTGACCTTCGTCGAGAAGCAGCTTACAATCTCCATTTGATCTATAAGAAAAGCGGAGCCGTTGATCTAGCTAGGCAAGTTCTGAAGGATTATTGCACCTTGTGACTTGTGAGACACATGACTGTCTTCTTAGTTGTGCTTTCTAAGACATGGTTAACAGCTCCAACATGCAAATATCTTCCATTTTGCACTTTGCCTTTTTAAAATTTCGCATCTAGTTTGGATATGTCCAGTTATTTTGTTGTTTAACTTATGGTCTGATAGAAATAGGGCTTGTGTAGGTAATTGTAGGGATACAATTGCATGCAATTGACTTTATCTACCCTTGCCTTGATTTCAGCTCAAGGTGTTCATGTTTTTTTTTTTTTTTTTTTTTGGGGGGGGGGGGGGAGATGGGAGAAAAAAACCAGGATTCATGGTTTTAGAGCTTGCAGATGTGACTTAAAAGTTTCAAGTGTAAGACAAGTATTTCTTACGACATTGGCTTCAACTATTCATCATTCATCAGCCGCATATTTTGACACATACTATGTGCTACGGTCCCTATTCCGTTGTTGATGATTATGCATTAGGTTAAACTCTTATAATTAGAATTACATTGTAATGTCTAACTTATATCTATAAAAGACCAAAAAATCCAAATCTATTCAAATTTTAGGTTTGAATTTGCCTGTATCCGAGATGAGATAAAGTGCAGGTTCTACATATAATTGCTATAAAGAGAATGGTCCATAATGATCGAAGATTCGGCGTTGTTAAGTGAATAAAATTGCGTACAGACCACAGAGCAGAACTGCGTGGAAATTCCTAAGGAACTATGAAAGTACATTTGCATCATGAATCACTGTTCAATAATCAATAGTGCCTTTTCTTTTATTTGAAGTCATCCAAAGAAAAGTGTTCGATCACAACGAAGCAAAGGTGATAACATCGATTAACTTCAACTATAGGTGAGTTGAGTTTGCACATCAAGCATGGAGTATGAACTCAAATTGATTTTGATTAGAAAACACTCTTAAGCTAAATTAAGTCATATGGAAGATTACATAGCCAATTTTTCAACTTTGAGGCCTAGCAAGTCATAAGGGAGGTGTCATCATTGAAGACTTTGAAGGAGAATATGCCATCCAAGAAGATAACAGAGGAAATTAATACGCACAATTCTTTATTATTAAGGATAATTTCTAATACTATAATTTTACCACTCGATGGTTCTTTGCATTTTTTACTTTCTTTTCAAAAAAAGATTTGTACAAAGAATTACAAAAGTAGTATGTTCTCTTGAAAAATAATCCGATAAAGCAAATCAACGCTCAGTTATATGCCATAATCAGAGCAATGCAAACGGGGTTGGGAGGATAAATTACATGAAGGCCGTTTCCTTTAGATTTGATCCTCCCCTAAAGAGTTTCAAGAGCATTGGGAAGCAAAGAGTAAAATAGAGAGTTGATCGATGCCATTCATACATCAAGCCATGGAAAAACTTAGCTTAAGGGAAGAAACAAGTTATGTCTCCTAAACTTTGTATCATAGAAGGGGAAAAAGAGAGAGAGAAAGGGAGAAAGATGACCTTACTTGCATGCCTAACTTGTGGAAAGTAGGTGAATGATGATTGAATTTCACTCATGCCTCGAAGCATTATGGACAAATTAATGGGCCCCTTTTACGTTATATTTCTTTGAAAGTGTCATCCAACTTTAGTCTATATCGTAAAAAGATGATCTGTCTTGTATTTTTCTGAAGACTATTAGGGTGCACAAGTTATACATGCAATATATCTCATAAACAGATCAGTTCTTTAGCAAAGTATGGGTGCTACAATAGCACATAGGATTCACAAAGAGACAAGACTCATTTCTTGCACAAAGTGATTTGACTAGTTTTGTTTCATTATATCCTTCTCCCTCGTGGTATAAAATGTTCACCTAGTAAACTTTTGTTTTTCTCCTTGTACAAATGTACCCTTATTTTCATACCCATTTGTTTGATAAAACTTGTCAATTATAAGCAGTAAGATTTCTTAGCAGAGTCAAGTGATTACTTGCATTACTATGACTTAGTGCAACAGAATAGAAAACCATACACTCATAACAATAGATCTACCACTTGACAGCACAACCTAACTGTTAAAGTATCCTAAGTATACATTAATGCAGGCACTCTCATTTCCCCACTAACTTTAGTAGCTAGCCTTGCTTGCACAATATGAAGAACCCCATTTCTTGCATTTTTACACAACCTTTTCAATGGAGTACTTTGATTTTATGATGCTTTTTTCCAATTGAGTTCATTGTTTTAAAAAATATAGATAGTTATCTCTTTTATCGAAAAATGAAAACATTACATTAAACATTACGATTATCAATAATCACAAATTAAATATAAAATATATTATTAAATTTAAAAGCGACACAGATTAGCCCCAATTATGTATACATGTACGATGGCCCTCAAATAACCTTCCAAATTGTTTGCAATAAGTCACTATTCTATAATGACCCAAAGATGTAATATGTCGGGAAACTACCAAAAAAATAATAATAATAATAAAAATGTGTCAACAAATGAAAGGGAGGGTGGTGTGTCCTATCCTCAATAGTTTGCCCTATTACATTGAGATGCCCTTCCCCCTCACATTTGAGGGACCATCTTATTGATTTTTAGTTGTCCTAAAAAAAATATCTTATTGTTCCTGTCCACAACAAGCTGCTCTTTATGGGGCAGTTGATATTGATATCAAGCTTGTACTCACCAGTAGTGACAATTTGACATGATAGTGCCCTTATTTTTGTGGCATAGTCTTTATTTTTGTGGCATATTGTGGTTTTAGGACCATAGCTAGCTTAGTAAATATTGTGGCCCTTAAGCCAAGTCTACTCACTCCTTTCATCTTAAAGCTCATGTGACGAGGTAGTTGTGACTTCTCCTTTTCTCCTATAAATTTGAGGTAACAATTAATGAGCATTGTGATGTTTAGTTTTGGAAATGACTAGACGTGAAATTTAGTTTTGCATGCAAGACGTAGAAAAATTGATAAATTTTAATTAGTTTATGTTGTAAAACGAAAAATTTCACACATTTGAATAATTATGATATTTGATTTATTATGAATAATATTTGTTTGAATTTTATATCACGAGTCATACATGAAAAGCAATTTTACATCTTGTGTATGAGCTACATTTTTTTTCAATCATCCACCTAGCCAATTAATAATAAAAAAAAATGAGCTGCATTTTTTTGGTATGTAAGTGGTAAATGATATACTAGAATCTTCTGTAAAATTAGGGTACCAAAGAAATCAAACCCAGCGAATCCCTAACGTATTAGATAACATATCCTTAAAAGCAATCTATTTGTAATTTTCTCATTTTCATGCAGAGCTCTTAAAATTTGAACCCTTATGAGACGAGTTCACAAGGTTATCAAAGAAATCAATTGTGGTGAGCGCAAAAAGTTACATGAGTTAGACATACAGGTCATGCTTGTATGCACAATGAAGTGAAATTTTTATACACCAATTTTGACAGTTTTTGAGATGAATGTAACTTATATAAGGACTTCCTTTTAATATAAATATGTATCTAACTTATTATATCTACTCATATTAAACATTTCAAAATACAGACCTAATATGAGAGTTTCTACGAATATGTAAAATATAATTTTTTTTTGAACTTATTAGCAAAATTTAATAATTAATAATATAAATTAGTTCAATTGAGTTTCTACAGCATAACAGACACTGCACAGACTGACAAAGGGGACATTCCTTGCAGTTACTTTAAAAAGCCCCCCTGCAACTGCAACCTTTATGCCTATATAAAGTAAAAACATCACCAATACAAGCACAGCACAACCACCGCCGGTGACTGCCAATGCCACCACCATTATCGGCGGCGCCACCTCCTCCGCCACCATCCCTCCCACCGACACTCTTCTAACGCTGAACAACGACAATGGCCCCGAAACAATCGTCATCGTCGTCGTCACGTGACCTCCGCCACCGCGTGCTCACGTATGTGACGAAGCTTTCCGACCGGGACACGCATCGCCAAGCCGTCGTCGAGTTGGAGTCCATCATCCCCACACTCACCGGCGACGCTTTCTCTCTCTTCATCAACTCTCTCTCCTCCACCTCCACCGCCGACCGCTCGGCCGTGCGAACCGCCGCACTCCGCCTTCTCGCCTCCCTCTCCGCTGCTCATGGCCGGCACCTATCCCCTCATCTCCCCAAGCTCATCGCCGCCGTCGTCCGCCGCCTGCGTGACCCTGACTCCGCCGTGAGATCCACCGCAGCCGCCGCTACCGCGGCATTTGCCGCCAATATTACGAATTCTCCCTTCTCCGCTATCCTCCGTCCGTTAGCGGACTCTCTCGCCACCGAGCAGGACATCGCCGCCCAATCCGCCGCCGCAATGTGCCTCTCCGCCGCCGTCGACGCCTCGCCGGCGCCGGAGATTTATCAGATCGTCAAGCTGCTCCCGAAGTGGATGAAGCTGCTTAAATGCGACCGTTTTAGGGCCAAATCGGCGCTGCTAGGGCTAATTCGGAGCTCAATTAGTGTTTGTGAAATTGGGAATTGTAATTTGTTGACAGATTTGGTAATGTGCATGGCGGAATTCTTGAAGAGCGAGGATTGGGCGTCCAGAAAGGCGGCGGCGGAGGCGTTGAAGGAGATTGCGGTGGTGGAGAGAGATTCGTTGTCGGAGCTCAAAGCTTCTTGCATTAAGACCTTCGAATCAAGAAAGTTCGATAAGGTTTTTTTTTTTTTTTTTTTTTTTTTTAAAA
>JAKOGI010000026.1:0-15000 GCA_029747015.1 Carnegiea gigantea
TATATATATATATCTATATTTATATATGTGTGTATGAGAAAGTGTACATATATATATATATATATATATATATATATATATATATATATATATATATATATATATATATATATATATATATGGATATATATATATATATATATATATATATATATATATATATATATATATATATATATATATATATATATATATATATATATATATAGCGCTTGTCGTAGAATTACAAATTATACCACTGCTTTGATTTATAAATAATATTTATAGTATAGAAAAGTAGGGATCGATCCCACAAGGAAAGATTATGATAATAGCTAGTTTAAATCTAATTAAATTTACTACTCTAATATGTTTTACTTTCTCTTTATATTGCTAGAACAAATCAAATTTGATAAGGAAAAATCTGCAAAAATACTTAATATTGCTCCTAAATATTCTTAATTTAATTCTGGAAATACAACAGTAAAAAGCTATCCTAAATAATCTTAAAAAATAAAAATAGAAATAATAACGCCATATTAGATTGAAAATTAAAACAGAAAATAACAAACAGGAAATTAATATTAAAAATTACAGAAAGTAATCTGAATTAATATTCTACAAGTTTATAACTTTATAGCTCCAAAATTATATGTAAAATAATTAGGAAAAATTAAAATAGAAAATTAACTATAGAAAATTAAAACAAAAAATCAGTATGAAATTAGAGAAAAAATGAACTGCACAAATATAAATGCTAAAATAAATAACAAATTTTCCTAGACTTTAGGATATAATTTGCTGGATTTAACAAAACCCTAAAAACATGAAATAAAAATTGAAAACTTAATTTTTAGATTTATTAAAATAAAAACCTACCCATATCTAATTCACAAAATAATTCTAAAAAATTAGAGGCAGAATAAGACACTATATAAACCCTTGAATGGATTGAAACATGAAAAAACACAAAAGGAACTATTTTTAACCTAATTTCTAACAAACCGGTAAATAAATGGCAAAATAGAATAGAAATTAAATCTGAAAATTATAACCACACTAAAAATCAAAATCTAACTAATCTAATATTACCAAGGCACTTCTAAAAGACTACTCTTTTGAGAGGGTAAATGAAATTTATATTAAAGCTGATAAATTTACGAATTAAAATCGACAAACTAAACAAATTAACTAAAAGGCAATAAATAATTATCAAAGATACTAAATTTATGAAAAATACTTAGCATAATCTATATACACCATGCAGATTAATATTTATCATTAACACACAAATCGATTTATTCATGAGTTAGACTGTAGAAGGCACCCACCAGCGAATCTTCCCCTTTTTTCCTTAGGTTATAGTTTATTTCGGTCCAGCCCTAATATAAACTTTACTAGCTTTAATAACCCTCACACCAGCACAAGAATTTAATCAAATTAGAGCATTACGTATTAAAAAAATATCATCTAATGCCTTGTAATCAATTTACTAGCAAATTGATTTAACAAAGATCTATAACCATTATCTAATTAAAAGATATGAGTTTGAACCATTCATGATCAATTAGGGCGATACTAATGCTTAAAAGACTATAACTTTTACGTATTAAAGCCTTTTAAACTATCATATGAATTTGTATTAAACTAATTAGCATGCATTCTAATTAATCTAATGTGAACATCATAAATGATAAATACTAATCGTTATAGAATCATGAATAAAAATCAACTAGATAATAAAGCATAAAATTTGTTTCAAAATAATTAATTTAGCATGGTTTCAAATAGATTATACTAAGCACAAGAGAATTACTTACACATATTATAAATAAAATTACAATAATTAACCAAAGATTTTATGTTTAACAATAAACTAAACACAAAAGAAAATAAAATAAAGTAAAAATAAAAACAAACAAGAACTATACTACTTTTGTTTGGGGTGATGATAATGGTGAAGCGCGACGGTGATTCGCGATGAAGTTTGTGATGAAGGGGTTTTGATGATGATGATCGCCGATGATAATGGAGAAGATGTTGTGATGATGTGGGGTTGTGAGATGTTGGGTAATAGGGAGATGATGTGAGAAGATGAAGATGCTGCGTGAAGAAGCTCAGCCTTGGAGATGAATGGTAAGGCGTGGTGGCGTGGTGTGTATTAAGAGAAGAGGGTGGCATTGAGGTGTTTATAATATCAGCTACTAGGATTTTCTTTAGACTCCTTCTCTTTCAAGTCTTTTAGTTTTTCTTCAACTAGGAGTAATAATTTTATAACCCTATCCCAAATAAATCATTATAAAAATAATATTTTTTCATAAATCATTATTTTTGGACCGACTTGATAGCTTAGCGTGTAAAATCCGAACTTCGACATCTTTTCTTTTCTTCTTTATTTTATTAATACTTAACCTGAAAAATATATAAAATAAAGTAAATTAGACGAAATAATATATATAATATAATCAAAATAATTATTAAAACCATGCATAATTTAAGACTTAACAAATTCTCCCACACGTAGATTTTGGATTGGACGTCCTCGTACAAAGAAATCTTAGACTCGACCTAAAAACTGACCCTCTTTCTTTCTTATAAAGTCATACATAAATATGATATTTATACTAGGCATTGGCTTGCTTTGAAAATAGTTTTATTCAAAAGTAATCAGTTTTTCTTCCAACAAGTTAATAACTACTAAACATCTAATTACCATCAAAGAGTTTCTTCATCAACCTCACAACATCTCTTTAATGAAGTAACAAGAACAATATCTATCCATCTCTTTTAAGCATACATACACCGATCAAGAGGTCCAAAAAGTTTACCATAGAAAAGTTGAAGTATGGTATGGCTATAGAGACAATTGAACTAGAAAGAATAACTCATTGAAATTGATTCTAAACTTGCCTTGTACTTTTTCTGGTTCTTCTTCTATTTTTTTTTAACTCCATTTGCGCACATATTCGAGGCCCATATAGGGTCCTAGAAATTAAACACTCCCTGTCTCACACTCATCCGAATAGAGGTGCTGGAGCAAACAATTTATCCTCATCATTATTTTTATTTTTTTATTGACTGTTAGTTTGGTACGAGTCATTAATCGGCCAAAAAAAGGGCATGACTCTCCCAATTATGGATTACTCCATACATAAGGCTCAATTTGAGACCTAAACTTAAGGGAAAAAGGTGCCGAGCCACATTTTCCTACCCATGTTGATAATCTAACCTCTTTTTTTTTTCTTCTTTTTTTCCCTTTTTTTTAAGATAAGAAAAGTCACCATTTTAATGAGTTATTCTACTAATTCAATAGTCTAGGAAATGGGTTAGGTCATTTTATTGCCTCTGAAGTAGATATAATATATGATCAAATAAGATGAACAATCATGACAGTTACTCATTAAAGAGATATATGAGGATTAACTCAAACTTCTCTGAATGACAGGTAGCATGCTTAGAAGTCTTCACTCATAGAAGAATAAATTATAAATAGCTAAGAAAACAAAAAAATTTTTAAGCAAGCAAGCCTAGCATAAACTCATATCATGCATTATTTACAAAAAAAAATTTCTTTTTCTTTTTTTAAAAAATAAATACTACAGAAACTAAATGCAGAATGCATCCCCCCACACTTAATTTATGCATAGTCCCTAATGAATGCAAAAAGATAGAAATAATGAAAATAAAAATAAAATTAAATGGGTACTTTCCTAAAAAATATTGGGTTGCCTCCCAACCAGCGCCTTTGCTTACAGTCGTTGGCTCGACGTCATGAAACTCATGAATCCTCTAGATTGATTTCTTCAATAAAATTTACAGAGTTTCCATCCCTGAAATGTTTCAATCTATGTCCATTCACTTTGAAAATTTTGTTAGTGGATAAGCTTTTAATCTCAACAGCACCATGTGGATAAGTTTTTACTACCACAAATGGTCCAAGCCATGTTGATTTTAACTTACTAGGAAAGAGTCTCAGTTTTGAATTGAATAACAATACTTTCTTACCTACCTGAAATTCTTTTCTGATAAGTTTAGCATCACGAAATGCTTTGGCTTTACCTTTGTAAATGACTGAATTGTCATAGGCTTCCAAGCGAATCTTCTCTAATTCCTACAACTGCAATTTACGTTCTTTTCCTACTAACTCATAGTCAAGATTACATATCCATGCAGAATGAGAGATTTAATATGTTTCATCACATTTTTAGCATCATCAGTTTTAGTAGCTACAACTTCTACCCATTTGTATACATAATCAACAAGTACGAGAATATAAGTGTACCTAAAAGAAGGGGGGAAGGGTCCCATGAAATCAATACCTCACGCGTCAAAAATTTTACAAACGTAAACATTGTATAAAGGCATTTGATTCCTTCTTGATAAATTTTCAGTCTTTTGGCATGCTTCACATCTTTTACAAAAATCATAAGCATCACGAGAAATAGTAGGCCAATAAAATCCACATTCAAGAACTTTATGTGCTGTTCTTTTGGGTCCAAAATATCCCCCACTTTCTGAAGAATGACAGAAGATTAGAATAGAATGAATTTCACTGTCATCAACACGGCGCCTTATTATCTGATCACCACAAAATTTCCATAGGTATGGCTCATCCCAAACATAGTATTTAGATTGAGCTCTTATCTTTTCTTTTTCAGCTCTAGACAAGTCTATGAGAAAAGTTGTGGTGACGATGTAGTTCACAATATCAGCGTACCAGGGTAATATACTACTGACTGCATACAAAGTCTCATCAGGAAAACAATCACTAAAAGGACCACCCCTTTTCCTCGTTTCCAGTCTACTAAGATGGTCAGCAACTAAGTTCTCGGCTCCAGGTTTATCTTTAATTTCCAATTGAAATTCTTGCAATAGTAACATGCATCTAATCAATTTGGGCTTTGAATATTTCTTTTCTAGCAGATGTTTAAGAGCAGAATGATCAGAGTAAACAGTAACTTCCACACCTAACAAGTAAGGACGGAACTTTTCAAGAGCAAAAACAACAGCATACATCTCTTTTTCTGTAGTAGTATAGTTACACTGTGCAGAGTCAAGAGTTCTAGAAGCATCGTAAATTACATGAGGTACTTTCCCAACTCTTTGACCTAAAACTACCTCCACTGCCTTATCACTGGCATCACACATTAACTCGAAAGGTAAGGCCCAATATGGGGTTTGCACAATAGGTGAAATGGTCAATTTCAACTTCAACTGATCAAAAGCCCTCATACAATCATCATTAAAATCAAATGAAGCATCTTTTGCAAGCAAGGCACATAAAGGAGAAGCAATCTTAGAGAAATCTTTGATAAACCTCCTATAGAACCCTACATGTCCTAAGAATGATCGCACATCCTTGACACACCTGGGATGGGGTAAAGACTGAATGATGTCAACTTTTACTTTATCTACTTCTAATCCCCTGGATGACACTACATGCCCATGCTCCACCATAAAATGACACTTTTCAAAATTAAGCACTAAATTAATATCAATGCAATGCCTAAGTACTAATGTGAGATGATGCAAGCGCTCATCAAATGAATCACCATGCACAGTAAAATCATCTATGAAAACTTCTATAATCTTGGTGATAAAATCAGAAAAAATACTCATCATGCATCTCTGAAAAATAGCAGGTGTATTACATAGACCAAAAGGCATATGTCTAAAAGCATAAGTGCCAAAAGGACAAGTAAAGGTGGTCTTTTCCTGATCCTCGGGAACTATAGGGACTTGAATGTAACCTGAATACCCATCTAGAAAATAATAGTGTGACCTACCAGCCAATCTTTCTAACATTTGATCCATAAAAGGCAAGGGAAAATGATCTTTCTTAGTGGCTTTGTTCAGTTTCTATAGTCAATACATACTCTCCAACCACTTTGAACCCTAGTAGGTACTAGTTCACCTTCCTCGCACTGCAAAAATGTGCTCGTTTAGAAACGAAACTTTTTGTATCTAAACGATAGATTTTTGTATCTAAATAGCATTTACATACGAATAGAAACGAAAAAAGTTTCGTATCAAAAGGCACGGTCGCAGACCGAAATCGAAAACGGAACTCGTTTTCGTTTCTATTAGATACGAAAATAGAAACGAAAAGTATTTTTGTATCTAATTGATACGAAACTTTTTTGTATCAAAACAATGTTTCGTATCTAATTGATACGAAATTAGATACGAAAACCTCTTCGAATCTAACAGAAACGCAAATTTTCATATCAAACTGTGAAGTTTTCGTATCAAGATGTCAAAATAGCATATCAAATTGATACGAAATTAGATACGAGGCATGTATTTCGTATCAAATTGCATATCTTATGTGCGTATATTGTTCTACGCTTTTCACCTGATATTTTTTGTTTCTAACTGAACTTTTCATTCCAAATAATTATAACAAGTGCTAAATTCCCAAATACATTTACATACACATAGATACGTCAATACATAAGAGCCCAATATTGCATCATATATACCAACCAACCTCGATATTTACATACACCTAAGGTATATTACAACTTGGCAACAAAATTTCAAGTATCGAGGATATGCAACCATCAAGCAATTGACATCCAAAAAATACACCACGACCAAAGCAATGTTCGAGGTGTGTTCCAAAAAATACACCACCGCATGCCCATCTAAGAGTTACAAGTTGCAGCTATCAACATATATAGACATATACCAAGTCAGTTACTAATATAGGAGTAAGGGTCAGGGAGAAGGGGAAATCTAAGAGCTCGAGCTCCCAAAGCGAGACTCAATCCTAGCAATGGCATCTTTCGTTTGCTTAACTTCCTCCTTCGTTCGAGTAAGCTCTTCTCTTATGGCATTGAGTTGCTCTTCTGATTTTTGCAAGCGACTCACAATCTGGGCGTACATGGAAGGGGCGTAAGCTATGGGTATGGAGGGCGAGGATTGAGTAGACGGTCCCACTCTCTCGTAGTATGCTTGGGTTTGATTCCCAAGTCCATATACAAAACTTTTGTTGTTGACACCTCCAGCAGCTTGAAGAAAAAGTGCATCATCATTAACTTTGACCCCTGAATGTGAAGCATTAAGCTTCAAACGTTGATACTCATCCTACAATGAAGAAAACTCAACAAGCAAGCATTAAGTTTCATAGTGCAATACCTTGTAAAAGCCGTAAAAAAAGATGATGAAAAAGCCACCATGGATGATGTCAATAAAGAGAAAGGCACCAACTTCAAGTTATCAAAGTCAATTTGTGTCAGTCAGGGATCAATAAGCCCATAGACGAGCAAGAAGAAATAGGCTAATATTGGCAAGAACATAAAAAAAGAAGACATAGGCCTAGCATGTGGTACCTAAACAAGCAAGCAAAAGAGAAAGTTACTGACTCTTATATGTCTAGCTAATCAGAAAACCTAAACACCAAGAAAATTAAGAATGCTCAAAAATCATATTTGTATTATTTCTAATAACAGTACATATCTTATAATAAAATGTTTCTTATGAAATTTTTACTAAAGACATGTTGATGCTTTGGGATATATTCTTTCTTAAATTCTGGGGCGAAACGAATAGAGTTTTCCCTAAAAACTGACCATTTTTCAGGCTTTAAGTCCTACATTAAATCCCCTACATTGAATAGAAGTAGAAAATATAACCAAATCAAGCTCAACGGCTACACGCCGGAGACCATAACTCTATAAGCCACACGCCCGGAGTAAACCATTCAATAAAGCTCAATAGCAGAAAGGAAATAAAGAGTACAACTCAACAAAGATTTTTGAAATAATAACTTTCACTTTTACTGAACATAGGATGCCAACATTCATAAAATATGTCGCTTTTTGAATATATAGGAAGTGCAATTGACTTGGAGCTTACCCAAACAGATTTTGCCCTCTTATCACAGAATACTTTCTCATTTCCTTCCTTTCTAGTATGAATTTGCTCAAAGAGTTCAGCAACTGTAGGTGTTTTGTTATCCCTTATTACCTTGAAAAAACAAAAAATGGTGTTAGAATAATGCAATTGGTGTCTTTCAAAAAGTGAAGATGTCACAACAGCGATATTACCATTTTGCTTACAGTTTGTTTCGCTGAAATAGACCCTACAGGGTGAACAGTTCTTGCTTTAGGACCTAGACTCTTTCTAAAGGGTAGGTGGTCCTAAACCCATTCAGGAAACAAAAGTATATAATTGTAAAGGTTACGCTCTTGTATATCCACGGAAATATTCGGTAACATTTCCCTATAGTCCTCTAAGCACAACGTTTCTAAATGATTTCCATTAATGGTCCTCATTAGAAAATTGTACCCAGAGAACAAGGCTTGAGGAAATGCCAAAGAAACTTTCCAATGCATGCACAAGAATTATAGTAACCATACAATAGTATACTTTATGATTCCTAAACTGTCCAACAAGGACAATTCAAAATTGTAAACATACCAAGCACTCATAATAAGCAATTACTTAAATATAAATAAGTAACTTGTCATTATAAGTTTGATACGTGTACTATTTTGAATGGGTTTTCTATGTTTACAAATGAACTATATATATATATATGTATGTGTGTGTATGTATGTATATATGTGTGTATATATATATATGTGTGTGTGTGTGTGTATATATATATATATATATATATATATACACACATACTTATACGTATATATATAAGTATGTATGTGTGTGTGCGTGTATATTGTTAGAATGCCTTGAATCTGTTTTCTTTAGCCCCCTTTTACAGACCTAGTGCGTGTATATATAACTAACGGCGTATGTGATGTATGGGTTAGTACGTGATTGTATATTTGAAAATACTACATGAATGCACAATGGCCTTGACAGTGCAAGTTCTCATAAAATTGCCTTGCACGATTGTTAAGTGGCTCTACAAATGCTCAGTTTCTAGTGGTGACCAAACAATTACCTAGTTCAATGTTCTTCCTGGATAATCTGGAAAACTAACTCAACTTGGGAAAATCAAATCTAGAAATGCTCAGCTTGGGAAACAATTAGCTAGTTCAATGTTGAGAAAAGAAGCTATACTCAGGCAAATTTCACAACTTCAGCAAATCGAACAACTTGAGCAAATTGTTAACAGAAAGCAACTTCAGCAAATCTAACAACTTACAGTGCAACTACCCGGACGCCGGGAATTGTCGGAGAACTTGCCGAAAACTTGTAATCGCCGGACAACTCGCCGTGCAACGCCTCGAAGCCTTCCAAATCCGAATACCAAAACCCAGAATAAGGATGAAGAAAATTGTTAACAGAAAGCAACAAACAGATATAAGCTCACCGGAGATCTGAAAACCGGCCTTCTGTAACTGATGTTCTGCCGGAACCCTCACCACCGTCGCCGACAGGGTTCTTGACGAAGAAGAAAAGCGCGGGCTCTGCTACTTCGTTTCGGCTTGAATGGGTACCATCTACCGGAAATCACCAACAGAGGGCTCGAAACAGACACCAACCCTCCGGCGAGTTGACAACCGGCGCCGAGAGTCGATGTTCTGCCGAAATCCAAAGCACACGACGCTAGGGTTTTGGAGGAGGAAGCAATCGCGGGGTCTGGGATTTCATTTCACGGCACTAGGTATTGTCGCGGGGGGGAGATTGAGGCTAGGAATTGAATTTTTTTTTTAGAAACGAAAATCTGATGCGAAAATTATCATTTAGTTTCCATTAGAAACGCGATTTGCCTTTAGTTTCAATTGTACGTTTCTGTTAGATACGAAATGGTTTTCGTTTCTAAATTTCGTTTCTAAACTGAAGACAGAAACGAATGCTAAATTTCGTATCTAAAGAGGTGCGTTTTTGTAGTGTTGTTTTGCACTACGGTTGTCCCTCCCTTTTTAGGAACTACATGTATAAGACTAACCCACTTGGAATCAGCTATGGGGTATATCACCCCAGCATCTAACCACTTAAGAATTTCTTTCTGGACTACCTCCATCATAGGTGGATTAAGTCTCCTCTGAGGATCTCTCTTAGGCTTAATATCTTCCTCTAATGTGATCTTATGTGAGCATAAAGTAGGACTAAGTCCGTTGAGGTCTGCTAAAGTCCACCCTATTGCTTCGCTATGCTCTCTAAGAACCTTAACAAGTTTTACCTCTTGGTCAAGGGTAAGTGCACTAGAGATGATGGCAGGTAAAGTCTCATTATCCCCTAAATAAGCATACTTCAAATTATCAGGTAAAGGTTTCAATTCCAGTTTATGGGGTGAAATGCTAGAGGGAAGTAATTTAGCATGATTTTCGGGCAATTCAAGCTTGTTAGGTCTATCATGCACTTGCAAGTGGAATAAAGACCCTATCACATCAACTAAATTATCATTAACCTGGTAGGACACTCTTTGAAACTCAGCATGATCAAGACTCTTAGTAAGCACAGTAAACAATTCATCTTCATGAGACAAGTTATAAATATTTTGGGACAACTCATCAATAACATCAAGTGCATACACATAATTTACATCAGTAGAAAATCTCATGGCATCAAAAATATTAAATTTAATCACTTCATCATCAAATTCCATGGTTAATGCTCCTTCATGCACATCAATTTTAGTCCCAGCTATTTTCAAAAATGGCCTACCAAGTAAGATAGGAATATCATGACATGCATCACCCATGCTCATCACATAAAAATCAGCAGGAAACATAAGCTCATTCACTTAGACTAAGACATCCGCTAAAACTCCATTTGGATAAGTACTGCTCCTATCAGCTAACTGAATCACTATACCAATTTTCTTCAACTCTCCTACATTCAGTTTGTCATAAACAGACCTAGGCATAACATTAATGAAAACACCCAAGTCAAGCATAGCTTTAGCGAAGTAAAGATTTCCTATTTTACAGGGAACAGAAAACACACCTGGGTCTTTGCACTTAGGGGGAAGTTTCCATTGTAAAACTACAGGCACATTTTCCCTCACACTTACCTTTTCATTATCTACTAACTTTCTTTTAGGAGTACACAATTCTTTCGAGAACTTAGCATAACGAAGCACCTGTTTAATAGCATCAAGGAGGGATATGTTGATCTCTACCTTCCTAAATGTCTCTAAAATCTCTTGGTTAGCCTCATTTACCTTAGAAGTAGGGCTTCGAAACCTACTAGGTAATGGTGGTATTGGCTTAAAAGGTTCTCTTTTCTTCTCACCTATTTCCTTAATAGTTAAATTAGAATCTTTATCTAACTCCAGTTCAGCTTCTTTGACCTCTAACTCAGGCTCTACTTTTCTACTCTTTCTAGGTTCTTTTAGCTCTTTTCCACTCCTAAGTGACATGGCACTAACATTCTCCTTGGGGTTAGGGTAAGGTTGAGATGGTAACCTATTTTGCATTTGAGCCTGCAAGTTGCTCACCATGGTATCAGTGGCAGTCTGTCTCTCTTGAACCTGCTTAAGAGTTGTCTCCACATTTTGAAACCTATCATCCATCTTCTTAAGGACTTGTTCTAGCAGGAAATTAGTCCTATCCTGATTAGAAGATTGACGAGATATTTGGTCAAAACCAGGTGGATTGGTTTTAGGGCCGTACCTAAGGTTAGAGTGGTCTCTCCATCTTTCATTATAGGTGTTAGAATATGGGTCATACCTCCTTTGACCTTGGTTAGAATAGACAGTATTAATATTCCTCTCTTGAAGTGTAGGACATGCATCAATAGGATGCCCTTCTAGACAACAAATTCCACATATGACTGCTTTTTGTACTCCCCTAGTAACTATCTTGTTTAACATAGCAGTGTTATAAGATAACTGACTCTCTACAGATAAGCTAGAGTCAATCTCATTAACCTTTTTAATTTGTGACTCCCTAGTGCCAAAATATTGAGTATTTTGGGCCATTAAATTGAATAAGTCTCTTACCTCTGCCGGAGTCTTATAAACTAGAGCCCCCCCACTAGCAGCATCAACCATGTTATGATCCATAGGAAGCAACCCTTCATAAAAGTATTGAATCAATAACTATTTAGTTATTTGATGTTGGGGACAACTAGCACACAGTTTATTAAATCTTTTCTAGTATTGACAAAAAGTTTCCCCATTCATTTGTTTGGTACCACATATTTCCTTCCTAATTGATCCAATTCAAGATGCTGGAAAAAATTTCTCTAAAAATAATTTATGCAATGCAGTCAATGTAGAGAATGATCCAGCAGGCATGTAATATAACCAATCTTTAGCATTACCAAGCAAAGAAAAAGGAAAGGCTCTCAACCTAATTCAGTCTTCAGGAATTCCCTCAGGCACCATAGCAGAGCACATGATAAGGAATTCACTAATATGACGGTATGAGTCCTCACCGACTAATCCATGAAATTTAGGTAGCAGATTAATGAATCCAGAGTTTAATTTTAGAGGTTTATCTAATGCAGCATAAATAATGGACAAAGGTTGGGCTTCTAGATTAGGGGCAGCAAGTTTCCACAGAGTAGGCATTCTTACCTCTTTTGTTTTAAGAATTACTAGTTCAGGATCACCTTGTTTGTTTTTAGCTTCCAACGTTTGCTCCTTGCCTTCTCCAATCTCGTTACCACTCCTTAATTTCATAAATTAAAGACAACTACAAAAATAAAATACTAGAGTTAAAACAAAACAATAAAAGTAGTAAAATTAAATAGAAGTAAACTAACGATTTTATTTTCTTTTCCCAGCAACAGCGTCAAAATTTGTAGAGCTTGTCGTAGAGCTATAAATTAAACCACTACTTTGATTTATAAATAATATTTGTACCATAGGAAAGTAGAGATCGATCCCACGAGGAAAGATTATGATAATAGTTAGTTTAAATCTAATTCAATTTACTACTCTAATTTGTTTTACTTTCTCTTTATATTACTAAAACAAATCAAATTTAATAAGGAAAAATCTGGAAAAATACTCAATATTGCTCCTAAATATTCTAAATTTAATTCTAGAAATAAAATAGTAAATAGCTATCCTAAATAATCTAAAAAAATAAAAACAGAAATAATAAAACCATATTAGGCTGAAAATTAAAACAGAAAATAACAAGCAGAAAATTAATATTAAAAATTATATAAAGTAATCCAAATTAATATTCTACAAGTTTATAACTTATAACCCCAAAATTATATGTAAAATAATTCGGAAAAATTAAAACAGAAAATTAACTACAAAAAATTAAAACAGAAAATAAAATATGAAATTAGAGAAAGAATAAACTGCACAAATATAAATACGAAAATAAATAACAAAATTCCCCAGACTTTAGGATATAATTTTCTAGACTTAACAAAACCCTAAAAACATAAAATAAAAATTAAAAACTTAATTTTCAGATTTATTAAAATAAAAACCTACACATATCCAATTCACGAAATAATTCTGAAAAATTATTAAATAATTTCCAAAAAATTTTGAAATTAACTAGAGGTAGAATAAGACACTATATAAAGCATAGAATGGATTAAAACATGAAAAAACATAGAAGAAACTATTTTTAACCTAATTTCTAACAAACCGATAAATAAATAGCAAAACAGAATAGAAACTAAATCTGAAAATTATAACAACACTAAAAATCAAAATCTAACTAATCTAATATTACCAAGACACTCGTAAAAGACTACTCTTTGGGAGAGGTAAATGAAATTTATATTAAAACTTATAAATTTAAGAATTAAATTGACAAACTAAACAAATTAACTAAAAGGCAACAAATAATTATCAAAGATACCAAATTTATGAAAAATACTTAGCATAATCTATATCCACCATGCAAATTAATATTTATCATCAACACACAAATCGATTTATCTATGAGTTTGACTGTAGAAGATATCCACAAGTGGATCTTTCCCATTTTTTCTTATATTATAGTTTATTTAGGTCCAACCCTAATATAAACCTTACTAGTTTTGATAACCCTCACACCAGCGCAAGAATTTAATCAAACTAGAGCATTATGTATTAGAAAAATATCATCTAACGCCTTGTAATCAATTTACCAGTAAATTGATTTAACAAAGATCTATAATGATTATCTAATTAAAAGAGATGGGTTTGAGCCATCCATGATCAATTAGGGTGATACTAATGCATAAAAGACTATAACTTTTATGTATTAAAGCCTTTTAAACTATAATATGAATTCGTATTGGACTAATTAGCATGCATTCTAATTAATCTAACGTGAATATCATAAACGATAAATACTAATTGTTATAGAATCATGAATAAAAATTAACTAGATAATAAAGCATAAAACTTATTTCAAAATAATTAATTTAGCATGGTTTCAAATAGATTATATTAAGTATAAGAGAATTACTCACACATATTATAAATAAACTCACAATAATCAACCAAAGATTTCATGTTTAACAATAAACTAAACACAAACGAAAATAAAATAAAGTAAAAATAAAAACAAACAAGAACTATACTACTTTTGTTTGGGGTGATGATAATGGTGAAGCGTGATGGTGATTCACGATGACGTTTGTGATGAAGGGGTTTTGATGATGATGATCGCCGATGATAATGGAGAGGATGTAGTGATGATGTGGGGTTGTGAGATGTTGGGTAATAGGGAGATGATGTGAGAAGATGAAGATGCTGCGTGAAGAAGCTCAGCCTTGGAGATGAATGGTGAGGCGTGGTGGCGTGGTGTGTATTAAGAGAAGAGGGTGGCATTGAGGTGTTTATAATATCAGCTACTAGGATTTTCTTTAGACTCCTTCTTTTTCAAGTCTTTTAGTTTTTCTTCAACTAGAAGTAATAATTTTGTAACCCTATCCCAAATAAATCATTATGAAAATAATATTTTTTCATAAATCATTATTATTGGACCGACTTGATAGCTTAGCATGTAAAATCTGAAATTCGACATCTTTTTTCCTCCTCCTTATTTTATTAATGCTTAACCTGAAAAATATATATAAAAAATAAATTAGACGAAATAATATATATAATATAATCAAAATAATTATTAAAATCATGCATGATTTAAGACTTAACAGTATACATGTACATATACATACATACATACATAATATATATAT
>JAKOGI010000026.1:17500-24716 GCA_029747015.1 Carnegiea gigantea
TTGGGCATATGGAGAAGTAGGGCATTATGCTAACAAATGCAAAAATAGGAAGAATAACAAACTTATTGAAACTTTGGGAAGCCTAGATTATGTTGAAATTAGTGAAGATGAAGCTTTAGAACTAGCCCTAGGTAACAACAAAGGAATTGTTGAAATTATAAAGGACAATGAATATGAAGAAAGTGATTATGAAGAAACTAACTATATGATGAAAAGTAGCTCAGTAAGCCTTGGTGATCTTCAAAGAGAAGAATTTGTGGTAGATAATGATCATGAAGAAGTTAAGGGAGATTGGGTTCTTCCTATAATCCAAAAGTACATGATTTATAAAAAATCTATTTTTCAAATAAAAAGCAAATACGTATGTGAAATGATGGAAGGAGATCTTGAGATTAAGGACTGTGAGTATGATGTTGAAGAAGTTAATCTGATCAATTAGGTGAATATCCTTGAGTATAACAAAGATAGAAAGTAGAGGTATATCCACGTCAGAAGTGTCCAAGTTTAAATCACTCCATTACAATATTATGGTAAAGATATTGATCTTTACGCTTTACTCTGTGATATCAGGCATATCAAATTTAATAATCAGATAATCACAGGGATAAAAACAAATTTATGTGATGGGTCAGTAGGTTTCAATTGTCGACCTGGATATTATGTGAGTCTAAAAGATGAATTTGCTAAAAACTTCCTATTTCTTAAGATCAAAACAGTCGGGATGGATATGAAAGGAGGAGGATATTCGTTAAGATATTTTAAAAAATTATCTACAAGTTAGATAATACGATAGACCCTAAGACTAAGGTAACAATAATAGAGGCAGAAAAATTTGAAAGTCCTACCCCGATGCAGAAAATTCAAGAATTAAGTCTAACCCTCAAGATATAAAAATCGATCGTTCATGAATATCTAACTTTGCCCACTCTACAAAAATTAATAAGAAAAATGTAATAAAAATTGATGATGAGGGAAAAATCACCATTAGACCCCAATTATTAAGAAGTATGAGCACGAAGTCAAATTGGGGAGAAGGATCTTCATCCGCTAAAGAAGAGCTTAAGAAAGATGATACAATTAGCATGACCAGTGAAATGAGTAGAATGAGTTTTGAAGCTGCAAGACCCAGTTTAGATCGATTAACAAGTCTGGAAAGAAAGGTCATTGGATACAAAACTAGAACTGTTAGTGAACTAATTTATGAGGATGAATTAGTTAAAAATATAACCATGAAAATATCCTATGAAGCTACCAATACAAAACCTAATAGCATCTATATCTCAATAAAGATATGTTTAGAGGGATATAATAAATATGAACTGTGTCCCTACATAGATAGTGGTTGTTCTGTATGCTTTAAAAAAACAACATTATTTTCTAAATTTATGTGGAAAAGAGCTAAAAATCCTTTACAAGTAAGAATAGCTGGTAATAGTGTTATGAGCCATAATGAAGCCATAGAAGGATTAACCATAGAATTAGGAGGAGTTCAATGTATTATACCAGTTCTATGGGCTATTGATCAATCCTCTCATGATATGATTATTGAAAATAATTTTCAAAGGTTATATTCTCCATGCACCTAAACCATAAACCAAATAATATTTACGATTAATGGTCACTCAGTTCCTATTGAAAAATTAAGTAAGGCTTACACTCATCACAAAATTGAATTTACATGCAGCTAACATGGTGAGAAGATAATGCTTGCACAACGTGAAGTAGTACTAACAATCTCATTACTCGAGTTATCTGTTAAAGAGCAGATAATTGAACAATAAGAAAAATTATGCAAAGAACTCTATTCTGACAATCCTCTGAAATTTTGAGATAGAGACAAAATATTTGCTAAAATCACTTTATTAAATCCCAGCACTATCATCCGAGTTAAACAAATGGTGTATACCCACAAGGACATTCAAGAGTTTAATAAACAAAGCAAAGAACTTCTGGATAAAGGATTAATTAGAAACAGTAAGAGTCCTCACACCAGTCACGCTTTCATGGCAAGAAATCATGCTGAGAAAAAAAGAGGAAAAGCCAGAATGGTAATCAATTATAAAAAACTTAATGATAATACTGTCTTTGATGGTTACTATATTCCTAATAAAACAGTCCTTTTTAGCAGAATTCAAAGAGCCTCTTGGTTCTTGAAAATGGATTGCAAAAGTGGTTATTGACAGATAAAAATGGAAGAGGAAAGTATTCCTTTAACTGCATTTAGTGCCCCACAAGGTCATTATGAATGGATAGTAATGCCATTTAGTCTAAAAAATATACCTCAAATATTCCAGAGAAGAATAGATAACATCTTCAAAAACCTTAATCACTGTTGTCTAGTTTATATTGATGATATCCTTATCTTTTCTAAAACCATAGAACAACATAAAGATGATGTCTTGACTGTCACCCAAAGATGCATTGACCATGGTAGTATACTTGGAAAAAACAAGTGCATTTATGCCGAACAAGAAATTGAGTTTTTGGATCTAGAAATAAAAGTTGGACAAATTATCCTACAAAAATATATTTTGAAAAAAATAGAAAATTTTCCTGAAAAAATAGAAGATAGGAAACAACTAGAAAGGTTTCTTGGATGTCTTATCTATACTTCTAATTGTGTTAAAGATTTGGCTAAACTAAGAAAACCGTTGCAGCAAAAACTCAAGAAAGATGTTAGCTGGACATGGACCACTAACGATTCAAAGGTTGTCCAGAACTTCAAAAAATGTGTAAAAATCTTCCTATTCTTAGTTTGTCTAATAAAGAAGATGATTTAATTCTTGAGACAGATGCTAGCAATAAACACTGGAGTGCGATACTCAAAATCAAAGAAGGAGAAAAACTTTGCAAATACTGCAGTGGAAACTTTAATAAAGCAGAATGCAATTATCTCACAATGGAAAAGGAAATCCTTGCTGTCATAAGGGGAATTGAAAAATTCTTAATCTTTTTAGCCCGGAGACCTTTTCTCATTCGAACTGATTGTAAATGAATACTTGATTTTGTGAAAAAGAATTTATCAAATATACAAGCGCAAGGGCGACGCATGCATTAGCAATTATGGCTTAACCAGTTTTCCTTCTCTATTGAACATATACAGGGATCGAAGAACTCTCTGGCAGACAGTCTAACTCAAGAACTCACCAATGGTGATTATCAAAGTTGACCTTCTGTCAGAAAAGGAGAAAATCCTTAATGAAATGCCACTTCTACTAGAACGGGTTACGCCTTCTAGTAAAGTCCTTATTGATAACTTGAAATTTCATACAAAAAGTAGATCACACTTTGGTCTATTTTCTACTATCTATCAAATAGCTCAAAGATTTTCCCTTCTAGAATTACAAATTAGTTACCTTCAGTGCCCTTATGATATCCAAGAAAAAATAAGTTCTCATATCCAAGAAAAATGGTTCAAGGAATGTATACAGCCTGCGTCGACTTTTATCATCATTATTCCTATGATATTTGGGAGTCTTGGAGTACAATGATCTATTTTCCCAACAGATCTGGAGTCGGTGACATTTGTTTCCTAACTAATTCATTATCTCCTCGAGATCCTGTCTTCAAAGCCTGAAAATATAGGATGGTTCTTTACTTTTCAGAAGTTCCAGATCTTAATTTTTCATTTTTCTCAACCTTAACTAAGTTCCAGCAATATATGTTCAAAAGGTTACATTGGATTCTTAAATCTCCTGAACGACCAACAAAAATTCCAGTTCGCAGATACTTAACTTTGGAGGTTTATAGTGCCCAGATTGAATATGAAAATGGAAAAGTCAAACTAGCCCATTATCTTGTCCAAATTGTTAATTGCGATGATCCCAATGATCAACGATAAAATTGGATTCATAGAGATCCGGTACATATAGTTATTGATCCTGCATTAGCAAGGGCTATTTAGTTTTTCAACATTTACCATCATTGTTAGGCATTGATTGAAAAAGGAAAAACACTAATGCATTGGGGAAACACTACTTTTGCCTATAGTAATGAATTCAATGATTACATGAAAGTGGATGGCGCAGAATTAGAAGATATTTTTGATTACCTCTTAGATATTGAAGCTGGAAAATTCTTATCAGAAGAAGGAAAGAGATATCCCCTTGAGTTATTTGAAGAATATAATCCAGAGCATCTTAACCAAATTAATGAAGATTTTGATGATTATCCAAATAATAATGGTCTAGAAGACATAATTGGAGATGAAGGTATGCAGAATTTCAATAATAATGACTAGTCTTGTCATCATTAAAAGTTCTGAAAAGGTTGCCCCATTATTATACTATTTTGACAAGTGTCCGGTCTGTAAAATAAAGTGTGTACTGTAGTCGTTAGTTTACTATTGGCAACTATAGTCATGTGAAAAATCTGTAGCCATTAGGATATCCTATGTACTCTCATCCCCTCTATAAATAGAGAGGGCGAGAGCTGAGAAGAAACACGGTCGTTTGAACATTCTTGAGCAAACGAGAAATTAGATTTCTCCATTTCTCTATGAACAAACGTCTCTAATGATCTTAGCTTAAGTCCCTCTTCAAGTTTTTTGTTGTAATATTTTCACTTTCAATCTTTCAATAAACGAAGTCTCCCAGTAGGGAACGTTATCCAATCGAACCTTATATCTTAAATATTATAATTTCTTGATTAAAATCTCACTATCCTTGAAAAAGATTAAAAACTTGATTAATGACTACGGTCCGAGGCAGGAAACGAAACAGATCTATGCTATACCTAATTTAAGGAAGGAGTAGTTGAGATTAGCAATCTCTGTAAACTGAAAGCTAGAAGAACACCGTAGTCCAAGCTGACTAAGTTCAGGTAACGGTCGAAACTCTTTAATTAAGTTTTAATTATTTTTGCTAAGCGTGGTGGACCATTAATCGCAGAAAACATACAGAAAATATAACATTTATGATATAAGTAGTAGATTGTAATAAGTAGTACCATTAAAGTTATTATAAGAAGTCCAAATATAAATATAAGCTTAGTTTTGCAAAGCAGCCCATAACTTTGAAATATTTGTGTTTAAAGTCCTTTGGGGACCTAGTAATAAATATTAAGACTCCAAAAATCATTTACACCAAACCTTATAGGCTCTGGAAATTATTTTCAAAGTTCGTGAGGTCCGAAAATTAATACACCAAACCACAGTGGACCGAAGTGCAAATTTTTCATATATATAATATAATATATATATATATATATATATATATATATATATATATCATGTATATATATAATATATATATATATATATATATATATATATACATACACACACACAATAACATACTAATAGGTAGATATACATATATATACTATAATCATACATGCATGTGTGTGTGTGTGTGTGTGTGTATAATCTATATATATACACAAACACACACAGACACACACACACATATATAGGTAGATATAATTACTATATATATGTACATACATATATATATATATTTATGTATATATATAATATACATATATACGTACCTATATATATATGTGTGTGTGTGTGTGTGTGTGTATATATATATATATATATATATATATATATATATATATATATAGTGTATCAAATGAGAACAAGGGGTTACAATGAGAGATGAGAACATTCATCTCAACCCTTGATATGTAACCAAATGGCCAATATTATATTTTTTTGGCCCAAAAAAAAAAACACCGCACTAGTACTACCCACCCCCCGCCTTACTTGCATTCTCCTAAGGTTTTAGTATGTGAATGACTGTGCACGATAGTTGTCCCCAATGGCCAACAAGATCTGTCTGGAGTTTGCTCGCCGCCGGCAACTACTGTCGCGGCTAACAAACCAGCTGACGGCATACTAATGACAACGGAAGGACGATGAGGGATGGCGCTGGCACCGTGCGTCGACATGATTGCAACCTTCAAGCAGATCTGTTGGTTGGGATGAGAGGGGGTGCAGGCGCAGGAGCACGGGTATAAATGATGCGGAAGTATTTTCGACATTGGATTAAAAATTAAAGGCCTAAATACGGGTCAGGTGTATTCAGAATCGGGTAAAATATGTGTCGAGTGTATTTCGGATTCGGGTAAGATACGGGCGGGTGTATTTCGGTTTTACGGGTTTCGGATCAACCCAACGGGTTTTTTTTGTGTGTTATTTTTCTTTTTTCAAAATCAAAATCTCTACATGTTTATGAATCAAAATTGCTAGTATTTAATGAAAAATACATAATACTTGTAAGTTCTCAAAAGAATATTAAAAATATTTGAACTTGTTATTATAATATACAAACATCTTGTATGGCCGGCAAATAATCATGCCCTACTTGGCTTTGGGTAGATCGATCCGTGCATTAAGAGAAAGTCAATTGCAGGTCGACCATATATGGGGCAGCCCGTCTAAAGCATTTTAATGGGTTGTAGCAGTGTAACTGCTAATAACCTATTTAATAGATTAATTTTTTCATTAACCAACCAACTAATGTCCAAAAAGGTAAAACTTTATTAATGAGCCAACCCAATATGAATATAGCTAGCCGTTTTCCTGCCACTAGTATCATAGTTCAAGACTAGTTACAAGTTTACAACAAAAACCAAATAAAATTGAATAAAAGAACTACAAGATATTATCTTGCAGCTATAACATCAAAAATTTAAATTATTACAAATTAATTAATTTAAAAAGTAATTAGACATATTTGTTTAACTAAGGAAGCAATGGTATGACTTATGCATCTTTAATACTTGTCTTGTATTAAATTAACTTGTTTTAAAAGATTAGATAGTTATTTCATGCAATTTTACACCCATTTTAAACGCTTTTTCATTTAAAAATTGTGTACGATATTATTTTTAGAGAATGGAGAAGAAAAAATAAGGTCGTTATTCTTTAATTTATAAATAGATGCAATAGTTATATAAGGCCTTTTTAAACTATTCAAAAAAAAAAGACTAACCATTATTAGTAAAAGGAATAAATTAGAGAAAGCTCAAAAACTAAGGACATCATGTTCGGGTCAAGCAGGCGGGTTTGGGTTCAGGCCAGGTTTGACACGCTAAATTGTGGATTTTTCATGTTCGACTTGTTTCGGGTTCGGGTTAAGAAAATCATTTTCAAAATTCAAAATTTTCGGGTGGGTTCGGGTTGGGTTTCCGGGTCGGGTCAATTTTTTGACAGGTCTAATATATATATATATATATATATATATATATATATATATATATATATATT
>JAKOGI010000026.1:24816-287316 GCA_029747015.1 Carnegiea gigantea
GTGTGTGTGTGTGTGTGTGTGTGTATATATATATATACGTGTGTGTGTGTGTTAGGGTTGTGCATAACCGGTTAACTGGACTTTCGGTTAACCAATTTTCGATTAACTGAAAATTCTGTTAGGGAAAACCGTGAACCGTAACCGAATCGAAACTTTCGATTAACCGAATTTTCGGTTTGGCCAAATTGCGATCCGTAATCGAACCGAAAAGTTCGGTTATTCGATTTTTCGATTTGGTTAAACAGTCAACCGATTACTATTTTTCTAAAAAAGTCTAAATCTACTTTTTTTTTAAAAAAAAAAACCCCGAATTTGGGGCTGGACCAGATGATCTTACTGGACTTGCTAGTTGCTACTGCCTGTTGCTTTCTCTTGTTGGATGAAAATCAAAACTCTAAACAATAAACCATCTAAGAGGCAATTTGGGGCGGGGCCACTACAAATCTTACAATACAAATATCTTACAATCCACAAATCTTACCATAAAACATCCAAGGTTGTGGGGTGAGGGAGAACAATCAAAGATAATTGCAAAATACCCAAACCCATGGTCAGATTCAACAGAAACAACAACTAAATTAGAAATCTAAAATGTAATAGTTACCATGACTTGTCACAGGAATTCAGATATGAGGTCTGAGCCGCTTGCAAGTTGCAATTCTAGATGAATATCGAGAGAGTCGCTTGCAGACTATCGAAGGGGGAGACTGGATGAGGGACGACTACCGTGGGGGAGTCTGGATCTAGAGTCGGTGGAGTGTGGCCTTTCGACTGTGGCTGCAAACACAGAGAGGGCCAGAGAAGTGTGTCTGAGTGGGGATGAGAGGCGAGCGCGAGTCTAGAAGTAGAGACTGGAGAGCAGAGAGGTGCAAAGCAGAGAGTGGAAAGGCGAATTTGGAGCTCTGGAAGAGTGGAGCCACGGAGGACCGGTGGTGCAAGCTGGAGAGCGGAGAGGGAGGAGATAGAGAGAGAAAGGGGGAAGCGATTAAGCGAACGGTCACATGGAGGCTGAAAATTGAAAGGAGAAACCGAGAAACATCAGAAGCTCCAAACTAGCCTAGAGTTTTAATTTTCTCTACTAAAAAATTAAGAAAAATTAAATTTATTTTTGGTTTTTCGGTTAACCACGGTTAACCAGTTTTTTTGGACCGCTGAACCGAAACCAACATGTTAACTGTTTTCTTTTTTTGGTTCGGTTAACCGAACCGTTAATTTTATAAATTTTGCTTTGGTTAATCGATTTTTTTGGTTGGTTTTTCGGATCGGTTTTAGGTTTCAGATTTTTCTGCACACCCCTAATATATGCACACACACACACAAGCATACATATATATATATATATATATATCTATATATATATATAATATAATATATATATATATATATTATATATATATATATATCTATATTTGTGTGTGTGTATATATGTATATATACATATCTGCATGTGTGTGTGTGTGTGTGTATATATATATATATGTATGTATGTATATACGTACATGCATACATACACGCATAAACACACATATTACATGCATACATACACGCACGCACACACATATTACATGCATACGTACACACACACACATATATATATTTACATGTATGTGTATATCTATATATATATATATATATATATATATATATATATATATATATATATATATATATATATATATATATATATATATATATATGTGTGTGTGTGTGTGTATATATATATATATATATATATATGTTATATATAATATATATATATAATTATATATATATATATATATATATCGTATATATATATATATATATATATATATATATATATATATATATATATATATATATATATATTATATATATATATATATTCATATATATCTAAATATATATGCACATATATATATATATGTATATATTTATATATGTATGTATATATATTTACATATATATATATATGCGTATATATATCTATGTATTTATATTTATGTGTGTGTGTGTGTGTGTAAGAATTGTTAAAAGATTGTTGTGATACATCATGTTAGCAGTCCCTGCCCTTTAGTTAGGGTTCTCAGTCCATCCTAACCTCTTTCTATATCTACAAACTTGAGTTTGTGTGTGTGTGTGTGTAAGGATTGTTAAAAGAATGTTCTGATACATTATGTTAGCAGTCCCTGCCCTTTAGCTAAGGTTCTCAGTCCATCCTAGCCTCTTTCTATATCTACAAATTTGAGTTACCTGCCTAGTCAAATCAGCCCTAGGCCCCACAAAGAAAAGACAAGTTACATCATAGCTGGTTAGGTTAGCCCACCTATATATATTATACATAGATGAACGGCACAAAAAGAATATCACCCTAGACCAGCTTTATTGCATGTACAAACAAAAATCAAACTCAAGAGCATAAAGTGAAATGAGTCAAAATCTAACGATCCTAAGACGGATCATAGTCTGGATTAGAAGAATCGTTGTCATCATCATTAGAGATTTGGAGTCATTGGCACTGTCAGACATATCTACATCAGAATCCCTATCATCCTTGAGATCCCCCTCCTGCTCCCTCAACTCCTCCTCAATCTACTCAAGGGGTTCATACCCCTCCTCCTCGTCCTCCTCCTCAGGCTCAATCTCCTTCTCATCAGGCTCAACCTCCTCTCCTTCAGGCTCAAACTCCTCCTCCGAACTCAACGCAATCAACTTAGGTGAATTTGGTGCATCTACCACCAATAGACCTATCTAGAGGCTTCCGAGCCCTCCGTTGAGTGAGAAGCATCCTCTGAGTTGGCATGGGGTGGGGAGGCAGACGACTATTTTGAGCTGAGAGCGGTGGGGGTGGTGGTCATTAGACAGGGCGAGGTGGAGGTGGAGATAGAACGATAGGCGCAGATATGCCTAGCACAGGATAGATGTACGGGAGTAACCCGTAAGAAATACCCTTCAGCTCCAGCTCCTCTCTCAACAACAGCTCCTCAGGTAACCTTAGTCCATGCTGCTAAAACGTAAAACCTCTCCCCATCAACCCCTGCATCTTCCGTAACCATGAAATCATGATATTACAACCTAAACTCATCCCATGGAGCGGTGAGAGGCAAGGACCACCAGAGTCTACGAGTGCGAGGAAGCACATCGTGGAACTCTAAGAAGGGTCCCTACATATGGGCCACATGGTTGCATGCAGGAGGGAGATGTAAGCTCTAATAGAGATCCCCGGTATCATGTGGATAGCATATGGGTCTAAGGGGACTCCACAGTGACCAATCCAAAACATGAAAAGCCAAAAGGAAAAGGGAATAAGCCACATTCGCAAAAATATTTCTTAAGAAAGATGATTTACCCACGTCATACTCCTAAACCTTGTAACTTAATCCTTGAACACCCTACTGCTCACAGTGATTTGCTAACCTGGCTCTAGTACCATAACTATAATGCCCCTGTTCCCTAATACCTAATTATTTTGATATAATAACTTATTATCTATTATTGTAGTGGAAGTCTTTCGACTGGAGGCATTACCATTGCCCTGCAATGGGATAAGGCTACCTCAAACTACATGTTTCGCTATATCATTCACACATTCACCAAGTCCACCAAAGCTTGGGAATACGAAAGTACATTTGCCATATGTCTGACTTGTAATGTAACTTACAAACTTATTAAGGAATTCTTAAACACTTTGGTAAACAAATTGTCCAAAAGTTTATACAAATGATATGTTTCTAGGAGTTCTAGCCTGTAAATCACAGTGAACACTTAGCTAGCTAACCTTCAGCAAAATACAGTGAAGCCCCATCTACTTCTTGCTGCCTTCAGGCTTGTTAGGATGAGGATTGTTCACTGATCCCTTATTTAGAATATAAAACATAGAAACGTTCGAATAATGAGCCTAAGCTTAGTACGTATATCCCTATGCTGTAAATAAACTTTGTGTTCACTTTAGTTTGGTTGGGCGCCTGCATTTCAAAACATTTTATTTTGAAACCAAACTAAAAGAGAGAAAAAGATTGAGTAAAATTGCCTCACCAATTATTATCTGAAAGTGGATCCCTATTGACATCTCAAGCGATCTTTAGATAGGTGCACACCTTGTAGGTCGATCTGGAAGTATAAGCTGCAATTCCGCATGTAAACTAAATGGCGTAAATCCTGATAATTGATAATTGATAGGGGCCACTTATTTAGGTGAAAAAACATTGCGTCAAATAATTCATTACATGAACATGACATGAATTTGTATAATTTGAGAAGAATGCGAGTTTTCGAAGAGCAAAGGTAATACACGTACCTGGTTTTGAAATCTCTCTCCTTTATAAAAAAATGTTTGTTACAACTTGATACGACAGATGTTGCCTTTCTTCTGCTCTAAATGTTGAATTTTACGATTAGTATGAATTTAGGAGATTTTATTAAACTTTTTGGCTTAATATGTAATTAAGAAATCTTTTAGCTCTTCTTTTAACCAATAATGCTTTCGCTGTTGCTTACTTAAGTTGATTCTACTCTTTCCTGATTCTATTCTTTCTTTTGATATCGTTGTCACTCTCGTCATTTATGTTATAACAGTATGACGACCTCACTCACCTCATTTTTGTTAACTCTGACATTATTATTATTTATGGCCTTTATCGTCACGATTGTTGTCTTTATTGAGATCATCCTTATTTTGTTGCCATCATGAATAGAAGTGTGCTAATACTATCGTTGCATTTATTAATGTTAATGTTATTGCTATTATCCTTATTGTTATTATTATTATTGCTATTAGGAACAAATTATTCTTAGTTCTAGTGATTCTTTCATAGGCTTTTGGGTTAATCCATATCGTTTAGTCGCTTAAACCCCTCTTTGTTCATGTTCTTGGTTCCCTCTTTCAAAGTTATTATCGGTTAGTTCCAATACTTATTTCGACATCAAGAAGATAAACACCTTGTAATTCAAGCGAGTACACCATCATTGGTCATTATTTGCACATCCTGCCCTCTGTTTTATCGACTTCTTAGGGGGGAAAATAGCTAGTGAATGATCCACAAGTGAGTTGTTAGCACACTTGAGTTATTAATCAACCAATGGGTCATTAATACCCTTTACTTGTAAATTTCTACCACCAAAATCAGTATAAGATTTCAATTCGTGCATCAAATTTAACTATCCTAAACTACCTCTCAAGTTTACACCATCCCCAACTCAAGTTCTCAATCAACACCAAACACACATTAAAATTACTTTATTCAAACTTTTCAAGTCCCAATTTTTCCCTCCTTCCTGCTTCTCATCCACCAACCTCAAGCTCGGCATTCATTTTTCATGGCACACACAAACAACATCCCACGCACATTTATTCCATTAGTTTCATTCAATTCTCACAAAAATTCACTTGAACATCATCAAATCAATATAGCCAAACTTGAATTTCCTATCCGTCCTCCAAACCCTAATTGACCATCATCAATCCAAAAACTCTAATCAAAATCCAAGGAAACTACATATTATCATCCATTTAATCTAATTAGAATACTTACTGCAAAAATCAAACAATAAAAGCAATGAAAAAATAAATCTAAGTGGGTTAGGTTTTTCACCATCACCACTCAAATAGAGCAAGACAAGGATAGGAAGATGGGAGGTAGTGGTGGTGGCGGCTGGGCGCGTCAGTCGACGAATTGAGCAGCACTGCGGCAGCTCAGGTCATCAACGAACAGAGAACATAGAATAGGTGGGGTCGGGTCTGCAGAGAGATGGGGGCCGCGCATAGGGGATTAAGGGGGGTTTTGGGGGTTTAGTTTTATTTATTTTTGGATTTTGTTTTCCCTATTTTTTTTGTTTTATTTCTTTTGTGAATTGTAAGATTATAGATAAATCTAGGATTTTCTGATTTTTCTCTTTATAGTCTTTCTTTTTCTTTTTCTTTTTCTTTTTCTTTTTTTGTTTTCTACCTAATGTATATTTTCAGGTAAATTTTCTTGGGCTAAAATTCATCGGTTATTTTTACACCATTTGATGTGAAATTTGCAAGAAAGATCTATGATTTCAACTTGTTAATCCTTGCATCATTTTAATGTATATATCTATGTAAATGTATACTTCATGCTTTATTATTATTATTATTATTACTACTACTACTACTACTACTATTACTACTACTACTACTACTACTATTATTATTATTATTATTATTATTATTATTATTATTATTATTATTATTGTTGTTATTATTATAATTTCATTGTGGTATGTATGTACATGTTTTTCAAAAATTACCCATTTAATAATTAAGCTAATTTTATTTAGGTATCGTTCAAGTATTTATTAATACTTTGAATGAATTGCACGGGAGCATAACGAAATTCATTTTGAGGTCACTCTATCAATTCAACCTGCAATTGTATAAATAAATATACATATATAAAATACTAAATTGAAATGCGACGCACAACTTAATTAAATTTTAATTAAGATAACTCAAGGTAATTAGCACAATTTTAGGTTCAGGCTGTTACATATGAAGTGATTGGTTTGTCCACGTATGATTGTATTTATTGTAACGTGGAAAGTCAATGCAATTGCAATGTCACAACTTACAAGGATTACCTAATAATTTTCTAATGGTTTGCCGTTACTATTGGTATACTAGTATTATTGTTACAATTATTACTACTAGTCATTTTTGGTTTTTCACAAGGAGTTACTATACATATTGAATCATTCTCCCAAGCAGGCTTACAAGAAGTGAGGATGACATAATAAATAAGTTAACAAGTTCTATGATAGGATACGACTCATATTTACTCCCTTTGTTCCATAATTTTTGCCCCATCTAATTAATGTAAGTTTTCAAAAGAATATCATTTATCTTTTTTATCATAATATTGTGCTTTTATTAATTTCAAGAGACAAAGAAAAATTTTGATACCAGTAATAGTAAAAATGGACTTTATTTTGAGACTTTTATAAAGAAAAAGAAGGACAAACATTATCAGGAGGAGGAAGTATAAGGGTATTCATGGAAAAAGTTATTTTAGTTAACATACAAGTGCAAAAAAATAGAACAATGTCACTGTATTCAAAATTATCACTTGTTTATCCCACATCAATATGAATATATTATATCATTAATATATATTTTATTATTATTTTGTTTATTTAACTCGCTTCCATTATCTATAATAAAAAACTTACCCTATTGAAAAAACTCTTAGAAGCATGGCCTATCTTGTGTGATATGAGACGATTAATTCCTAAGAATTTGAAAATCCACCTCTTAAATATAGTTGTTAGCCACTACTTTATACTTTTAATGTACACATATCACATTTCAGAAAGATCCAAAATATCACTATTGGTAATACTAATAATGTATTAACTATTTTATAACATACCTAAAAATTATATGTAATTTTCACTGTCCCATAGTAGCTTAATTATTTTTACTTTTGCATAAATAAGCAAATTAAAGTTTGTGTTCCTCGTTTTGATAGAGTTTTCACATCATATGCACTAGAATGAAAAGCTTTAAATCTTTTTCGTATCTATACATTGACATTTTAATTTATCAAACATATTTTTCTTTCTTTTTCCCCTTGTTAAAAAAGATTTTCTTTTACAACTATTCTTACTTTATAAGTTACATGTTAATTAATTTAATTAATAAAATGTGAGTGTTTATATTAGCCTTTTGCCATTTGTTTAAAAAAGGAAAAAATAGTCAACAAAATTTTAGCCCCCAACTTAACATGTTATATTTGTTTTAAAAAAATAAAAATCATCTTATTTCAGTTTTCTAAGGGAAAAAACGAGATACAGTAACTAACAAATAGATCATCATAGTCACATTAAATGAACGTATTTTTATTTTCATGGAAAAGCCAATAAAAATAAAAATTATACCCATTTATTTACATATTTGTTTATTTTGCATCAATAAATGTCTCATTTGAGTGAATTCCATTTCTCTATCATTTAATTCCCAAAAAAGAAGAAAAAGAAAAAGAAAAGAAAAACCACTTCTATTACTCCAGGTTTGTGACTTGAATAAAAAGAGCATTCAACATACCTCCAAGATCTTCTCTTGATTTGAGCTATAATCATTTTTAATTCATGTACACAAACATAATAAAGATTTCTCAACTTAAAAAAGTTGGGGAGACATCTTGATAGTTTCCTCCTCTCTCCTCTCCCTCTTTCTCCTCTCCGATTGTGCAAGATTAACAAATTTTTTTCCCCTAAGATTTTGGTGAAGAAGAGGAATGGCCAGTTCTCCAGCCATTTTCAATTTATTTTTTATGTCGCACTAGTGCGCATCTCATGCTTCGCACGGGCATGTGTTGAAAGTTTATAATCTTATTATTTTTTCCTAAATGTTTGCATGCTTTCGGACTTTGAAGTTATTAAAATATCAATAAAATCTTCTACAAACTTATCTTAAAATTTAATAATTAAACTAACTTTGATCACTGCATTGACATAGCTGGACTACAACTACAAAAGGAAAATGAAAGCATATTATTATCAGAAAAAATAGTAAACAAATTTAATTTGACTTATTATTGTTCAAGAAATAGAAATAGCTTCAATTTATTGCTCCAAGAAAAAGAAAAAAATTGTTACATCTTTACAGTTTATATTTTTAATCATACTTTATTTTAAATTTGTAACCATTAAACTAATTGAATAAAGAAACAATCATTTAATATTGATACTTGAATATAGGTAATAAAATATAACTATTATTGATTAATTAAAGTTAATACTTATTGACATCATTATGTTAAATTTATAAGAGTTAAAATAATTGAATAAATAAAAAATCATATAATACTGATGTAAATATAAGGCAATTAATAGGAGATAGCTAATAATAACTTGCTACTTGTCAAAGCACCATCAATCCATTCAACCCATTCAATTTTATATTATACTAGTTTTTTACCCGTACATTGCACGATAGATATCACTTCTTAGTTGTTAAGTATCAATATCTCATTTTATATGTTGCTGTTGGTGCTGTATTATACTGTTTTCTACAAACTATATGGTAGCATCTTTTTTCTAACCTTATTTCATATGAAACCAGCTTAATAATTATATGTACTTGAATTTTTGATGTGCAGTTTATTTTTTTAAATCCTTTTAGTGAAGAACGTTTGTCTTGTTTTGGGGTTTTAAGCTACTATGTGGTTTGATGTGCATGTCTTTTTTTTTAAAGTTTAAAGGGATAATGATTTTGTGAATTAACCATATTGATGGTGGGAGCAAAGTAGCAAAGGAAAACAATAGTATTTTCAGTAATTTAATGTTGCCTATCTTAACCTTGGATTTATTTGTAGAAATGCATCATATTGTAATATTGAAAGTATCAAACTCTCTACTTGAATTTTTGATGTGAGTTTATCTTTTTTAATCCTTTTAGTGAAGAAGTTTTTTTTTGGGGGGGGGGTTTTAAGGTACCATGTGGTTTGATGCTGGACGTTGTTTTTTTAAGTTTAAAAGGATATTTATTTTGTGAAATAACCATATTGACAGTGGGAGCAAAGGAGCAAAGGAAAACCATAGTATTTTCATTAATTTAATGCTGTCTTTCTTAAAGGACTTTTTTTTGGGTAAAAATGCATCATATGATAATGTGAAATGTAATGTGTGAAAAGTATTTCCAATATGAAATATTCAATAACACATGAGATTTTATCGTCTTTGATATGTATTAGTCACAAACTTCTATTCTTAGATTAAGTAACCTGCGAAAGTAACATTTATTATACTAAGTTAGGTTTGGATTTTTCATTTGTTCCTTACTTTTTTGTTATCAACGATGCATTGTTGACTGCATGTAATGGTTTTTTTTACATGCTTGTACATTTAGGCAAAAATATTAGATAATATTTTGTATTGATTTGTACTTACCAACAGAGAAGTATTTTAATTGTTAACTTCAGGTATACTTCAGCTGCTTGGTGTTGCCTACACAATATTAGAGGAATTTATCAATTACTATTATTTTATCTCCAATTACATTTAATTCTAGGAATCATACTTTGTCATGGTCTATGCATAATTATAACTAACATTTTATTGGAGTTTACTAACACTAAAAGATGTATAATGCCAATTGATTTTTTCTTTTTGGTGGTAATTTATAGTAGTGAAGTTATTTTGAATACATACATACCATTGGTAAGTTATTGAACACTTTTTTGTCGATAATATTTCTTGTGTATCCTTCACACTGTTCATTGTCATGTTTAATGATAATCTTCAAACCCTCTGGTGATGTCACACGTGAGGCTGCAACATACAGTTGTCCATGACTAAATACCGGTTTTGGAGGTAAACTCCTACATATTTTAGTGATTGTCCCTGACTTTTGTTTATGGTCATTGCATAGCAAACACGAACAGGAAATTGCCTTCTTTTTAATACAAATGGCCACTTTGTCTCAGATGAGTGCAAAACAATTGTAGAGATTGTAACCTTCATTCCAACATTTTTTCCTGTCAAAATTCTTGCTTGTATAACATATTGGCCCAAATGGTTCACTATCAATCTGGTCCCATTATAAAGTCCTTGTGAAGTGTTGATGTTTCTGAGCAAGATGATTGGCATGCCTGCTTTTAGCCTTAGTAAATGTTTCAGTAGTCCTGTCAATATTAGGCCATTCAAAAATTCTGTTGGGTACATGTGTAGTTGTTCCACAGAATCCATGGATCCCTGGCAGATTTCATCATAACTCTTGTATTCTTTGTAATCACCTGGGAGCAACTCTATCATGTAGTCGTTGATCTCATTTGTCGTTTCATTAAAAGGGGTTAGTATGGCGCGCTCACTAAGGTAAGTATCATTATTGTGCTTCGTGTCAAATATTGGATATGTGTTCTGCACTATGTGATGTACATGCTTGTCGTTGCACTTTAGAAGATATTTATCTAGAATGCGAATTCAAGTTGGGTCTGACTCATCCTCTTTACCTATTATTGGAAATGTGCCATTACCAATTTCTAGAAGCCATTTATTGAATCCTTCCTTTTCTAAATCTATGGAACCATCCATTAACTTGTTTTTCACGCGCATGCTTTTTGTTAACATGAAAACCTTGCAATTATCCCAAATATATGATCTGTTTATTGTTACTTGCATCACATTTGGCTTTTTACCTTTTGGTATTACTAGTAGTACCTGTCTGAAATAACCTCCAAGAAGTACAGTTTTCCCTCCAAATAGTTGTAATGATTCGGTTGCGTCCGTCTTTCCCACAATGTCTTTCATTGTCTTGTCAACTACTTCAAAAGTGAATCTATGATCCATAGGTGCTTCATCCCATATGATTAAGGAAGCTTGACATAGAAGGTTGGCTATTTGTGTTTGCCTTTTGACATTGCAAGTTGAATGCTCAGATAAGTCTATGGGGATGCTGAATCTACTGTATGAGGTTCGGCCTCCTGGAATCAACAATGATGCAATACCTATTGAAATAAGTATATATTATGATCAGAGTGGTTGACATATATATGTAGGCATATTACTCTATCATATCTTTGTTACCTTATGAAGCAATAGTTACAACGATCTTTCTTTCGCTTCTTAACCTTGAAGATATTGTGTTATACAAAAATATCCTTCCCGTTCCTCCATGGCCATATACAAAGAAAACCCCTCCGGTGTCATTGTTGACAGCTTCAACAACAGCATCGTAAATTTATAACCGCTTCTCATTTAATGACATCCTGAAGCTTTCATGTTGTTGTCTCAAAAGTTCAACATTATATGTTAACTCTTCCCTTATTAGTCTATGTTCTAGATCAGGCATCTTTTGAGGACTTGGTGTCGGCAATGTACTGAAATCAGCCAATATTTGCCATATCTATTCAAGATCTTTGTAATCTCTAAAAGAGTTAGGGATTTGATTTGTTCCTCTGACAATATTAATTCTGGATGCTTGTAGAACTTCCTTTTGTTGTATAATATGTCCTCAGAAAGCAATGCTACATTGGTATTCCAAAATAGGCACGGGTCGGATACCTCACAAAACAAAAGGATGGTGACAAATAGTTCACGTAATTAAGATGGTGTGGCCCAATGGTTTGCTTCTTGGATAATGTCATTCCACTCATTATCATCATTCAAAAGCCCTAAAGGATAGCAAGCTTGCTTGAATGTGCCATAGGTAATCCCATTAACTGTTCTTATTTCCTCATAGCTCCTTGGTCCTTTTGCTGAGTTCAATAAAATTCTGAGGTAGTACTTCTCACCAGCACTTGGATGTATGTAGACAATTCTTCCAATACACCTTCCCCGAACTCTTCGTGTCCAACATTTCTTTTTCACCCACTTTTGTTGCAATGGATTCCAAACATCTAAGGAATCATTCCATAAAAATTTTCTTGGGAAGTCCGCATATGTTAATTCTCGTGCTTCTGTATCAATGATGTTCATCTTCGTCCACTCGGTGAACATAGTATTCTCAAGGTTATCTCTTTGTATATAACTTGGCAAGTAATCTCCATCTCTTAGTGTCACTGAATGTTCATGGTCGAAATGTACTTGCAGACGTATCACAGATGGATTTCTATATTGTATGTCAAATTAAAATATCCTCCAAGCAGATTCACAAGCTGATAGGTATCGACAATCTAAGTATGTCGTGATTTTATCATCTCCATTGGTTGAGCTACCATTCTCAATTACCATGGTAGCCCTATCGACCCCTTTGTTGACATACTTGAAGAGGTATTTAATTGCTTTTGTTCTATTGCACCCTTCGGTGTTAATATGTGCTTTGAACATCAACAACAATTCTTCATTGTATGGAACAACATATTGATTGTCAAGTTGAATGTCTCCTTTCTTTATGGTCCTGGAGAATTTAAATGATTTTAAAACTACATATAGCATATCACCTATGTTGAATTTTAGCAATATGTAAGTGCAACAGCAGTGGTATTACTTACTTCCCATCATTGCGCCTTCTATATACAGGATGACCTGTTTCATCAATAGTAGTGTCTGGATGGAAACTCTTTGGGAACTTCTTTATACATACTTTATCTTCTGTGCATGGTGCATTTGCATTATTAGGGCCACATGGCCCATGCATCATGAATTGTGAGACAACTTCATAGACTTCTGGATCTTGTATCTTATTAGGAATTTCAGATAAGATGAGTGTATTTATATAGGTGGGCGTTATCATATCATTCTTTATCTCGAGCCACAATAATATGTGTGCATGTGGCAAACCCCTTTTCTGGAATTCTATGGTATAGACAACTGAAACATAGACAAAGTTCATCAATTGTAATCATATATAATTATAAATTTCAAATACTTAATATCGTGTAAATTATTTTATACAATTCTTGTGTTTTATATCCTTTTTTGAAGGTATGCAAAGCAGATTTTTTAATAGTTATGTAAAGTACAATTGTTAAACTGTGAGTTTACTTTTAAGAAGTATGAGTTTATAACACCCTATTTCTCGTAACTATGTCTCATTTGGTCTTGCATAAAGGGGTGTAAGTTTTTCAGTATGTCATTGACAGCCATATATATTTACAACAATTGTTATGTACTAATTATATTGCATGTGAAATGTCAATGTAACGTGTTTACCAGATCGAGTTTTGCCAAAGTGGTGATCTTTTGTAAGCACTTTCAAAAGTTGTTGAAGTTTTAACTTGAAGACCCAACAAACAATATCAAGTCTATCTTCAACTCTTTGTCCTTCAATATATTCCAACATGTGTTGAACTTCTGGCCATTTTAGATTAGCTGTGAAAGCAATGAGCAAATGGGGGTTGCCATATTTTCTGCAGATTGCCATTGCATCTTGGAAGTTTTGTATCATATATCGATGCCCACCAGTGAATGAAGAAGGCAACACTATGCGTCTACCAATGGATTCACCATCTACGTCTCTCTTAGAAATAGCATCGCATACATTTCTATAGAGCTCTTATCTTAGTTCTTTTTGGTGTGTCCTCAAGTATTGTAAACGCTTTTCTTCGATAATTGAGTATGCATCAACGATGTATTGTTGGAACAATCTTCCCCCCTGTTGTAAAGTTTGTCCTTCAGTTAGTCGCTATTGAATTCTGTAGGCATAAAACTCTCTCATAGTGATGCATCCTCTTTTTGTCTTCTTTCTTTTGCTTATTACATCATATCCAATCCCTTCATAGTATCCATCCTCACCGTAAGGAAACAAAATTGGACATTGCAAGGCCATGAAGGACGGATTGTCTTCTGATACTCTCTGTAACCTATGAGTTTGATGGTCAACTATGATGTCACATCTAGTATTGCTACATCCAAAATCACCAACAATCAAAGCTGCAATCTCTGTTGTTGTTGGAGCATTATACTGTCGATTTTCCTCATTTCTTTCTCTAATTAGTCGAATATTCAAATTTGCAGGGTGCTCTTCCTTTAGTTTGTCTCTAGCCATCCGAAACACTTTTGTAAGGGCATTATAGTTGTCAAACATATGCATAAGACCTTCGACAATTTCTTCATCCAGTTTGCTTGATTTATTACTCTTTCCTAGTGTCTGAAGTCTATTTCGAACCTTAATTTCTGTGTCAAAGATATATAATTGTGCAAACTTTGGCTTGTCATTTTGCTTTGGTAAGAGTGACCCGATCATGTGGTAATTTTCTCCATTAATTCTGAAGACATAAGGTCCTAGCTTTCGATTTATTTCCTTGTCTATGTTGGCTCCTATCGAAGTAAAGGAGAAAATTGAATTGTAGGCTCTTATGTTGTCCTTGAACTTTGCAGCAGTCCGGCCTTTTTTGTAGTCAAGTAACTCCTGAAGGTATATAGGTGCTTCTTTTAGCTTTGGAAGTTTCACTTTTCCTTCGATACAACACAAAGAGAACATTGGGTTTGCTGTGCCATGTGATTTTTGAGGTCTCTCTTCAGACCACATTATTGCATCACAAAACTGACACTTGTGGCCAGGGGGTCCTAGGTTAAGGTATCGTGTTGGTTGGGCGCCTGCAATTTGGATTAAATGCATTAGTTTTTTGTTTTTGCAATTATTTTTGGTTTTTTTTTAGTCTAATGCATTTTGTTTATACCTTCTTGGTTTTGTTGATTTGGAGGTGAATCTTGCTTTTTTTCTTCACCAGAGGAGCCTCAGTTGATTCATGAGTTTTCTTCTTCTTTGGAGGTCCTATTTTCGAATCGAGGATTACACGACGTTTCTCTCGATTTTCTTTACATTGCAATTTATCCATCATTTGTAGTTGATTGTTTTCGCAGATTTGTTGTCTGATTGTCAAGTAGATGCTGCAAATTGTATAAAAAAAGAAAAGGGAGTGAAATTTGTTAAACATCAACACAATATAACATAGTTATTGTACAAATAATGATAGTGACACTAATAAGAAGCACGACAATACATTGCAGTAGTAATATAGAAGTTGAAGTTGCAGTAGTTAGTGGTAGTAGTAGTAATGATAATAATAACAGTAACAACAATAACAACATCATCAACACCAACAACAATAGTAGTAGTAATATAAATAATAATGAATAGTAATAGTAAAAAGTTTACAAAGAGGCATCATACAATGTGATACTAAAAATGTTGTCGTTGCTACTACTTTGTGTAGGTAACGATGTAAGAAGAACGACCATGCATTGGACAAATCCTTTGATGAGTTAGGCATAATTTATGTAGTTTACCGATGATATATGTGCATATATTTTGTGTTGTGTTATTATGTAATTTAATTTAAAATATAATTCACAATATATTTAATTATCTATAATTAAAATTGTTATGGGATGTTCTTTATATATATTCTTATATGGATGTTACTATTTTCTTTTTGTTAACTCACAATAGAGACATTGATTATGTTAGTTAGTGCTTTTTCTAATAATTCAAGACATTCGATTTGTTTATGCATATTTTTTTAGGTATGTAATTTAAAAAATAAGAAAAATGTGTCATGCACTTTTATTATTACTTAGATTCTGTCTTTTTATGTTTAGAAGGAGGAGAAGTCTTACTATATTTTGTGTATTAGCAATAAGGTGAGATTTTTTCTTATCAACATTTTTAAAACTAAGGCGATTAATTCATTAACATAACATACATAATATTCCAAAGAAATTGGATAAAGCAAACTTTGAAATAAGAATTTTAAATTGCAATCATTGATAAAGTTGGGTTTAACAATGGATTAGTATTTGTTACAAAAATTTAGTTTATTCGAATAACATTCTTTTATTCAAGTTGAGTTTATAAAATGAAAGTATTATAGCTTCGAAGGTAGAACAGTTGGTTTGTGAAGCAGTCTTGAGTTTCTGCTCACCAATTTGGGGCTAAATGAGAGATTTGTTGCATTCCTCACTTTATTTTGATTCTTCATGATAAATAGTTGCCTTTTATCCTCAATGCATTTGTACGAATGAATTGCATACTGATGGATTAATCTAGCTGGAGAAACGTTAGATGTTACAGTGTGTTTCTGTTCAACAAAAGCATACATTTAGTAACATGTTAATGATTTGATAAGGAAATTGAATTATTAGTTGTGTTGATGTGTGTACAACTGATTAAGTCTGTTGACCTTTTGGAATGTAGCATATAATAGGTTCTTCTTTGCAATATCCATTTTGGAAAGGATGAGATTATATTCCTGCAAAATATGCAGTAGGGACATTATGATATGAGATTATATTCGTGCGAAATATGTAGTAGGGACATTATGGACTTGAGCACAAATAGTTTTTAGGGTAAATATTAGCTTTGCAATTCTATTATAATAAGTTGTAGTATATTCAAGAGATTGCTTTCGTCACTGATTATATTACTAATTAGTAATGTCTAGAGGCTTATATTTGCATTTTAAGTAAGCTTAATTAATGTTTTGGTAGAATTGAAATAATGTGCAAAAAATAATATATTTTAGAAGGCGATGTTGATATAGAAGGGTGTTTTGTACAGTTTTCCAATGCAAAATTTATCAATTATTTTTATTGGTTTAAATTCCTAATCCTGAGTAGCTTTTGCTAATAGTTTTTCAGAATTTTTTTAATAATAGTTTATTTGAAAACCACAATACACACGTTTGCATCCCAAGATACAACTTCCTTCTTGTATTTTTTACTCTTTCCATTAATTTCTTCCTATTTAAATTTTTGGATAATGTAAGTGAGTATTACCAATATGCAAAATTCAAATAATGTATTCAATTATGACAATACAGTAATCTTCTTATGTGGTTAATTGATCAAGAAGTGGATAAAGGTCCTCCTCTTCAACTGAATGATACCTATTGGAGCTCTTTTTTTCCCCTAAACCATTCTAACTTAAGTTTATTTAATTTATGATTATACAACGATTATCCACTGTTCATATAAATGTCATGTTGAGGTTAGGCTTAAATATTGTAAATGCGTTGATTGAACATATTCCGCTATTGTTGGAATGTAAGAACCTACTCATATATATTAGTTTGCCTAATAAATGTACATTTAAATCTGCTAAAAGAACTAATTATATTATGTGGTTTTCGAACGAAAAATATGATTTTAAGTGAAATTAACTACATGAAAAAATATAATTCATTTAAATCATTTTTTTGTTAAATTTCCTAAACAACTAATTATGCTATGTGGTTCTTTGTGCTAAAAATATAATCTCAAGTGGAATTAACTATGTGAAAATAAAACAACTAATTCCAAGAAATATTTATGATTATATTGGTATGCAATGTTAGGCAAAAATATAATTTTACTATCATTGTTGGAGACGTCTTTCAAACACACGGACACTTAGTTGCATTTTACAATTCATTGAAAAAAGTCAATAGTTTAGATAAATGTGTTTGATTTAAATTAGAATGATCTCCAATATATTAATTAAGTTTACAAATAATATATGTACCTCTTTTTTTAATTGAAAAAGGACTATGTGCTTAGTTTGATCATTTATTCAATTTAATATGAAAAAGTTGTACTTACTAAGGAAAAAAGTTATCATAAAGTTTAAAGAACTATTTAGTTTGGGCGGGGGATCAATAGTCAGAAAATGGAAAAACGTTTCTAAAAAAATCACTCAAGTTTCATCCAAAGTTACTATGAATCGCCAACCTTGAGGGTTAAGAAAATCACTAAACTCTAGTATTGGATGCAAATGATGACTAACCTTTATCTTTTATACCGCACCTTGCTAAACAATAAAGTTTTAAATTATCTTTATTGTTTAAATGTGAATAAGTCCTAACTTTTTGGAAGACAAAAAAAGGAAGCCAAATTGGGATGACAATTAAAGACATTAATTACAATATGTGGTTAATTTATTGGAGAACAAAAAGGCAAGCCAAAAAAGAACAAAGTTAATCATACTTTATTCTTTTCGGTAGGTATGTCACTATGTAAATTGAAAATTAAGTTTCCGCATCTCTTTTGTTATCATTAAAAAAATGCAAAATGATAAGTGTCTTGCTACAAGACACTTCATAAGTGTCTTGTTTTAACTTAAAAATCATACCATTATGTTTCTAAATTGAAAAAAATGGTAAGATTAAATAGCAGAAGTATATTACAACTTATAAATTATATAAAATCATCTTTTTATCTATAATTTATCACATTTCTAAAATACGCGTATCATATGTACTCAGGGTTAATACGATTAGGGTATCATTTATTAATTTATCGGCGTAGTCGACGAATATTTAAGGTTAGCAATTCATAATTAAGTGCAATCATTAAAAAATTTATGATTTTAAATCATAAAATATGTTAAACTATAATGAGACAAGACACTTAAAAGTATCTTGTGGCAAGACATATATCACTATCCTAAAAAAATTAGGGATTATTTTGGTTAATAAAATATGATTAAACCTTTTTCGATTAGTAAGGTGTGTGCCCAACATAAATATTGATGACTATTTGTGCGTGAAAATGAAGTCTAATGATCTCTTAAACCATATTAAGTTTGGTGACTTCTCAAAACTTAGAAAATTGAGTAATTTTTTAAACTATATGATTGTGCTTACAATATGATTGTATAACTAGAAATGCATCCGTGGGTAACTAACATAATATATTACAAATTGTAATTGTTTCTTAAATTCTAGAGATTTGAACAAATGTACATACTTTTTTATCAATTAGCATTTTTTTTGTACTAATTTGTTGTTCTGAACTCTAGGCAATGATTTCTAGTAAGTATCCTAGTTAACTCTGACAATACAATTGAAATTTAAAAAATAATATGACAATGAAAAAAAATGAAGATACATTATGTTGGTTACTAACGTTTTGTGTTACATCTTCTAAACATTTCTTAAATTATAGTGGTTAAAGATAGTGAAACCAATTAAGATATTACTGTAAATTCGTATTCCTAAATATTTTAGCTGAGAAGAGTTGCCTGTGTTACCTCGCCTTTGAGCTTTAAAGCACCTTCACGTAGTGTTGAAGTGAATGTGTGATTGTCTTGGCCTCGATACAGTTGAATCAATGGCCCTTGACAATGAAATATATATAATTATAAGCAGCATATAATAATACTTATAAGTAAAAAGTTGGCATAGTAACAGAGGTGGGACAAAGGAAGTTTGTTTTACCTCTCAAATATAATGGTGGAATGTATAAGAGTAAAGAATAGCAAGCGGATACATATATATACACATATGAGTGGCCAAGGGCATAAATGTGCAATGAAAACCGTTAGGAAAATTCATAATTGTGATTAATCAAATGTAGAGATAATGGAGTAAGTGTGAAGTGGGCATTCAATTACCTTTTGAAAATTTAAAATTTGAGATAACGGTAAGGGTAGGTGTTCAAATGTTGATATCTAGATTCTAATATGCAAATTCAGTTTTGAACGGTGCATTGATTAGTGGTTGAAGAAAGGGATACAACAGAGGTATAGGAACAGAGGTTTGATATGTTGAACGGTGGTTTCATATTACTATACCATTAATCAATGCATATAAATATCAACTTTAATCGTTATATATTAATCAATGCATATAACAGAGGTTTGATATAATAGAGGTGTAGTAAGAGATTCTAATATGCAAATTCAATTTTGAATGGTGCATCGATTAGTCGTAATCATTATATATTGGATTCTAATTTGTTGATATTTGATAATGTGAAATGGATTTTGTCCTATATTGCATTTGAGAGAGGTCTTAGTTTTCAAATTTTGAACTGCGCATGCAAATTCGATCATAAATATGCAATGGGAATTGCTGTTTGGATAAAAGCGATTATTATTATTATTATACATTTTTAAGTCAAACATTTTATAATACATGAACAACATAAATATTGCATTTGAATTATCATGATTTAAAGGGTGTTTGTCATGATATTAGAAGTTGATATTTATATTCCAACACCGGTATTATAATAAGGCCATTACTCTATTCTTATTCATACCATAGAAATAATTTAGATTGTAATATGTTTTTAAAACTATGTGAAATTTGTTTAATCTCTTCACAGGTGACAATGAATTACGGATGTATATAACTTTAATTTTTGGTACACAAGGCAAACATTTTGAGCAACGATGTTATCTTAATTATATATTGCATTTTTATTTGAATGGATCAAACTTGTGTAAGAATTTTTTATGCAATTGTATTGCCATCGTCTTTTCCCCCCTTAATTTGATACTCATTTTTTTTTTGTTTGGTTTTTTCGTGGATGTGAGCAAAATATAGAGAAGTAGATATTTACTATAACTTTTGCATTGAATTTAGCACTATAGAAAAGTAGATATTTCATAAATATTGCAAACTTATGTTATTTGACCTATTCAACTATTTTACACACATTGCTTGAATTGGAAACTAATTGATCTAATCCACTTATGGATTTTTGTCTTCACCGGATTGTCACAATTGATACTATTCTTCATCACTTTCTTCGAGTTGAGGAGCCCTTTGGAAAATAATATGTTAGTCAAACATTTTATATAAGTACAATGTTATTCACTTTTTAGTAATAAAAAATAATACACTTACTTTAGTTTGGCTCTCTTGATGATGGTTGCCTCACCATTTCGATTTGTGTTGGGAAGTGTCTCTTCTTCCTCGTCAATAATCATGCTTTTGTTTCTTTTGGCAACAACCCCTTTTGTCTCTGAACTCTTTTCTTGTGTCACACCATTTTCTTCCCCCTGAATTACAAAATATTTAGATTGTTGGCATTAATTTATATTTAACGATTTACACTATTTTTCTCGTAGCGACATTCTTAACTTGGAACATACTGTTGATGGAAAAGTGTAAACCTTGTCATCCTTGTTGTCCAATATCTCATGGGGATGAATTCGTGAAACTGAAAAAGTTTGTCTTTTTGCCTTTTTGTTGTATTGTGTTGCCTTCACTTGAAAAACATGTCTAATTCCTATGACATTCTTTATGAGTGCGAGAATATGTGGCCCTCCATTGTCATCCTGCCGTTAAACAATTTTATTAATATCTAAATTTATCCATGTTGGAAAGAATTTTTTTAATAGCTATATAGATGTATATTAACCATTCATGAGAATGACATGGATGATCTAAACAACCATCTAGAGTGGTAATCATTAACTAAAGGAAGTAGATACTTTTTAAATTCAAATTCATCAAAATACAATTACTACATGATTATAATAGAGGGAAAGGGAAAGAGGGAAGTGGGCAAGGAAGAAGACCTAGGAAGAAGGATTGGTTGAGAAATGGTCTTTGGAATTTCATACATTCATTAGGTGAAATTCAAGCCAAATAAGTTTTGTAGTCAAAATCATTCAATTCATTGCCCAAAATAATTACCTTGTCATTTGATTCTTCAATATCATATAACGTGCCGCAAGATTGACCAATGAGCTTTTCTGCTTCTTTACCAAATAAGGTGAAAATTATTGCTCCACCATCATCTTCAACTTTAGTTTCTATGCGATATCTTTTAATAAAGGTTTAATGTAGTTATAAGTACATGCAAGACAAAAACTATATAAACTTAGATAATAGTTAATTTTATTAACTCAAATTTATATAGAAGAGCACATTTCTTTTTGGAATTTTGTACCTTGGTATAGGTTCTTGAGTTGTAATGTCGCATTTGGGACAATAAAAACCGCCTCCAGAATTGCTAAGCCCTGTCTTGCATTCGCATGACATGTAATAATACCATAACTTCTTTGTTGCTACAAAATCCATTATTCTAGCAGCGCAAAAGAAAGTATATTCCTGAATAACATGTCCAATAATTAAGTTTAGTATTTTTTAAAAATAATTATACTCTTCAAGTCGTATTAAAATAGAAATTGGAAATTATTTACTTACCCCACTGTAGTCGGTTTCAACAAATTCAAGCAAATCAATAATATTTTTATGTTTATTTTGCATCTCAACAATACTTATACTGGTGAAAATATCATCTAAAGCAGAATCTTCATATCATCCTTGTTTTTCCTAGAATGAACGTATCTGCTTTATTTTCTAGACAAAACCTTAAGTATGAAATATACAATTCAAGTTACGGTTATATATAATTCTGATCTAAATTGTTCCATATATTCTTTGACTTCTGGAATGTTTAGATTGATATAAATTCTTGTCGAAGGAGATGTAGATATAGAAGGGCGTTCTATATGAATTTGCAAGAAGAAAAACTATTAGACAAAACCATTTGAATTTCTTTAACCTTGATTATTAATAATCATTTACCTAGGAACTTTTTCACAATGGTTGATATGACAATTATAATCCGCATATCTCCATCTAATGATGCAACTTGCTTCTTGTACTCCTCTACCTTTTCACCCCACAATATCACTTTAATTCTCTTACTTCTGCATAAATTACCAAAATTATATGAAGGAGGCACACAATCATCGTTGGAAAATAATTAAAAATTTACCTCAAGTCTTCCAACTCAATCATCATAGTTTCAGTAGTCCTTTTTCTCTCCCAAATTGTCTTAGTTTGCACATTCCCCTCACTGGCAACTCGACCAATGAGATCTAGTACAATGTTATATATAATTAATGTTCGGGAACAAAATGGTTGGTTAAATTGTATACAATAGATACATCAAATAGAATATGTACCTGTTAAAATATAATGATTATCCATCCACAATTCTATTTTATGGAATGCTATAAATTCAAATTTGTGCCTCAAAATCTTGCCATCATCTTTTTGAACTTCTTCGACAATAGTACTTGAATGAAATTGTACCATGAGTTTGTTATCACCTATAACCCGCCATTGTTCTTTGTTGTTCACAATAGAAAAGTTCTTCAAGACATAGAGACCACCTTCTATTAACAATCCAACAAATCTATGCTCGAAAGTGTTTTTGATGGTGGCATGTATTGGAACACCCTAAATCATATAATGGAAAAAAGGTCAGAAAATTATATAAGATATAAGATATGACATTTAGTGTTAAAGATATAGATACCCTTTCATCGATGAGTACCATATCTATACTAATTGGCTCCCGTGAACCTAAACTGATGACTTCCCAGAATCAAGTAACTCTAACTTTGATAATCCAGTCATCTTTCTCGGTGTTTAATTGACCAAGAAAGGAATAAGATTCTTCCTTTTTAGCCAACCGATGTTTGGTAGGACTCATTTTTGTATCCTTTCACAATAGAAAAATGCTGGATTTATTATTAGAAGCCTGTTAAAATCTCACCTAAAGGCCTTGTATGAGAAGCTCTTAGGCCATTATCTCCACAATCAAGATTATTTATATGCAAAAGAATTGAAAACTTTGCAAGTATAATAGAGTGTTGACTATCCAATATTTAAGTTTCAAAGGTTGACTTATTGTGGACTTATTGTGCATATTAATAGGACAACTATACGTTAGGTTATTCATTGTAAATGATTTCCGATCATTGATTGATTTATATGTTGTTTCAAACCTCTATCATGCCCATATTAAGAAAAATGCATGGGTATAGCTATGCCATCATGATTGATGTAAATAATGTCAACTTTGTCACCATTTGATTACTCATTGATTGACGCATTTCAGTTAAAATTGTGAATCTTCAATTGTATAGCCGTTTTTATAAGTTACGCAACTTTAAAGGTGGATTAATTGTACATATTAATATGGAACCATATATATATATATATATATATATATATATATATATATATATATATATATATATATATATATATAGTTGGATACAAACAATGTGTGAATGACATGTGGCATCTCACATGGCACAAGTTGATGACTTGGCAACTTGCAATTGGTGGATATTAGTGGAAACATATTAATCAACATTAATTCTATTAATTAGAGTTCATTATATGCTATTAACTTAATTATTTATTGCATGGTTTTACACGCCTAACTCTTTTTAATTTTTGAGTAAGTCCTCATGCGATTAACTTGGTATACAATAATTGATTTTTTTGTATTTTAAATTGATTCATTTTATTTTTCAATATTAAAAGAATAGAGTTAGATAAAAGAATCAAATTTTACCTTAATTTTAATTGTTACTACTTTTTTTTTTTTGAAGTCTAGATCTTGAGGTCATTGTAAATGAGTAATATCATATTGCCATATAACAATTTAATCACATAAGATAATTTATGAATAATATATAAGACAACATGTACAAAGATTGTGTTAGATTCTATATGAATATTCATATAGGGTTGATTTTTATATATTTTATGTAGAGTAATCTATAAGATTGTAATATAGTTTTTGTAAAATTAAGTTAAATTAAAATATAGTCCATTTAACTCCTAAAAAATATCCATCACAAATTAATTATACTGTGACGTTTTCAATAATTATGAAAAAAATGGTAAGCGGTAAATCATTACCATATGAAAACAAAAGAAATTTAGAGTGATTTTAAAGAAAAATATAAAGGAAACAATGATTATGCTATTATAAAATTGTTAATCTACTTTTAAAATAATATATTTTTATTAATTAGTTATACTAATATTACATTATTACGACAAAAATTGACTAACATCCTTACATCGCAAGGGTATAACCCTATATATATTAAAAGTTGGATAGAATCAATATATGAGTGATACATAGGATACCATGTATAATACCACATATGATTACTTGACTTCATGATGGTCTATGTAGGCTAAGTTAATGCAATGCTACATTAAATTAAGATTTTAATTTTTTGCATAATTTGCACAGTAATTAGTAAAACTCCAACTTTAATATAATTTTTATTAAAGTAGTTAAATGAAAAGATAGTCTATTTAATTACTAAATTTGCCCATTAAAAAATGTCTCATATATTAAAGATTTTTGGGAACATAGTGTGTGAATAATTATGGAACAATACAAAAGGAATTTCAAGTGATAATTTACATGGAAAAAGAAAAGAAATTATTATAACTAAAAAACAATAATTATGTTGTCATAGGATTATTACTACTTCTAAAATTGACATGTTTTCTATGCTATTTATGCTAATAAAATTAAAATAAAAATTGACTAAAATTCTTGCATTGGATGCCACATAGGATACCCAATTTGAGTTAAGATGGGTATAGATTTATTGCAATATTAATTCTACATATTAAAGTGAATATCATTTATTAATTAGTAACAAAATTTAACATTTATATAAAATATATATTTAACAAATAAATTATTTAAATGAATAAAAACAATGTGAGTTGAACATTAAGAATGAAGAGTACATATTATCACAATAGAAAAGAAATTTAAAAAAATGCTCAACTATTCGTAAATTGAGTAATCTAACATATCTTTTTTTACTATTTGGATTAATAATTATTTTTTTTATTATCAATACAATTTTAAATATTTTTGAACTACATCCTTGCATTGCAAGGGGTATGACCCTAGTGTTAAAATAATATTGTATACGTTATGCAGTTTCATTGCATGCTTAAGCAATTATATGACATATGCTAATAATCATCTTTTTTAAAAATTAGAGTCCTATTAAGCAATTAAGCAATTATATTGTATACGAAGAATATTGTATAAACCTTACAAAGAAGGAAAATTTATAATATTTTTAAATATAAAATGAATCTAATTTTACTAATAATCATATTTTTTTAGATTAAACGCCTACTGTATTTCATATTACCTAAATTCAATTATGTGACATGCTTAAGTAATTAAACATTATAGCATGTAAAATAGCAGTCTTATCAGCATTCAAGTGTAAACTCATGATATATTCACTCAAAAATAAATGTATAAAAACATATATATATATATATATATATATATATATATATATATATAGATATATATATATCTATATATATATATATATATAGATTTAGATATTCAATATATACTCTCATCAGAAATAAAGTTATTTTGTCGCTACACTTATCCATGTGTGGTTAAATAAGAGTTGAAGCATAACATTTTCTTTGTAGTGAATTATGTTATTTGTGATACTGCTGTAAATGTTTGCTAGTGCTAAGGATGTTCATGTTTTGCTTGGCTAGTGGTGATAAATTTGTGATGTTGTTCATGTAGTTTTATTGCTTGGGATTACTCTCAAAGTGCAGATGGAATGATACCCCAAGTATTACAACAAATTCGAGAAATGCAAGTGATAGTAGGTAAGAAATGTAAAAGGTTAGTTGCTTCAAAAGCTTGGAATAGTGGAGTACTGTTGTTTATATTTTACAGGTGAGTAAATTTACACAAATTAATTATTTTATTTTGTCAATATGTTTTCACAATAGATATTAAGGGAAAATTAAAAAAGCTTCACTTAAGAACACCAATTAAAAGTAAATATTGGACATCCAAATTTAAATATATATTGGACATCTAGATATTAATGAAATAGAACATTATAGGAACAAAGAGAATATTAAAAAAATAGAATATTATAGAAATAGCTTCAATTAACTTTATAAAGACAAAATTCAATTACTAATTAGTGATAATATATGAGAAAAATTGACATTAAAATGAATTTAAACTGCATTGATAACATGCACCCATTTTAATTACATGATAAAAGACTTGTATATTGCTATCTTACATGACATTTTTATCTCAAATGACACCCTAGATGGCATCCTATATGGCATGCCACTTATCCAAAGTAGCACCCTATATGATATCCTATGTGGCATGCCACGTGTCAACCATACATACAGTCTATCCAACTTTTAATACATACTAGGGTCATACCCCTTGCAATGCAAGGATGTAGTTCAAACATATTTAAAATTGTATTGATAATGAAAAAAATAACTATTAATCCAAATAGTAAAAAAAGATATGTTAGATTACTCGATTTAAGAATAGTTGAGCATTTTTTAAAATTTCTTTTCCATTGTGATAATATGCACTCTTCATTCTTAATGTTCAACTCACATTATTTTTATTCATTTAAATAATTTATTTATTAAATATATATTTTATATAAATGTTAAATTTTGTTACTAATTAATAAGTGGTATTCACTTTAATATGTAGAATTGATATTGTAATAAATCTATACCCATCTTAACTCAAATTGGGTATCCTATGTGGCATCCAATGCAAGAATTTTAGTCAATTTTTATTTTAATTTTATTAGTATAAATAGCATAGAAAATATGTCAATTTTAAAAGTAGTAATAACCCTATTACAACATAATTATTGTTTTTTAGTTATAATAATTTCTTTTCTTTTTCCATGTAAATTATCACTTGAAATTCGTTTTGTATTTGTTCCATAATTATTCATATACTATGTTCCCAAAAATCTTTAATATGTGAGACATTTTTTGGTGGGCAAATTTAGTAATTAAATAGACTATCTTTTCATTTAACTACTTTAATAAAAATTATATAAAAGTTGGAGTTTTACTAATTACTATATAAATTATGCAAAAAATTAAAATCTTAATTTAATGTAGCATTGCATTAACTTAGCATATACAGACCATTATGAAGTCAAGTAATCCTATGTGGTATTATACATGGTATCCTATGCATCACTTATATATTGATTCTATCCAACTTTTAATATATATATGGTTATACCCTTGCGATGTAAGGATGTTAGTCAATTTTTGTCTTAATAATGTAATATTAGTATAACTAATTAATAAAAACATATTATTTTAAAAGTAAATTAACAATTTTATAATAGCATAATTATTGTTTCCTTTATATTTTTCTTTAAAATCACTCTAAATTTCTTTTGTTTTCATATGGTAATGATTTACCGTTTACCATTTTTTTTTTCATAATTATTGAACACGTCACAGTGTAATTAATTTGTGATGGATATTTTTTAGGAGTTAAATGGACTATATTTTAATTTAACTTAATTTCACGAAAACTATATTACAATCTTATAGATTACTCTACATAAGATATATAAAAATCAACCCTAGATGAAAATTCATATAGAATTTAACACAATCTTTGTACATGTTGTCTTATATATCATTCATAAATTATCTTATGCGATTAAATTGTTATATGATAATATGATATTACTCATTTATAATGACGTCAAGATCTGGACTTCAACCAAAAAAAAAGTAGTAACAATTAAAATTAAGGTAAAATTTATTTTTTTATCTAACTCTATTCTTTTAATATTGAAAAATAAAATGAATCAATTTGAAATACAAAAAAATCAATTATCGTACACCAAGTTAATCGCATGAGGACTTACTCAAAAAATAAAAAGAGTTAGGAGTGTAAAACCATGCAATAAATAATTAAGTTAATAGCATATAATAAAATCTAATTAATAGCATTAATATTGATTAATATATCTCCACTAATATCCACCAATTGCAAGTTGCCAAGTCATCAACTTGTACCATGTGAGATGCCACATGATACACATTGTTTGTATCCAACTTTTAATATATATATATGATATATATATATGATATGTGATATATGATATATGATATGATGATTCAGAATTAGCGTAGTTAGTAATTTTAGTGGTTATCTCTCCAATTTGCATGTTAATCAATCTCTCTCTCTCTCTCTCTCAGCCGAGTAGGTTAATCAATTTCTTATTTGTGAAGAGTTGTGTTTTTCTATCCAATTGTGAGTTTTTTTAAGGCTCGTTTGTTTCTTCTTTTGTGTGAGTTTGCGAATATGAAGGGGATAGATATGTTATGCATGTTGAGGACACAGTTCAACGGATTTCGATCAGTCACATGTAATCTTTTGTGTTGGAAGAGCATCCCACTCAAGAGTGCTATACTAGAACAATAGATCAATCTCTATCAAGATATTATTATAGTTCTATGGGCCTCTTCCTCAGGCTATATTAGAAAACAATAAGAGTAGAAAAGACAAGTGATCAATGAGTTTCAATACTAAAAAATCAACTTTTTCCGACGGATTTTCCGACGAAAAAAGCAACATTTTCTGTCGGAAATAGAATTTTCTGACGGATATTCCGGCAGATGGCGTCAATCGGAATAAAGCCGGTCGGGAATACGTTCCGACGGAAATCGCAAGTCTATCGGACCGCTTCTCTGATGGAATTCTGACGGAATTGAGGCGGCTGACGGACTCATCAGTCGGATGCGAAAAAAGTTCGGAAAAAAATTTCAAAAAAAATGATTTTTTTGCGGATTCCGTCGGAATTTCAGCCGAAGCCAGTCGGATTCCATCGGAGCCCGTCAAATTCTGTTGGAAATTTTGTTGGAACCCGTTGAAAATCCGTCGGCATTTTAAAATTTTATTTAAAAGATACAAAAGATATAGTACCCAACTATAAAAACATTTTTCAATGTGTCTAATACACAATAAATTCTTATCATTGATATTAAATTGATATTAGCATTAAATTATGCTTAATTAATAAAAAATTATATTATTTAACAATAAAGTACAAAATTGAGAACATATTATCATCCCACCAAACTAACATCCACGTAACAAACTAACTATATAAACTATCAAATTTATATAATTACATGCAAATTAATTATGTAAATTATTAAATTCAACATATATACTTAATTCATTAGAAGTTTGTACAAATTACACATGAGAAAACTTTCTCAAAAAGTCGACGACGAATGACGGTGGGAAGAGGTGATGGCCATGGGATGGCGGCAAGTGACGGTGGGGCGATGGCAAGCGGCGGTGATCACCTCTCTCTCTCTATCTCTCTCTATTTTACAAAATGAGCATCGAAAAATAAAGTATGGAGCGAAATTTATAAGAGAAATTCCGACGGAATATTCCGTTGAAATATTCAAAAAAAAATTGAATTTTCCCTTCATTCAAGATGGGGTCAAAAAAACTTTTTTGAAATTTTTAAATATTTTTCAACTCGGAATTCCATCTGAAATCCATCGAAATTCCAACGAATTTGTCAAAATAAGTTGGAATTCCGTCAGAGATTCTAACAAACTTATTTTCCGTTGGAATAAGCCGAATTTTTAGTAATGCAAGTTAGTATTTTTGAATTTGAGATGTGATTCTGACACTCAAGGTTATCTTTATTTCAATTGAAATTTTTTTAGGTAAGGCGGGCCACCCATTGGGCTCCTATGTAGAGAAGACCCAGTGGGTCTATTAGGCCCAGAGAATGGGAAAGAGCTGTCGAGCCCAAAGCCCACAAACAACCTCTCCATTTCCCAGATAAATGGGAGCAAGAGTTCCCTTCCCTAGATTCACACCCAGGTAAGGGGGGTGATGGATGGTAGCCATGCCAATCCGACCACAGTCGTTTCGACATTTATTTTAATTGAATGTACATTGTAAGTGCTCACGTACAAATTAGGCTTCACCAATGAAGTGTTCTTTTACCTTACCAAAAAAAAGAAAAAGATGGGAAGGCACTGTGACTACATTAAGGAAGACAATCAATAGACAGCCAAAAAAGATTTCCCAAAAATATGATTTTGATGTCATCGCCATATTTGTAGGCAGCTCCCAATGGTAACAATCTCTGTTGTCTTCTTCCCCCATTTCTTTCTGCCTTCACTCTTCTTCCCCGCGCTCTCTCTCTCTCTCTCTCTCTCTCTCTCTCTCCTCCTATATCTCTCTCTTTTATCCCATCCTCTGCCATCTCGCGATCACATTTCTCCAATACAAGGCCACCACAGGAGGTATTACTGCAAATCCCTTCATTAGTTTTGTTTGATTTTGGGGTTTATGTGATGTTCTGGTTATTGGGCTGTGGCATTTAATCTGGTTTAGGATTGATCTTGTGGAATGCGATCTGTTATTGTGGAAGTTGGATTAGTTCTGTTTGAATTTGATCTGGGTTTTGGAGGTTGGTTGTTAATTTGGACTCAGAAAGGGTTTACTGCTCTGTCTTTGTTAAACCCCCGTTGGAATTGCCTTCATGGATTTGTATATGTTTTGGGAATATGTCACATTTTTTGGCCTTTTACTTGTGACATTAATGTGGGTATTGATGAATAACCTTCTTAAAAAGCTTGGCCACTTGTATCTCGATTTGGGTTCTGTTGTCATTTGCTTGTCCATCATTATAATTTCTGGGTATTTGTTTACCGTACAATATTTCCCAACGACTATAGCGAGTAAGTTTGAGCTCCACTGGATTAAGTCTTGATTGATGATCAGAAATATGTTTTGGGTCGTGCTTAAATAATTTGGCGCTTTTTTGCCTTACTGTGTGTGGTACACTATTAAATTGCCCTAAACTGTAATTTACGTCATTATTACTCCATTTTGGATGGAAGCTGGGCAGGTTGCGTTCTATTTTGTCGGCTTTTTAAAGATGATTACGTTATAGTTGCTTCAAGCAGGTTGCTTTATCATTTTTTTTGCTGTTATTGACTTTTTTTGTTCCTCTAGCTTCATGATTCTGGAAATTTTGCCTGGAATTAGTGTAAGTAAGAAGGACGTAATAGATTCAGTTGGGGAAAAGACCCTAAGTACCAAAAAACAGAAACAAACAAAGGATTCAAAACAACCTTTTGGTGCAAATTCAGAGTGTACATTGAAGTGATTAGAGGTACACTAAATTATAGTATCCTTTGCTCCTTGGTTTGGTTTCTTCTAGCCCTCGTCCTTCTCCCTTCCTCATGTTGACTGTCAGTGTCCTTGGTTGGCCCACAATACTATCAAAGTGGCGTATATGAGTATGAACTTATTTTCCTGTTAATATCGAGTCTGCTGCTTCAGGAGAGTTACATTGAGTTGCATTCTCCTATACTATACCTGCTTATTGGTGGATGCTAATAATGTGAAGATTCATAATAAACATGAATGATATCATTAGCAGGGTTATCCAATGCACAGTCCGTCCCAAATTGCAGCATATCTTTTCTGTAATTGGCATGTAGTTCTTGATGCCTACTATTTTCACAAGCAATGGATTTTTTGTGAGATGCATGTGGCTGTTTCTGTCAAACTGCTACGGCTTTGTAAAGTGCTACCTGCTAACTGGTCTGAGTTAGTTTCAGGGTTGTAGGGGTTCCCTTTGAAAACCTCAATTCCCTTTGACGCATGGTAATCAATAGCAGATATGGTTATGGGAATAATGGTTAAGAGGCACTCACTGCTTACAGGGATTCATGTTTTCTTATCCATGAGCACTTATTTCTTAGATCTCTTTGTATTTTATCTATTTATTTATTTATTTATTTCATTTGATTAAGTTGGTTCATAAGAGTCTTGAGCAACGACCCTTTTTGTCATTTTCGTTGTTAGATTTTCTGTCAACATTGTGCTCCAATATCAGAATCTCGTCATTTGGGTCCACCTTGGATTTTCATTTCAGTGGGAACTGTCTTGATTGTGCATTTTGCAGGGTTCATTCTCTTTTCTAGCCTCTAATGCTGCCCCTTATTTTTCTGATTTAGAGTGTAGCTTAAGGTACCTTTGTGTTTCTCTTAATTCTTTTATTTTAAATGCTGGCTGAAGAAAGCATCCTTTCACCCCCGCATTTGAACCTTTAGTCAGAGATCACAGGCCCTGAAAGGTGAAGGGTTTTGCTTGAACTGAACTAATGGATAAACTCAATGCTTATGACAAATTATATAGAGTGATTTGCCGACAATGTGTGGTATTTTCTATCGATGATATGGGCGGCCAGTCGACTTTGCATTGCAAGTTATCTCCCTGTTCATCTTGTTCGATGTCTAAGATATTAGGTGTGGGTGGATTTGCTTAAATTTTGTTTCGGTGCACCTTCTAGTGAATTATATGACGTTTCAGGGTGCATAGAGGGATGAAAGGGCTCCGGAGTTGTGAAGGGATCTTAGGGCGTGTTGTACGATTGGACTTTGTCTTTCTAGCCTTTCTTTGGGTTTATTCTACTGATGCCTTTCCAGGCTTGGCGATCTTTTGTGCATGTGCCAATACCCTTTGTTCTGATTAGCTTCTTGGGATAGAGGACCTGTGGTTCTCCTATTATGTGAATCTTGATCCCCATGTATGAAATGTCTTTTATCAAAATTTAAAATTTGGGGCTAAAGCTTGATATCTAATGTCCATATGTCATGACTATATAAGTACATGAGTTGAGCATTCTTAATTGCATTTTATATAATCCTCTAGTATATTAGTTGATTACGGCCCTTTGCTTCTCAACTTATTTGTTTGCAAATAAGTTCACTGCAGTGAAAATAAGTTCAGTGTAGCTGAAATAAGTTCAGTTCAATTCAATTCAACAAAAATAAGTTCAGTTCATTAAAAATAAGTTTCAGATCAGGAGAAATAAGTTTATCTCAGTTCACAAAAAATAAGTTCAGTCTAATTTAGATAAGTTCACTTCAGATAAGATTTGCACGATTGCACAATTAAGTTGAAAAGAATAGGGAGTAACTTGGTTTCCAATGGGGGAAAAAAAAAATTCCATTGGGACATGTAGAACACCCACTTCTGAGGCAGGCTATAAAGGTTATGTCAGACATTTTGGTTCTTTTGTTGTAGAGAAGTGGCTTTTCATGTGCTGCAAGGGGGGGTGTGTTGTGAATGTGTGTTCTTGAAGGTTATTGCTTTGATTTGACCACGCAACTGTGAGTTATTATGAGCCTTGTTCCTAGCTTCCATTCTGGAGGTTGGCAGGAGCTTGTGCTTTTTTAAAAATTTGAGGTTGGGTGGGAAAGCTCCATTCTGTCCAGACTTTGTGTTCACCTGTATGCCAAGTTCCTATTTTTGGTCAACTTTGTAGCTGAAAAAGGCTTTAAGTTGCTTGTTATCACTCCTGGACATAACATCTTTAATATTCATGTTAAAGGGATCTTTCTCACTGGAGTGAACCTCACATAAGAGAACCTTATTTGTTGAGCTTTTATAGCAAACAGCTGAGAAGTGTTATCGTGTATCGTTTGGATTTGGAAGCTGATGACTGATGATCAACTTGCACTATTGAAATGTTCATAGTTGGCTAAGGTTAATTGATGTTTCAAATTACTCTAAAGTTATAAGATCAATGAGTTAGAGACTGAATTGCTCCCTTGCCAAAGTTTGGCTTGATCCCCCCTCCAAAAAAAAAGGAGTCTGGAATATTTGTCTATGAAAATTATTGGATGGTTAATGATGATGAGTTCAAATCAGGCTTTCTAAGCTAAAAGTTGGGCTCAATGTTACTTTCCAATTTCTCTTTATAGCGCTGAGCAGTGCAACTTTTGATGTGGGCATATTTTTGGCATGAACGTTTTGGAAAACTTGCTCCAGCACTTAATTTTGATCAATTAACCTCTATTGCTCGTTAGAAGGATTTTTTTAAATCCTTGGTATTTATGTAGGTGTTAGATCTCTTTAGGAACCCTTAATACATTTGTTTTCAGTTGTTTTGCTGCGATACGCTAATTGATCAACAACTTCACCAAGCATAGCTCCTGCCACTGGGAGAGGTCAGAAGACTCAGAATGGACGTGAACTTTATGACAACACAAGCTGTTTGTATTGCTTTTTTCTTTAAATCCAAACAAAAGGGTTTTGTTCCTAGTTCTTTAAAGCTGGCATGCTTTTCTTACCTTTTTTGCAAAGAAATGACCAGATCAGTTCGTTCTATTACTGTTCACATGATTTCTTTAACATGCTTGTGGCCCATACTATTTTTAATTTTGTAGACAATTTTACTTGTATTGCCAAAACTATTGGACCTACCAAATGTGTTTTATGGTGGTGCATGGATTTTTTTGGTTGTATTAGATGTGAGCCCTTAAGGACTCTATCCCAGCACTGACATCCATTGAAAGTGTGGGGGATATGTGTAAGTTGGGACTCAAAAATCAAAGCAAGAAGCTGGAGAAACATAGCTGATGGATAACCTGCTTTGTAACCGACCCCTGACAGTTGTATACTTGTTGTTACTTTTATGCTTTCATAGATTGAGCGCTTCTTTTATCTAATGTTATTATCTCTAATTTTTTGATTAATCTGTTCTTAGAACAATCTGATGGGAATGGGTGCAGGAATTGCACAGAGGGCTTTCTGTTTCCGTTGTTTGTTTGTTGTTCTTCTTTGTGTTCGTCCTTGTATGATGATCATCAGCCAACTAACTGAAAGTTGCTACCCTTTTTTCGCCCTGCCTTTTTCTTATATCATAAAGGCTTTTTTCCTTTGCTAATGATTTTATTTGCTGAGTTGTTGAAATTCCATCCATCTTATTCGCATTTTTTTTCCAACATAGGAATTTGAATCTTATATTTAATTAGTATGTAGACATCAGTTTATGTTGTTCTGTGGGTGATATACTCCACGATATCTGCTTATTTTGATTTGTTGATGTTGCAGATGGCAATGCAGGCAGAAAGTCCTGCGGTCACTCCAAGTGCTCAGGTTGTTGGCAATGCCTTTGTGGAGCAGTATTACCATATTCTCCACCAATCCCCAGAATTGGTTTACAGATTCTATCAAGATGCAAGTGTGCTAAGTCGCCCTGATCCCAAAGGTGTTATGACGTCTGTCATGACCATGCAAGTATATACTAGAACCCTTTTAATGTTTTGCAGTGTGATGGAAATATCTCTTTGATGTGCTTGCATAGTTGCATGCTATGAAGGCTTTAGTTTTAACTTTTAAGTTGTCCAATATTTGTTAGATTTCCCATTGGATGCTTGTGGGATTGGAACACAGGATTCATATGTTATATTACGAGTTCAGTGTGCCCACTCCTGTCTTTTTCCACAGTAAACTGAATGAGAATATGCATGAAGGCTTTGATATGGAAGTTTTCATAATAAACTCTTCTTGTGATTTTACTTTTAATTCCGAGACCATCACTCTGATGACCTTAAATCTTCAGTTGCTAGTCGTTGATCAGTATGCGGCCCTTAGTTGGTTTCTAAAAGTTGCTGAAGATGTAAGAGAAGTAAGTAAGAGCCCAGGAGGGCTTTTTGCCTATTGTGGGCTGCTTCTTGTGTCATTACGGTGCAGAAGCTATGAGGCATCTCTTGTTTTTAGTTGTCGTGTAGTGTCATATTTGTGATGTGCTGTTTGAGATGATAGGGGAAGCAAACTTGCTTTATCACAGTCCTTGAGATTTTGCAGATAATATGTCTGGAAAAAATGTAGGAGATTTGTTGGCAGTTCTCTTGTTTTTGTGGTGAAAATGAAATGACAGTGAAACTTGATGCAGATGGAAACCAATGTGAGTCTCCCCCCCCCCCCTTTTTTCTTAGAAATTTCCCCCTAATGTTTTATAAAGTTCTTTCTTGACTTAATATTATCATAGGGGAGAACTTTATTTGAATTCGATTTTTGGGCCCTGAAGTTCCCTTCTCCTTTCATGTCATCATTCCAAACTTTTTTCTCTTGCCTAGCTTCATTTTCCAACCTAGCTAAGGTCTGTTAGTTAGGTCATGTCAACTCTGTCACACGAGCAACCTATACAAGACTGATAGAAGCCAACATCTCTTATTCCACGGTCCATCTTGCGCAACTTTTTCCCCCTTTTTTGTTTATTTTTTGGGGGCTGGGGGTTCGGAGGTATGTAGCACTCTGAGTGTCTGATCCCTGCCATTAAATTGCGCACGTACGCAGGAATGAAATGATGAATGTAATATTTTCTTAATGTACCTGTGAAACTTGCCACGAATTCACCCTTTGTATGTGTGGCTGACATGTAGTAGTTCAGCTATGTCTATTGATCCTCTCTGTCTTCTAGAATCTAGATGATCACATCTGAAAGATTTACTTCATGACGTAGCAAAGTCTACACTCTGGAATCTTGCCTAGGACAAGACAGCCACAGCTCCCAGTGTGGATCTTGCCTCATCAGCAGGTCTGGGAGATCTATATGTAAGAAGCTATTCCTTTACCCTTGCAGACAGAGAGGCCCATTCTGGGGGAACCTGCAAAACATTTTTTGTAAAAGCACATTTTTCAGATGTAAGCCTTTTGTTTTTTGTTTTTTTTTGGCGGGGGGGGGGGGAAGGAGTCAAAGGACTAAGGGAAGATTTAAGATAATAATAGCAAGTGGCAACTAACACAATTAATACACAAAATAACCATACAAGATGTAATTGAACAGTAACGATTAATGGACCAAGCAAGCCCTGAAATCGATAGGCTAAGTTCTCCGCGAGGGGAGCAGGAACACCAGGAACTAAATAAACAGTCTTGGCTAGGACAAGATATGGGGACTGTATGGAGCATACCCCTGCAGTTGAACTTTCGAGAGGCTGTTTCTTTTCAGTCCTCGGTTTGTAAGGCACTGCCTATTTCGTGCTGGGCAATAAGAGAAACATAGGATAGTTTCTTCTCTATTTCAAAAGTAGATGTGGGATGGGGACTTGAGCCACCATGTGGTTCAATATAAGATGAACTGATGGATGAATTGGGGCGTCTTGTTGAGTCACTGGCTCACTGCAACCTTCCGTGTTAGTAATAAATTTATCTTTTGATTAGCCGTGATTGTGTAAGACCACATGATCACCAAACTTAGGATTTATCAAAGTGAATGAACCTTTGAAGTTCCTGAAGTATACAGTCCCATTAGCTTTTGGGCTAACTAAACATTAATCAAAGTTCCCTACACAGATGGGAGGTCAGGGTGGGTGCTCCATGCACCTGGATTTGTAACAACTGCCATTATCTGGGGATACGGCTGCAGCACTTAATTGCATTTTTTAAAGCTTTCTAGCTTAAGATCTGAATTGATCCTAGTATAAATTGTCTAGAAGGCTGATCCCCTCCCTGGCAACCACTGACATATGGTGATTAACCATACTAACTGTTTTGAGTAAAGTTGATACTACAGTCCCTGAAATCAAGTGTTCACCCAAAAAAGGTGCTTTCTCAAACTTTTCATCATACCTGACCAGACTGATAATATTTTAGAATAGCCAAGGAATTTCAAATTTATGGGAAAGGTTCAAAGAGTTAAGAATGTCAAGGGCTTATAATCATGGTAGAATCATCTACAGAGCTATCTCCTCCAGAAATATCAGCAGAACCATGGAGCGTTCCCACCATCCCATTATTTCAGTTGCAACACAGCTCCTCCAAATGGGACAAAGGGAGTACTAAATTTGATCTGTTTATGTATTTGTAACTCTTATCAATGGGTTGGTCCTTCCTAATTATAAGGAGCTGTTGGACCGTAAATTCAGCGTGTATGAAAATGCATATCCTCAACTTTGTCTGTCTTGTCCATTGGTAGGAATGTATTAATTGGACAGGTAAATGTTTGAACTCTAGCAGTATGTTCCGCTTGATTATATCTTAAAGCTGACGATAGCAATTTTAGCATAAAAAGTAAAAACAAAGCTTCTCCCCCTCCCTGATCCTAAAGGAGAGAAAAAAAGGAGAACTTGATTGTCAGCGGCTTACAAGTCTTCTAATCTCCCAAAAAGCTATACCATCTGTGACCAACATATATGAAACCAAGCCATATTAAAAAAATAATAATTCACTTGTTATACTGTACTTGCTTTAGGCAACTGAAATCTAATATTCAGCTTGTACAGGGCATTAATGAAAAAATTTTGTCTTCGAATTATAAAGACTTCATTGCGGAGATAAAGACGGCTGATGCGCAACAATCCTTTGGGGAGGGAGTGATTGTTCTAGTTACTGGATACCTAACTGGAAGGGACAACGTGAGAAAGAAATTTGCTCAGTCTTTCTTTCTGGCTCCACAGGAGAAGGGTTATTTTGTCTTGAATGATGTCTTTAGATACGTCGAAGACGAATCTATGGAGGCAGCTCCAGTTTCTGTGAATGGTATCAGTGAAAATGTACAAGAAGTAACTCCGCCCCCAGAGCCAGGTGCACTTTGTTTTCTAACTAATAGGAACCCTATCTTATGCAACTTGTTTGTGAATAAGTTGTAATTCTATTTGGTTTTGTTTTCAGAGCCGCTTTCTCATGTTCCTGACCATCCTAGCCAGGCTCCTGAATCCTCTTTTGAGGAAGATGCCAATAACGAAGCAGAAGTGTGCGACCCATCTGATAATGACGATGGATCCATAACTGAAGAAGAGATCATTGAGCCACTTGCTCCACTGAACCAGAGTGAGACTGTTAATGTAGCCTCAGTGCCTGCTGCCTCTCACGATGATGCACCCAAAATGTCATATGCATCAATTGTAAGTACATAGTTTAGTTATATCGGGAGCTTTGATAATCTATTCATGGACAACCTCACTTACATCATTGGTTACAGCTGAAGGCTATGAATAGCAATCCATCACCTGTTCCAGCCAAATCACTCGCTAGTAATATTAAAGTTGGACCTCCAAGCAGCAACCAAGAAGCAGTTGTTTCTGGAAAGGCCGCCCTGGCTATTCAGGCTTCGGCTTCAACCAGTAAAAGTGGTCCTGAAAAAAGCAATGTTGTTGAAGAAGGTGACTATGAGTCTACTCTTTTGGTATTATCTTATTGCTGCATTTATTTTCAACTTTTCATCAATAAAAAATATGCACCATCTTGAAAGAATTTGGTTCTTCTAATCGGCGTTCATAACCAAATTGGAGTGTTGATTTAAAGCGATCTGCAAAGTCCAAATTGGTTATGTTCTGCATGAGTGCTAAATGGATTTGGCTCAAGACTTTGGTGCATGCGATTAGCCCCATGGTATCATCGTGGTAGAGTGGGACGAAGATGGAATTGTTTGCAAGAGATGCTCCTGAGTTAGTTCCAAAATAAACCCTTCTGCATAGATGAGATGCAAATATTCATGAAATTGGACAAAATGAAAAATCTTAGTTATAGCTTTTAAGCCAGCTTATATTTTAACAGTAGAGAAGATATCATAAAGGCAATAACTAGCCGTTCTACTTCCCCAAAAAGAAATAAGGAGCAGTCTAACAATTATTTTCAGCTCTCTAGGAAATGGAAAAGCATTTATTAATTCTTTACATACACATTTATTAGATGGGATCTGCTTTTGGAAGAAAAAGGAAGCAAATATTTATGGATTGAACCAGGACGATAGATATAAAGCTTTGAGCGTATATCCTGTTGTATTTGGATAAGACTTACCAATATGGAAGAGATTGTTTTCTTTAATATCAAATAATGCCTAAACTTGTCACTGAAATACCTTTATTGTGAACAAAACTGTGATGGTTCCAATGGCTCAAAGTAAGAATTGTGTTGCATACAGTTAGGATAAAGGTGAAAGATGAATTAGACACGTGAACATATGCTTTGTAGTTTCTCCACCCGTAATCCAACTGCTTTTTTTGGTCTTATGACCCTTAATTTTGTGTTGGAGGGCTATGGAAATTACCCATTTTTATTTTTTTATTTTTTGAGCATTGGAAACAATGAATCTATCTTTATTTTCTGATGTAACAGCATTTTTCTCCCAGGTTTTCAAAAGCTTAATTGTTGGTTGTTATATGTTTCATGTACAAATAAATTAGCAAATAAAGCTGCAGTATCTTAATGAAAAGAACAGTAATTGTGGATGGAGGAGACTGGAGATTATGCTTCTATTCCCTAACAAGGACAGACGTTTTAGATTGTTTTGAGTTTCTACAACAAAGGAAACTGGTAAATGTCTGAAAAGAGCTCTTACAAAAATTGACTGTATGGGGCGCTTAAATGAACTTAAGAGTACGAGGTGTGACTTGGGAATAAGGACATCTTAGCCCTTCAAGTTAACTTTATATAGGGATGGATAAAAGAGATGGCAGAACAGGATGCACACAGGCAACAATCTTTTTTGGCTAGTGACTTTGGTAAACTGGTAATATTTTGGGATGAGGGGAAGGGGCCGATTCCTTTATCTTATTGACTTTCTCATCGCTGGTCTCCTTGCGTGGATTTGAATTGTGTCTCATTTCTTTGAAACTGAAGGTTATTCAATATATGTACGGAATTTGCCACAAAGTGCCACTGCTGCTCAACTTCAGGAAGTATTCAAAACGTTTGGGCCAATTAGGCAAGGAGGCGTCCAAGTCAGAAGTAATAAGGTAGCTTTTAGTTGGGTTTTATTGTTTCTCTTAAATATTCCCAGAATCGTTCCTGCTTTTGCGTTGCTGATGACATGTGTTTATGTTTCTTTTCTTCAAGCAGCAAGGATTCTGCTTTGGTTTCGTTGAGTTTGAATCCTTGGGCTCCATGAGATCTGCAATTGAGGTACTGTGTAAATATTTCTTATACAAATCTCATCTTTGACAGTATTTGTTGCCTTCTGTGTTAAAATTCATGCTACTGCTTTTATCCATATGAAAAACCGGTTTAATTCCTTCTCTGCCCAAGCCAAAGAGGGGAAAAAGGGAAATCTTGGACAGAGAGGTTAAAGTGAATATGAGTTAGGCCATTTTTTTTTCTCAACCAGGTGTGACCGCGTGAATCCTGTTGCTTATTGGGGGGATTTTGTTTTTTTTTTTCCGGGGGGGGGGGGTTAAATTGCAATGCTTTTATAGAAGGAACTTGTAGCTTGCTTTTGTAATCATATTCACCCTTTGCTGATGAAGTATGATGGCACACTGCTGAGTAGGAGGGTCATGAGCACTTTTGTTTCTGGCAATGCGCAATTGTATTTTTGCAGCATGAATAGTGTAAAATTGGAACACATTCTCATAGGATCATTATATATGCAGTAGTCGATTAGGGAACATGGTGTATGTACTCTTTTGATGTTGGGGGTTTGGCTCTTTATGCAACATAGCCATTAGGTTTTGTGAGTTTCTCTCTCCAGTTTGCCTCTAAGGCCCTTAACCTTTAATTTAGGCCCAGCTAGATTAGGGTCTAGGAAGGCCATCCTTAACCCCTCTCCTCCTGGGGAAAAAAGGGGAGGAGGGGATTTGGCAAAAAGGTCTCGAACTCTCGATTGGACAAACATTGGATAGAACATTGGTTTGTGCTACAAGGATGATGTTAAATAGTTCACTTTTGAGGCTCCCAAACTAGTGAGAAATCGCTTTGTCGATGTGGAAGGCTATGTTAACCTATTGGCAACAATTAGATTGTCTTACCTAGTTCTTTAGTCATTGGCCTTCTTACCATGTTTGGTTATCTTATTGTGACCGCTTGTCAGCCTTTTGGGTGATCGTCATGGCGTTAAAAGTGATACAGTGGAATGTTCCAATCTCTGCCTGCCACAGGCATATGATCCTGAAGTGAAACAAGAGGAACTAGCCGTATTTTTGAGCAAACTCTAAAAAATTTATGTAGTGTATTGTGAAACAGTGGTGTATCTGTGTCCGTTTCCTTTATTTGTCAATTGGGCAAGTTATATTTTCTTATCCTTCTGTCACTAGAGTATATTTTTTGTGCTGGTAAATGTGGTTGTTTTGCGACGGCATACCTTCGTTATAGTTAGTACGGATGGAATATAGATTAGCTGTCCTGCTTGGTGCTGTTCTGTTGGAGCCTCTGTGATCCTGTACAGATTGATTACCATTTATGACTCCTTGTTTGACTAAAATCATATTCAGGCCTCTCCAATCATAATTGGAAATCGTAAGGCTGCTGTTGAAGAAAAGAGAACCACAACTCGAGGTAAGTAAAATTTATACTCTTTCCACAATTGGCAAGAAAGAACAGGATAAGAAGCCTACTTGAACAACCCAAAGCCAAACCAGTCCGAGGCTTGAGACCGGAAAATCCAACATTGTCATCATCTGGGCATTGGTCACCATTTTCTTGAAAAATTGTTGGAAACTGGCATCAGAGCGAAAATGACCCCGTGCTGAACCTATAATCCATTTTGATATGATCGAAATTTACCCTGACCGAATGACCATTTGCCCTACTTACTGATGCATAGCCCATTTTGCTACGATCCAAATTATCCTGATCTTTGCAACCCATTTGCCATGTCTGCTGATACATTGTGAATTGTAAAGTTTCAGTATCTGGTGCTGTGAGCACCAACAGTGGAAGAGGGAGGGGCCACCCGTCACAAAGAGGTGGCTTTCGAAGTGAGAGTTTTAGAGGGCGTGGAAACTATGGTGGAGGCCGGGGTTATGGCAGAGGTGACTTTAGAGGCCAGGGTGAGTTTTCGAGCCGGCCCAGGAGTTCATCCGGAAGAGGTGCGGAGAGTTACCAGCGAGCTGATCAGAATGGAAGTGGTAATGAAGGGCGTCAAGGTGGACCAAAGTAGCTATAGAATGAATCCTTCTTTATTCCTTTTTTCCTCCTCTATTCTTTTTTCCTCCTCCTTTCACACGGTTAACTTAGGCGTACACTGCAGGATCTTTGACTCTTCTGATTGTGGCTTTAATTTTTTTTTTTGTTCAAAAATTAATTTTAGGAATATGATTCTATTCGTATTTATAATATTTTTTAATTTTTTGACCTCCTTCAGTTCAATTGTTAGCTCAACTTGGGAAATTGGACAGTTCAATTGCAAATGGTCTTTTAATTCTACAGCTTAGTCACATTTTGACCCTAAGCGGTCGTACAGGAGAACATGTAGAAGTAAAAATGTTTCCTAGAAACCCAAAACTTAATCACGAAATCATTTGGCTTCAAATTATACAATGACATTAAAAGGCCAGCATTACAGGGAATGAGGGAATAAGAGACGCGATTTCAATTGAGGGAGGGGCGCAATGGTTGGCCGACGGTTGAAAACAAAGTAGTTGGACTGATCTATTTATACTATTGAGAGTAAGTACTTCATATTGGTTCAATTTTTTATGTCAATAACAATACAAGATTATTGAACTCTCCAAATTCTAGCCCTTGATAAAAGCTGTTATCCAGCTCGAAGTTCATTTCTCATCTGCATATCTCTCCTTCCATCTTCATTCGTCACAAATAAACTTGGAATCAACTTAAGAACTAAACTCTAGATGTCTCTTTAAGTGTGGTATGAAGTCCTTTAGGTAAGTGCCAAAACTTATGTAGATGATTTTTAAAAAAACTACATAAAGGTATCCAAACTTATATATTTTGCATTATTTCCAATGATCATGTGGTTTTCTTTTTAAATATCGCCCAAACCACCTTGTTTCTCCTTGCATTCACCCTTCCCTTTCCTTCCCCACTGCTCTTCTTTCTCCTTGCATTCCTCATTCTCCTTGCATGCCTCCTTCTTCCCAAGCATTCTCCCTTCATAGGTGCTATCGTTGCTGCTGCAATTTTGATTGTTTTGCCTTCCATTGCTATGTTTCTATTGCTCTGTCCCTGTTGTTGCATGTCTTTGTTGATTTGCCTTACAGTATCTTCAATTTTTTTTTTTTTGGGGGGCTAGGAAGGGGTAAGAAGTTGAAATTAGGGGAATGTCATTCTCAAGGAGCAATCAGTTAAGTGAATTTGATGATGACTGCATATGTCTAAGATGGCATGTGCAAGGAACGAGAAAAGTGCCCTATTCGAGCCAAAACCTGGGAAAGGAATACATAAAGTGCTTACAGTGTGGAAGTTCTTGAAACGGGTTGATGATGATAATGACATGGAGAAGAGGATGATGATGATGCTCACTGAAATCAAGAAGGGGTTATCAGAGTGAAGAATGTTATTTAGGTTGATTGAAAAGGGACAAAGTATTGTTTACATGCTCTTAATTGGTATTATTGTAGCACTTGCCATTGTGATGGAAGTTTGAAGTTCACTTGTTAATGTGATGGAGCTCTTTATGTATATTGTAATGATGAAATGGAATGATTGCGTTGTTCTTGAGACTAATTTGGATATATAGCATACTTTGTTTGACATGCTCAATTAAACAAGAAACTTGCTCTGTTATACTTGAACATGAAAGTGCACTTTCTCACATGAAAATTGCAAATAAGTTAACACATACTCTGTTTGACAGGAACATACTTTTTTGTACATCACAAAGAGTTATAAAGTTCAATAGTATTTCACTACAAAATAAAGCTTAACAAGCACAAGATTGGTGATGGCTTTTGCTGCTTGAAATGCTTCCAGGTCAGGTTGCTTGAGTTGCTCCAACTTGACTGCATGGGTGGAAGGACCTGCTACTGTGGATGGAGTTGTTGTTATTGTGGAGGTAGCTGGTGTTAAAGTGCTTGACTTCTGCTTCCTTGGCCTACCCTGAGGTTTAGGAACCCTGCCTTCTCTGGGTGTCCTCTTTCTTTTCTCTAACAGTTTGCCATGCTCATCTCTTGGCCTCCAACAAGTTGCAGCATTATGGCCTAGCTGCTTGCATGTTTTACACCTATTTGAAATTACAAATAAAACAAATGCTATTAGCTAACATATATTGGTAAGGTTAATAAACCACAATTTGAGGTGAAACTTATACTTGGTGGTGCCAGGCGCAAGTACTTTGTGTGGGATTTGCTATGACTAAGATTCAGGCAAAATGGGTATTTAGGGACTCTCTTCTTTTATGCTCTGGCAGCCTACCTGTTTTCTTTTGAGCATAAGGGGGTCTAAATCAGGCAAATTCCTCTTCTCCCACATTTGTGAAGCTGCAATAGGATGAACAATGTGGCTGTATAGATTTCTATATTTCTCTAAAGTGAAGTAGCCCTCAACATAATCTTCCAGCTGTTGCTTCATACCGAGAATGCACCTTGTAGCATGTTTGCAAGGGAGCCAGTGAGTTGCCATTTTACAATCACAGAACCTGTCTTACAACCTCACTATGAAGTTGGTTTACCCTTCAGTTAGACGTGTTCAAAAATATTCGTAACCAATAATTCAAACCGAAAACTAGCAGCCCGATCCGAAATATCGGATACCCGAACTGAAATATTTGACAATTTTGGTTCGGACACCTAAACCAATATTTTTTTTGGATTATTAGTTTGCATACGGTTAAGGCATTTTGAGGATTCGGGTACCCAAAATCCAAAACTTTTTTAAAACTTTTTAAAAACTTTTTTATATTATCCATTTTCTAAAGACTTTGTAGGTCAAATATTTCCAAATCCGAAGAAGACAAGTACTTTGACTTCATTACATTGTTTTATTTGAATGCGTTGGGCATGAATATGATATTAATAAGCTTATGCCTTATGGAAGTGTGGACTAATTGAAATGTAAATGGTGACAAGATATCAAGTGATATTGTCGTATTGTGCGATAATTTCAAGTGCAACTTGGCGCAATGCCACAACATTTTATGTCATAAATAGAAATAATTATATTATGGATATAACAAAATTATTAGGCAAAGTAGGAAAAACAATTTTACAAAATGGGTTATTTGGGTAACCAAAACCCGAACCAAAATTTTCAGGCAACCGGATTTCGATTACCTGAATGTTTCGGTTCAGATATGGTTCATCGTTTTGCCGATCCGAAATTTCGGGTAACCTAACCAAAATCTCCTTTGATTAGGGTACTGAACCATGAACACTCCTACCTTCATTCACATCAAACTCTCCTTGCCCTGCATGTGCTAGATTTGTGCAGTTTCTACTTTCCATCTCTATCCTAATCAACTTCTTATGCACATACGGGACAAGCTTACCATTCCATTTTTGTGACTTTTCAAATCTCATGACAAACCTACTCCCAATGAGTTTCCCGATTTTCTCAAGCATGGCCAAGATAGGCAAATTTCTGAACTTCACAATTGCATGATTGAAGCTTTCAACAAAATTGTTGGTATTGTCATCACATTTGAGACTGGTATCAAACTTAAACCTAGCCCACAGTTGTAACTTCTTGTCTCTGAGCCTATGATGAGCAGCAGGGTCTTTCTCCCTAATTTTTTCCATTGCTTTCTCATGTACAAATGGGGCATGCAGCAATGTAAAAAAAAAAAGGGGCATGAGACCATGCACGTAACAATAAACAATAGTATTGTGTTTAATTTAATAAAGTAACAAACATAACACAGATATACGCATATAGTCTCATAAGTGTGTTCTGTTTAGGCTTACCTAGATAAAGTGAAACAAAATTTTTGTAGTAATGGATGGCACATGTTGAAGAAGTAAGCATAACATTTCTCAAGGCCTTTATAATTTCCTAAACAGAAAATAAGGGACAAGCAAGTGAAATAGCCTGGACCTAAATGATAAAGCAATTCGCAAATAAGAAACACTAGCTTACTTCTGTCTATCAAACATTATAGTATACATGGACTAGTTTTCAACTGCATCAAGTGCTTTTACTAGGCTAGAGAAAAAAAACTCTACTCCTCCTTGTTGTCCTTCCCAACCACAACATAAGTTAATGAAAACTGTCCATTATTCCCATCTAGAGCCAAAGCAATGAGTAACACTCCCCTGTAGACCCCTTTAAGATGGCAGACATCTATCCCAATCAAAGGCCCGCAGAATTGTTTGAATGCTGCAATTGAAGGACCAATACAGATGAGCATGTGCTTGAGCATTGGGTTCTTGCCAGGCCCTTGGTCAGCCCAGGTTCTGAAAGTAAGAGATCTTGGATTTTCGACTTTGAACTCCTCTATGTAATGTATGTGCCAAGTACTTGTACCATTCCCCATGTTTACCACTAATAGGATCCTTCATCATTCTCCGTGCCCTCTAGCATGTATGATCTGGAATATGAATTTCATACTTCCTCATCACAATTTCCTGCATTCCCTTCCCATCTTTTTTTTTTTTGGAGCAGCTATGAAGTAAGGGAGAAATTTGCTAATCCAGGGAGTTGTAGTCATCCTATTTTGGTAAGGTCTCTCATAAATGTGCCTCCCACTATGTGATTTCACCATCTAGGTAGTCTTATCAACTAGTATACTACAATGGATTCTCCAAGTGCATTATAGGTTGGTACATTTTTTTTGAATAGCTAGTTTTCTCATTCTTTATCTTCTGTAGTGTAAAGCCTTCTTGAATGCAGAACTCCCTCATGATTGTAAGCAAGTTTTTTTTTTTTTTTTTTTTTTACAAGTGAAAATGTGACTAGGTAACAAACTAACCTTATCATCCCTACTTTTAGTCCACAGGGTTCCTTACCTCAAAGTCCTTGCCATCTTGTTGACAACTACATCCCTATCTCCATCACTATCAACAACTTTTGTTCCTAACTGCATCCTCTGGTCAACTGCAACTTTCAGTTGGTCATCATTCCTAGAATCATTGATGTCAGTCTCCTCATCTAAAGACACGTCTTTATTGTCATTAGCATCTTCGATCTCTTCACCATCCCTGGCAAAATTCTCAGCCTGACTATCATCATCAATGGCTGGGTTGTCATTAACACATGTAACAACAACCCTACCTCCTTCAGTATGAACTCTAACAATAAAAATCTCAACCTCCCCACCATCATTCCACTCATTCTCCTCAACCTCCCATTCAGGTTCTCTGTACAGAGACCTGATATCTAAGTCTAGCAACTCATCCACCCCAAGGGCAGTCAAAGATAAAGGATTGAATAGTGATAGACATTTTGAGGTGCTGCTATCACTTGTCTTTTTTGGAGCAGAAGTTCTTGGAATTGGTCTTGTGCTTGGGTTAAATTAAGGCATGCATGTATACCAACATCTCTAAATTGGGACCTAGTATGAGGTTTTATGGGGGCTGCAATAGGTTCACCAAGGTAGAGTTAAGTTTGATTAGTATTTTGGATGAGTATTTAGGGTTAGCGTCATGTTTGGATGGGTTAGGAGTGGATTGTAAAGGGTTATAGTCAGGTTTGTTTAGGGATGACCTGGTCTGTGGTCTGGATGATTATGAACTTACTTATACATGTTCATCAGAAGGCTTACTGTAGTTAGGTTTGGCATGAGGTGATGGTGATGGGCTGACTGATAAGTAGTATGAAGATTTAGCCTTTTGTTTCATTTGTACTGGTGGGCTTGCTTTTGCAATTGACTTAGATGGGGAAGTTGATGTGGGCTTTGATGGGGATTTACATGACTTTTGTTAAGAAGTTGATTTGAGCTGAGTAGGGACCTATTGAGCCTAGGTTGGAAACTTGATGTAGGCTTTGTAGGGGAATTAGAAACAGATCTTATAACTGGTCTGTGAGTCACAATTTTACCAAGGGAACAACAGGGCTCATAATCAAATTGTCTGCCCATATATTTGTTTGACTGTCCATCAAATCCTACACACCACTCAACCATTCTCACATTCTATTTAGTTTCAACTGCCCCTATTTGAGGCAATGGTTGGGCAATAAAGGCACTTATTTTATCAAGGCTTTCTATATGCTTTTGGTTGTCAGTCGGCTTCTTTAGATCATTCATGTATATGTGAATACACTTATTCGTTACATCTTCCTAGAAATTAGTTAACCTAACCTAATCATCATCAATATTCAGTTGTCATCTCTGGTTTTTCTTATTTGGGAGATAATATCTAAACCCATCACACTTAGGAAACTTTATCCCCGACTCATTTGGTCTTTCCCTAGCATCTCTAAATAACTCAATGCAATTGTACTTTTCCATCTCAACATCCATAATTTTGATGATTTTGTCCTTGCACTGAACAACTAAATCCCTAGTGTCCTTACCCTATTTGGAACATAATATCAAGGAATTATAAATTTTTTAACATAAATTGTAGCCAAAAATCAAATTAAACAGTATGAACAACAGTCAATTATACTTTCACACACATCCCAAACCCTTTTAGAAAAACCCTGAAATCCAAAATTCTCAAATTCCTTCACAATTTCAATCATAATTTTCAATTTTTAACAACATCAAGGAAATGAAGGAACCCACCCACAACATCAGACTCAAATTTTCACATCATGCATATTCGCATACAATATCGATCATAAAGGAAATGACAAAATCTGCCACCCTTGCAAATTAAGTCTACACATACCATTTTCAGAACTTCAACCGCTTCCTTTAACCTTCTTCTTCTCATCTATGGGGTTTTCGTGCTCTTTCACAAGCAATTCAAGGTGTGCAACTAGAACAGAGAAAGGAGGAGAAACACATAGAGAGAGAGAGAGAGAGAGAGAGAGAGAGAGAGAGAGAGAGCCCGGTTTTTTCATATTTGGGGTAGATGGGAGGGTAATGAAAGTTGTTTACTTTTCTTTGAAAATAAATTCAACACATCTCCATTTTTTTGCACGTGATTAACAAGGGTGTTTCGATCCAGTCACTTCTCCGTTCAATCACGGCCCAGAATTGGACCATATAAATAGTTTCATCATTATTTAAGGTGCCCCAAAATTAGTTTCAAAAACTAAGGGTCCTTAAAATAGTTTCCATATAAGTTGGGGCACCTTTGTGTAATTTTTTATCAAATATATATCGCGGTTTGGCATTAGCATATGCTTAATTAATTAACAAGGATTGGGGGCATATCTTTTATAAATAACAATCACATTACAATCATTGGTGGAGAGGTTAGAGCCAAGGCCTAAAGAAATAACATCAATTCGAAAAGGGGGCAACTTTGCTTGTAGGTTTTTCGAAATATTTGGTTCCACATAATTATATCTACCTTATGATATTTAGACAATAGAAGTCACACATTGAGAGAATCCATATGGATAATAATATTTAGGGGGAAAAGACATGAAAATGTAATATATATCATTCATACATGATCTAAGATAGAGACTTTAGGGCAAAAGACATGGATTTTCAATAATCATCACATAAACAACCCCTAAAGTAACCAAAGATTGCTTTTTGTTGTCAATTGATACCAAATTCTAAAAAAAGGGAAAAAGAAAGCACTTTGACCTTGATGATTGTAATAACCCGACCCTCACCCATATTTATTTGTTCAAATCATATTTATTTATTTAATTAATCATGTCTATTCATTTAATTTATCAATGGATTTAATCACTCATGGTTATTTGTTTAACCAAATCATGTTTATTAATTCAATTGCACTTAATTTATATATTTATCGATTTACCTTATGTCAATTAAATGTTTCGCTTTCATTTATCATATTTAATCATCCCGATTGAGGGATATTTCATTTGGGTTCATTTTACAATTCAAGTTTCATTGATTGTTAATTCAAGTTTTGTTGATTAATTAAATATCAGGTGAATCGATAGTAGGCCTCGATAATTATGGTTTAGGAAATTATTATTATCATTATTATTATTATTATTATTGTTATTATTGTTATTATTATTATTGTTATTCTTATATTTATAACATTACAAAAATTTAATTTTGAATTACGCAAAAACTTTATCGTTACGGAGCATTTATTCCCGAACCCAACTTATTTCAGCCGGTTTGAAGCCCAACAAGTTGCCTATTAATCTAACTAATTACCATGGTTAAACTTAACCATGGTTAGCTTAAAAAGGTGGCTTTACTAGATAAAATTTTAGCCAAATGACTTGCTTAGTCAAAACACACATCATAATCCACAAATCCATTTTCTCTCTCTTCTTTCTCCCCCCCGGCCAGCAGCAGCCCAGCCACTATTCTGGCTTATTTTCGGCCACTTTTCCAGCCAGCCCTGGTGGTTTCTGACCCCCGCAATATCCTAGTACCTCAAGCTACCATCCTCCATAATCAAAATCACTAAACAACACCTCCATCTCTACTTATCTTTAAGGAAAGTGAGTAATCTTGAAACTTGATCTTGTTGGTTTTGATTTTTATGTTAGTTTTGCTTCTTGTTTTGATGTTTGTGATCATTGATCATGATGTTTCGATAAAAAAATAAGAGCTATGTTGGTGTTGATCATGGTCAAGTTGAGCTTGATTCATGCTAGGGTTTAGGGATGATTGTGTTCATGCAAGCTTAAGTTCAAACCAAGTTTATGGATTAATTTGTATTTGGTTTTATAATCTTTAGTTTTATTGATGATTATGATAATGCTTTTGGTGATTTGGAATGATTTTAAGTGAGGATTTATATGAAAAAGAGAGGGAAAAGTCAAAATATTGAGACTGAAAATTTCAGCAAAACAGGGCAGAGTTCACGATTAAACTGGTAATAATTGACCCATTGAAAAATTATGATTTTTGGTGGGCAGATAGTTCAGTGTGTTAGCTTTCAAATGCCTCTTGAATTGCCTCAATCCAAGATCTGTGACAAAGTTATGGTTGTTTTACTTAAACTGCGCAGAATGGACTAAACACTGACACACTTGTATTTTAACCCCATTTTAGAAACCCTATTGTGGGAATCATATTTTGTGTTGTAAATGAAAGTTTTTTAGAACTGCTTAATCTTTTCATATTGGGGTTTTATGTCTCCATTTGAGGTCTAGAATGAAAATTATGAATTTTTGAAGTGAACTAACCTGCTTTGGGGTAAATTAGACCGTTATTATAATTTCTATGCAGCGTATACTTGGAGGAAAATTTTGAAAATTGTGTTGTGGATTGTTCATATTATTTTTGAATTTCCTGTAAGATCTTATGAATTTTGGTTGAGTATTTTGAGTTTGGTGATTTTTGAAAATATTTTGAGTAATTGTGTAAAGAATAATAATAAAGATTAAGTGAGATTGATCATGCACTTATTTTGTATATTTTGAGTCAAGCAAGGTTATTTAAGGGGGGAGAATGAATATTCATGGACTTTCATGGAGCTTTTAGCTTGATTAAGAAGAAAGAAGAAGTCAAATATACAATTTGAGAGCTTGTTTATGAGCTTTAAATCAATTATGGATTTTACAAAAGAAATACCAAGCTTAGTGAGCTTAATAGCTTCTATTGAGTTCAATGACTCATTTGGGGTTGAATTCTATGTCTAATGGATTTATGAATGAAATATGAAAAGTGGAGAGAGTCGTGACTCAGAAACCATATTTATCAGATCAAGTTATTATAGTTTATGCTATTTTGAACCCAGATATATCTCTCTTGGCCTCAAACCTTTCTTGCTTACTCAATTTAGAATATATTAAATATATATATCAAGCCAATTTAGTGTACACATTGTTATCTTGAACTAAGTTATGCATCAACGAGCCTTAAACCCGTATCAGCAACCTATTTTAGAAAAAGCCACAACGAATCCCTCATTTGTCACCATCAAGGCCTTTTCTTTTGTAATCTCATTTATCTCATTATTGTCTATTTTACTTTCATTTACGTTATATCAAATTTAATTACTTTTACCAATTCAGTTTTGAAGTTATATTGAAATATCAAGTTATATATACCATTTAATTACTCAATTTCTGTTACACATGCTTTCACTTACTCAATTATATGAGTAAAGATCATTTATTGACTACATATACTTACAATAACATTTATGAAATAGAGTCGAGGCCTAGTTATCGTTCCCCGTTATGCATAAGCGTTATCAAGTCAGAACATATTTATCAAGTCAAGTGACATTTATGAAACAACTGACTTTTATCAAGTCAGATGACATTTTTAAAGAGTCAAGGGACGTTTATTGCCTGTATCTTCAGAAAGCAGGACATGTTTATCAAGTTACAACTCTTAATGAATTTATCAATGAATAAGTTTATACAGTGATTTGTCATTTAACTTGTGACCCCGTTAGTTATCAACTATAGGGCGTCAGCCCATCGTTTACCCGCGCAGTTTCAGGCCAACTCTTGATCGGATTAGCAGGTATATACCTATGTATAGATCATATCATTGTAAGGGGCTCACATCCAAATAATAATGAGCAATTCAGTTTCATATTACTTTCATTTTCATTGTTATTGCAAACTAAATGCATTGCAAAAGTGCGTACCCATCAACAGTTTTTTTATGCTCATTTTATAATACAGGAATATTTGTACTGAATTTTTGCTCATATTTTCGAATTGTTTTCATGTTTTTCATTTTTGGTGATGAAGTATCATATGTTTCTCCATTTAACAAGCCCTTTTGAAAGTTATCAGATGCTCACATTGGATTCATCACAACATGAATATTGAAATCGACTTCAGGGTCAAGTTAGGTCTTTACTTGTGTAGTGTGGAGTGCGAGTTAGCATATGGTATGATTAAGCCGATTGTATTGAAGATTGAACTATTATGAACTTTGGTCTTGAAGCGTTTCAATTTAATAGCTATTATGATTTGAACTTGAGTTGCAAGATTAAATGATTTTAGTGAGCCTTGTCCTTATCAGGACGGTGCTAGTGCCTTCTATCATTAAGTCTTCCGCTGCAGTTTTTCGTAAATCATGTCATTAGTATTTTGTGGGCATTGCAGATTTGGTATCAGAGTCTAAGGTTGTAGGGGCCACTGTGAGCTATCAAGTGTTTATGAGTTAGCTATCAAGGTGTGTATGAGTTATGTTGGACCCATTAAATGAGCTATTGCTTATAAGATCATATGTATGAGCATATATGGAGAAACCATTTTCATTTGGGTGACTCAATCATTTGGTAATATCCTGAGATTCGAGCATTAGCGAGGTGGAGTGCGGAACCATTTGGGTCACCTGTTAGTGAGGCATGCTCTCATTTATCTGGGAGTTGTATTGTATGTTTTATTTTTCTCATTTGTTTAAATTTTACAATCGTTCACTTCGGGTGTGTGACCTATTGAGTTATGAACTCCGGCGTGTGGCCGTGAAGCTATTGAAGTGTTTCCCTCAATTTCAGGTATCTATGATAAGGCTTTAAACCTGGGTTTTAGCTAGTTTTTAGGCGAAGCTCTGTCCGTTTTGCTCTAGAATTTGAGAGTTTTATTGTGGTGAATTAATATACCTGACCTTGAGTACAGTGATGGTTAAAGCCGATGGGGGGTGCCATTTGTAACTTCTTAAGGGATTTATACAATGTCAAGTCAGATGTAAACCTCTAAATGAGGAAATGTCTGATGGGCCAATATCTTTGAGGTGAACTACTATGTGAAGAATACTACAATGAGTGCTTATGTATGGTAATAACAATTAGTAGCTTATGGTGTGCTACTTGGCATTATATGTGGCATTATATATGTGTGGTACAAGTAAGATTAAGCTACCATGTATCAGAATTATCTGGTCTTGATACTAAGACTTTACATCAGCTTCATTATTTCCTGTAATTGACTTATTTCTGCCCTAGTTACCTTGAATTGTTCATGGGCATCATTTCTTTGCTGCTAACACTCTCTTGAGTTGTAATGGAGTGCTTATGGAAAATTTCATGTGTCGTCTGTGGGGAGTTCTTTAAACACATTTGAGCAACCTTTCTTATAGGCAATTCAAACCCTGACAATCACAGTCGTTTAATTCTCTATTTCTATAATGGAGCCTATAATGACCCCCAGTGTGCATTACTGTGTGATTTGCAGTTCTTTGTAAGCATATTTTATTCATTCTACTTGCAACTCAGTCATCACTGTGTTAATATTTTTACTGTTACGTATTTGAACTCCTTGCTTCTATTTGGGCACTATTCATTTATTGCGTGCAAAGCCTTTGGTTGCTTCAAACCCAGTCATTGAGTGCCCTTTCAGTAATTAAATGTATCCATATTGTTCATGTTTCTATATCACTATAACATCATGCTGGTATACTACTCTACGACCATGACTGCATGTCGTTATTCAAGTTATTTTGGTAATCCTTTCTTTTCTAGTACAACCTAGCTTGGTAATAATAAACAACAATTTGTGTTATTTCCATCTGCCAATAGTTTTGAAGTTTATATGCCTACTGAAGACTTCCATTTACTGCAAAATATATTATTGATGGATGCCATCATGTTCAGTCATAAGATTGACTCCTTCATCTTAACTATTATCTTTTCAAACACCAGATGAATAAAATTTCCCTTCTGATAGTGTTGACCCTTATCTTCGTCATTTTACTCACATACAGATACCGTATGAGTTTTCAAAAGCCGCTTTGATAACCTGTTACATTTCTTCACCTTCATTACTTAATACTCCCTCCCAACTTCATAACATCGATCATTTACTTTACTATCATGACCATCATGAATAAACCGTATGTCTTGTATATGCAGGTCATTTTTATGCTTTACCTCTTTCATTACGATTCTTCATCCTTTCATTCATTCAGCTTACATGTCGGTCCTTCCTAACCAATAAAGAAATATCTTTGCAAGAGTTCATGGTGTGGTTGCATTTGTTCACATTTTCGATTACCCCCCTGTCATTTCAATTTACTGAGACCAGTAGGTAGTTGAATGTTTATCTTTTATACACATGCCTCTAGCAGTATTACTGAAACCATATTCATTGGACATTCAATCCAGTTTGATTGGCAGATCTGGTATCATTATGGGGGTAAACTGACTGTGTATTTACAGAACTAAGATAATTGGTAAGGATCTTAAGGGTAGCCTGAGAGATGAGGATTGGCTAAACGTGCATTTCTACGGGCCGAGGGAAGAAAAGCCCTATTTGTCCCCCCAATTACATTCTGCAAGCAAATGAATTATTATGTTAGTAATGCATTGAATATTAGTGATTTGTCAACCATACTCGGTATATCCATATCCATATTTACAGTTGGTGGATTTAGAGATGTTTTATCTGAAGACTATCAGGATTGTTTCTCCCCAAGAAACATTGATTTTCAGATCAACCTAGTTCTAGGTGCTCAATCTATTTTCAGAGCCCCTATCACATAACGCCCAGCAGAGTTCAAGGGACTATAAATTTAGAGAAGTGAGTTGTTACAGAAGGGAGTTATTTGCCCAAATGTGTCACTGTGGGAAACCCTAGTTTTATATGTGTGAAGAAGGAAGATAGAATCTTATGGTTGTGTACTGCGTGCAGAGAGCTGAACAAAAGCATAATCAAAAATAAGTGCCCTATACCTTGCACAAATGATTTATGGGATTAACTGCTAATGACAGATGTCTTTTCCAAGAACGATTTAAGGTTCGGATATCACACCTAAACCATGCAATCACAGTTTATCTTTTGTAAGAATGCCCATTTATAGTAATTCTTGTTTGCTTGTCTCATCGTCACAACTTGATACTATCCAATATTGTTTAATCTCTCTTGTATTTCAACCCGATGTTCCTATTAGCGTGATCTTCTATGTCTTTGCAAACCCATTGTTAAATGTGCAATACATTTTTTGTTCAACCTTATATGGTTGTCAGCATTCCCGTGCTCTCGACCTTCACCATCTCTATTTTATGATCTTGAGTTGTAGTTCATTTCGTTGAGAGATGATTTCCTCATCCACCTTACATCTCATTTATTCATAACAATACGCTCGCATAACTTGTTCTGAATTCATAATGTAATTCAACTCTCATTGGCGTGGGTGATTGCAATTGTCATAATCCCCTTACTTTCCTTATTTTGAACTTCAACTCCCACGCATATATCTTACATGCTCATAAGTAAACTCTAGCTTTTCTGTTCAATCTTATTACTGGACTTGAATTGGTTTCATATGAGCAAAGACACATTTCTAATATCACTTATTCAATCTATTTACTTATCCATTGGTACTTTGCTCGTTCAATTTATTGATCTATCTATTGCATTTTACCGGTTCAATCTATTGATCTATTTATGGCACTTACAATTCTCACACCTATGTCTTATATCCTCATAAGTGAACTTCAGTAATCATTATTTAATCTTACTGTCGTACTTAACTTAGCTCCATATGAGCAAATGCATGTTTCCACTACCGCCTATTCAATCCATTTATCTATTTATTAGACCTTACTTGTTCAAACTATTTATTTATCTATTGTACCTTGTTTATCCAATCTATTTATCTATTTATTATATTTTGTTTGGCCATTCCCTCGATTGCATTTATCGTGTCAATGGTATCTAGAAAGTCACCCTGTTGGAACTCCGTTGCTGGCCATCTTACATTTTTTAAATCATCAGCTAAACTCAAAGGTAACTGGGCTATCTATCTTCTTGCATCATTATGCATTGGATCCTTTATAATCAATATTTATAAACCACGATTCTTGTGGTATTATATTTCAGAATTCATGACACACTTATGTGTGTCTTTATTCTAACCCCCATGTTAATCCCTCCGTTATAAATCTTTTCTAGTTTCATTGTTCATTCTTTTGTATGCAATGATTCGCTTGGCTAAGAATTTCATCACTCTCATCCCTAACGATGGTCATTCCATTGCCTATTATTGACCGGGAGCAGATCCTTGAGTAGTATGATGAGGGAAAATTCAAGTACATGTTGAAGTGATACAAAGCTGACAAAAGAGTTGTGCTGGCAAAATAAGAAAATAACCAAAGTCTCATATGGGTTATAAAGTATTTCAAAAGGCTTTTCTAGTTAAGGTAGTAAGAGACCGACTATCCAAGGATAATTAAGGACTAGTTACATGGGGTCTTATGATTCAATGAAAGGTTAAATCCTGTAGCTTGTTGACTGCACCTACCTGTTGAACCCGAACACGTATATAACGTGTTTTATAGCTCGTAATAGTATCAGAGTACTTATCAAGGCATACAACAGTTTCCATTAGTGGACAAGGTGATGAACCAGTAGTCAGCACCTACTCACTAGTAGCAAGGTTCTTTCCTTTCAAAGAAAATATCAATTTTGAATCAAAGTAATTGAGTTCATTGAGGCTATTGTGTGAGAAGTATTCGGATTTACTATTAAAACATGGGATTAAGCAGTTATACAATACGTAAACACCCTTAGTTGGAGTACATTGGGCCAATTATATCTCTTCAGAGGGAAGCAATGGAAACTAATGGCCCATGTGTCTTTAAAGCAGCATTGCATACATTTGGCAAGCATCATAAGTTTCGAGGACGAAACTCTTTAAGAGGAGAAGGCTGTAATAACTCGACCCTCATCCATATTTATTTATACAAATCATATTTATTTATTTAATTAATCATGTTTATTCATTAAATTTATCATGTTAATGGATTTAATCACTCTTATTTGTTTAACCAAATCATGTTTATTAATTCAATTGCACTCAATTTATATATTTATCGAATTATCTTATGTCAATTAAATGTTTCGCTTTCATTTATCGTATTTAATCATCCCGGTTGGGGAATATTTCATTTGAGTCCCATTTTGCAATTCAAGTTTCATTGAATTGATTGTTAATTCAAGTTTTGTTGATTAATTAAATATCGGGTGAATCGATAGTAGGCCTCGATAATTATGGTTTAAGAAATTATTATTATTATTATCATTATTATTATTATTATTATTATTGTTATTATTGTTATTATTATTATTGTTATTCTTATATTTATAACATTACAAAAATTTAATTTTGAGTTACGCAAAAACTTTATCGTTACGAAGCATTTATTCCCGAACCCAACTTATTTCAGCCGGTTTGAAGCCCAACAAGTTGTCTATTAATCTAACTAATTATCATGGTTAAACTTAACTATGATTAGCTTAAAAAGGTGGCTTTACTAGATAAAATTTCAGCCAAATGACTTGCGTAGTCAAAACACACATCATAATCCACAAATCCATTTTCTCTCGCTTCTTTCTCCCCCCCGGCCAGCAGCAGCCCAGCCACTATTCTAGCTGATTTTCGGGCACTTTTTCGGCCAGCCCTGGTGGTTTCCGACCCCCCCAATATCCTAGTACCTCAAGCTACCATCCTCCATCATCAAAACCACTAAACAATACCTCCATCTCTACTTATCTTTAAGGAAAGTGAGTAATCTTGAAACTTGATCTTGTTGGTTTTGATTTTTATGTTAGTTTTGTTTCTTGTTTTGATGTTTGTGATCATTGATCATGATATTTCGATAAGAAATAAGAGCTATTTTGGTGTTGATCATGGTCAAGTTGAGCTTGATTCATGCTAGGGTTTAGGGATGATCATGTTCATGCAAGTTTAAGTTCAAACCGAATTTATGGATTGATTTGTATTTGGTTTTATAATCTTTAGTTTTATTGATGATTATGATGATGCTTTTGGTGATTTGGAATGATTTCAAATGAGGATTTATATGAAAAAGAAAGGGAAAAGTCAAAACAGTGACGCTGGAAATTTCAGCAAAACTGGGTAGAGTTCACGATTAAACTGGTAATGGTTGGCCCATTGAAAAATTATGATTTTTGGTGGGCAGATAGTTCAGTGTGTTACCTTTCAAATGCCTCTTGAATCGCCTCAATCCGAGATTTGTGACAAAGTTATGGTCGTTTTACTGAAACTGCGCAGAATGGACTAGACACTGACACACTTATATTTTAGCCCCATTTTGAAAACCCTATTGTCGGAATCATATTTGTGTTGTAAATGAAAGTTTTTTAGAACTTCTTAATCTTTTCATATTGGGGTTTTATGTCTCCATTTGAAGTCTAGAATGAAAATTATGAATTTTTGAAGTGAACTAACCTGTTTTGGGGTAAATTAGACCGTTATTGTAATTTCTATGCAGTGTATACTTGGAGAAAAATTTTAAAAATTGTGCTGTGGATTGTTCATATCATTTTTGAATTTCCTGTAAGATCTTATGAATTTTGGTTGAGTATTTTGAGTTTGGTGATTTTTGAAAGTATTTTGAGTAATTATGTAAAGAGTAATAATAAAGATTAATGAGATTGATCATGCACTTATTTTGTATATTTTGGACCAGGAAAGGTTCTATAGGGGGGGAATGAATATTTATGGACTTTCATGGAGCTTTTAGCTTGATTAAGGAGAAAGAAGAAGTCAACTATACAATTTAAGAGCTTGTTTATAAGCTTTGAATCAATTATGGATTTTACAAAAAAAAAACCAAGTTTAGTGAGCTTAATAGCTTCTATTGAGTTCAATGACTGATTTGGGGTAGAATTCTATATCTAATGGATTTATGAATGAAATATTAGAAGTGGAGAGAGTTGTAACTCAGAAACCATATTTATTAGATCAAGTTATTACAGTTTATGCTATTTTAAACCAACATATATCTCTCTTGGTCTTAAACCTTTCTTGCTTACTCAATTCAGAATATATTAAATGTATTTATCAAGCCAATCTAGAGTGCTCGTTGTTATCTTGAACCAAGTTATGCATCAACGAGCCTTAAACCCGTATCAGCAATCTATTTCAGAAGGGGCCACAACCAATCCCTCATTTGTCACCATCAAAGCTTTTTCCTTTGTAATCTCATTTATCTCATTGTTGTCTATTGTACTTTTATGTTATATCAAATTTAATTACTTTTATCAATTCAGTTTTGAAGTTATATTGAAATACTCAAATTATATATACCATTTAATTACTCGATTTCTGTTACACATACTTTTACTTACTCAATTATGTGAATAAAGATCATTTACTGACTACATATACTAACAATGACATTTATGAAATAGAATCGAGGCCTAGTTATCGTTCCCCGTTATACATAAGTGTTATCAAGTCAGAACATATTTATTAAATTAGATGACATTTATGAAACAACTGACTTTTATCAAGTTAGATGACATTTGTAAAGACTTAAAGTATGTCCATTGCCTGTACCTTCAGAAAGTAGGACATGTTTATCAAGTTACAACTCTTAATGATTTTATCAATGAATCAGTTTATACAGTGATTTGCCATTTAACTTGTGACTCCGTCAGTTATCATCTATAGGGCGTCAGCTCATCATTTACCCGCGCGACTTCAGGCCAACTCTTAATCGGATTGACAAGTGTACACCTATGTATGGATCATATCATTGCAAGGGTTCACATCCAGATAATAATGAGCAATTCAGTTTCATATTACTTTCATTTTCATTGTTATTGCAAACTAAATGAATTGTAAAAACAGGTACCCATCAACAGTTTTTCTATACTTATTTTACAATACAGGAATATTTGTACTGAGTCTTTGCTCATATTTTCAAATTGTTTTCATGTTTTCCATTTTAGGTGATGAAGTATCACATGTTTCTCCATTTAGCAAACCTTTTTAGAAGTCATCAGATGCTCACAGTGAATTCATCACAACATGAATGTTGGGATCGACCTCAGGGTCAAGTTGGGTCTTTACTTGTGTCGTGTAGAGTGCGAGTTAGCATATGGTATGATTAAACCGATTGTATTGAAGATTGAACTATTATGGACTTTGGTCTTGAAATATTTCAATTTAATAGCTATTGTGATTTGAACTTGAGTTGCAAGATTAAATGGTTTTAGTGAGCATTGTCCTTATCAGGACGGCGGTAGCGCCTTCTATCATTAAGTTTTCTGCTGCAGTTTTCCGTAAATCATGTCATTAGCATTTTGTGGGCGTTACAATGAGGGGGAGAAATTCAACCCCTGTTTCGTTTTCTTCAACAAGCTTACCCTTTTCCTCACTTTTTCCCTCAAACTTCCAACTTCTTCATCCTTTCTATTTGAGCCATAATGCAATACAATGACGTTTTCTCACTTATTCCTTACTTCCCTTTCTCTCCCCTCCTCACAGTTCACTTTGCTCGGTGGTTTGCTAGAACCCACATGTCCTAACGCTAGAGTTGTTACAAGGTGTACATGTGCACACGTTGTCCTTTGTCATCCATTTTAATTTAATATATTTGTACTTGCAATTGAAAAAAGTTACATATAAGGACAATGGTTAATTCTTAATTAATGACATTACTTCTACATTACATTATTTCACCTAAACTAACACTTCATTAATTAAAATATGATGAATTATTTGTTTAGTATGTTGTTCATTTTGAAAAGTACCTTTTTTTAAATCTCTTGAGTATTTTCCCTTGTATGGGGATGACAATGGATTGGATTCGGATCGAATGTAGGAACGTTCAAATCTGAATCCGATTAAGTTTCGAATCTAAAAATCTGATCCAAATTCGATTCGACTGATTGGAGAAAATGACCGAATCCAATCCACGTCAGATCATATCAGAGTTGGATTTAGTCTCATCCAAATTGATTTCCTGTCTCCCACAACAATTTTATATATATTTTTTTCATTCGAACTTATTCTATCCACCTATCATGTAATGACATACACATCCCTATCATATCAATTGGATATTTGAGCATTTAGTGCTAAACAAGGGAGACTGAGAAATGACATAGAGGCAATTAGCTGCAAAATGGGACTAGGACTATGAGAGAGTAGGGGGTAGGAGACTCTACAACTAATGGGGGCAAGTGTTAAGGCTTTAGGGTTGAGCTTGGAGGGTAGAATTTAAATTTATAAAATAAAAAAATAAAAAGTAAAAAATTAGGGGGGTCAGGAGGGTAGGTTGAGATTAAAGGGTAGACTTTAGGTTCGTAAAATTTTATATTTGAATTTTAATGATTTAACAAAATAGTTAGATCACATTGAACAATCAGCTTGAATGTTACTTTCTCTCCGATTATGATCCGAATCCGACTCGAGTTCAGATTATTTTTGCGAACTCGTACACAAATATTTTTTTCTAGGAATCGAATCGGATTGTTTTGCCTTGGATCAAATCGAATGTGACTCGAGCTCGGATGTGATTGCCATCCATACCCTTGTCTCTTCAATTCAATGCTAACTCATTATTACTCTACCAAAATTAACCCATTAAGGCTCTGTTCTTTTCGTGGGTAAATTGGATGGGTAAAAGGGTAAGGTAGGTTGAAGTAGGTTGATGTGGGTTGAGGTGAGTTAAAGTTGGTAATTTTTTTTTGAGGTGGGTTGAAATAGGTTGAAGTAGGTTGAAGTGGGTTGATGTTGGTTGAAGTTGGTATATTTTTTATGGGGTGGGTTGAAATGAGTTAAAATAATGAGAATGTAATTAATGTGTGATAATTTATGAAGTTATCGTAATTTTGTGAAATTTTTGTTTATTCTTTTTTATCTTTTATTTTTTATTTTTTATTTTTTAGTTTTCATTTTTTGGTTTTTATTTTTTTATTTTTTATTTTTTATTTTTTATTTTTTATTTTTTTTATTTTGTAGTTTCTTATTTTGTAATTTTATATTTTATATTTTATATTTTTTGTTTTTATTTTTATTTTTATTTTTATTTTTATTTTTAATTGTTCAACTTTTTCTTTTTATTTTTTATTTTTTATTTTTCATTTTTTCTTTTTATTTTTTATTTTTTATTTTTATTTTTTATTCTCTACTTTTTATTTTTTTAATTTCTTATTTTTAATTTCTTATTTTTTATTTTTTAATTCTTAATTTTTATTTTGTATTTTTTTGTGTTTTTATTTTTTATTTTTATTTTTTTCTTTCTATTTTTAATTTTTCATTTAATTTTTATTTTTTATGTTTTATGTTTTATGTTTTATTTTTTATTTTTCTATTTTTATTTTTTATTTTCTAATTTTTACTTTTTTTTACTTTTTTATTTTTTTATGTTTATATTTTTTATTTTTTTATTTTTTATTTAATATTTTTTAATTTCTTATTTTTTAATTTTTTAATTTTATTTTTTATTTCTTATTTTTATGTTGCATGTTTTCTTTTATTTTTTTATTTTTGATCTTTGATTTTTGATTTTTGATTTTTGAGTTTTTGATTTTTAAATTTTAATTTTTAATTTTATTTTAATTTCATATTTTTTATTTTTTACTTTGTACTATTTATTTTCTTAGTTTTTTAGTTCTTTATTTTTTACGTCTTTTTATTAATTTCCTATGATTTTATGTTTTTTGTGTTTTTATTTTTTATTTTTTTCTTATTTCTTGTTGTTTATTTTTTTTGTTTTATTGCTTATTTTTTATTTTTTATTTGTATTTTTTACTTTTCATATTTTTATTTTTTATTTTTATTTTTCATTTTTTCTGTTTTTTGTTTTTATGTTTTATGTTTTTATTTTTTATCTTTTATTTCTAATTTTTTATTTTTTATTTTTTACTTTTTACATTTTAATTTTAATTTTTTAGTTTTTAATCTCTATTTCTTATTTCTTATTTTCTTATTTTTTTATTTCTTTATTTCTTATTTCTTATTTTTTATTTGTTATTCTTAATTTTTTGTTTTCAATTTTTAATTTTTTATATTTCATTTTTTATTTTTTTGTTTTTTAATTTTTGTTTGTTTTTATTTTTTATATTCATTTATTAATTTTTATCGCTTTATTTTTATTCCAAGCAAAAGTTACAGAAAATTCAAAAAAAATAAAAATTAAAAAATAAAAAATAAAAAAAGAAAATAGGAAATAAGAAATAAAAAAGAAAAACATAAAAACATAAAAAATAAGAAATAAGAAATACAAAATTAAAATTTAAAATTAAAATGTAAGAAAAAATAAAAAATAACACGTGAAAAATAAAAAAATAAAAGCATAAACAACATAAACAGCAAAAAAACATAAAAAAATAAAACATAAAACATAAAAAAATAAAAAAATGAAAAATAAAAAACAAATATTAAAAATTAAAAACTAAAAATTAAAACTTAAAAAATAAAAAATGAGAAATAAGAAATAAAAAAATAAAAACATAAAAAACATAAAATCATAGAAAAATAAAAAACAAAAGGTAAAAAATAAAAAAAATTAAAAGTAAAAAATTAAAAGTAAAAAATTAAAAACAACAAATAAAAATAAATACAAAATAGAAAATAAAAAAGAAAAAAATAAGAAATTAAAAATAAAAAATAAAAAGTAAAAAATAAAAAATAAAAATAAGAAATTAAAAAAATAAAAAAATAAAAAATAAAAAATAAAAAATAAAAATATAAAAAATAAGAAAGAATAAACAAAACTTACACAAAATTTCGATAAGTTCATAAATTATCACACATTACTTTCATTCTCATTATTTTAACCCACCTAAACCCACCACATAATAAAGATACCAACTTCAGTATTTTCCAACCTACATCAACCCACTTCAACCTAGTTCAACCTATTTCAACCCACCTCAAAAAAAATACCAACTTCAACCTACCTCACTCTTTTACCCACCCAATTTACCCACAAAAATAACAGGCAGTAAAATCTCATATGATACTTTACAAATTATTACAATTATGAAGGGGGTGGGTTGAAGTTGGTTAAAGTGGGTTGAAGTAGATTGAAATTGGTTGAAGTTGGTTGAAATTGGTATTTTTTTTTTTTCAAGTGGATTGAAGTAGGTTGAAATAGGTTGAAGTAGGTTGAAGTGGGTTGAGGTTGGTAAATATAGATTGACCCATGAAAAGAACAGAGCCTAAGTCAGAACAATATCTACTTTCTCTCAAAATGTAATTTGCTTCCCCTCAAGTCTTTCATTTCACCATGGCCATGTTCACCGTCACCCTCAAAGCCCCCTTGCTATGCTGACATCAAGTTCTCGTCCTCTCTGTTGAAATTGATTTCTCCGCGGTGACATGGCCTCCATTGTTTGTTTCTTTGCTCCTGTTGTTAGAAACCATCTTTAAACACATCCATCAACGCCAGGATTATGTAATTTTGGGGTTTAATCCTTCGATTTTAGGGTTAATGGTTCAGCTTTGTTAGATTTGTGAAATATATTATTATTAATGTTTAAATTTTTTTCTGATCAAAATTAACATTTTAAAATTTTAGCTAATTTAATATTAAAGTTTAGGGTTCACTACTTGTGCTGACAAAGTCGATTGCCGTTTGAGTGTCGCTTACCGCTTTGCGGGTGCCAAGTGGTCAATTCTAGTGGCTTGCCCTTCTTTTTCATTCTATGTACTTTTCAAAGATGGGGGTATTTAATAGTGAGTTTATAAAAATGGTTGTTAGCTGGTACTGGGTGCAACATGATTGATTTTTCGACTGACATTTTTACACCTCCGATTAAGTAGTTGTTGTGACCGGACATGGTTGAATAATGAGGCCTTTTTCTATTTCTCTTTCCCCCTTTTTTCCTGGAATGACTTTCGTTGTTTTAACTTTTATTATTATTTATTATTTGGGGGAATGGGGAAATTATGAGGATTTTGAAAGCTATGAATAGATATACATAAAATTGAACAAAGGGCAATGTTGTAACTGGCAACACTGTTCATTGTTAGCATTTGATAGTTCATCTTAGTTTTGCAGTAATTCTAAGGTACATACATTTAATTTTGTGCAGATTCTAAGCTACGTACATTTAGTTTTGCGCAGATTCAATTTTAACCCTACGTTTGATTAACCCCTTAACCCTTAACCTTTGGCCTTATACCAGGATCGTTTAATAAATAACGAAAGCCGTTTCCCCCAGTTCTCCCATTCTTTTCCGGTCAGTCGCTGAAAGCCAGAAGCCCAAACCCTAAACCCTAATTTCTCAGCTCCTTTGATAATGGCAGATTTCCCGATCTCAATGGAAAAGATCAAGCAATTCTGGCACTCACAGGTTCACGACGAATCGAAGTGGGACATGAATATGGTAAAGAAGGAATAGCTTCAACTCAATTTCTCCTGTGTTTCAATTTTTATTCTTTGTCGTTTGATTCTGCGAATTCTCTGATTGACGCCCCCTCTCAAGTGATAGAAGTTAGGCTTTTAATGCTTGCGGCGATTGTTTTTGGTTGATTTCTGGTTGTCGATTGTTCAATACTTGCATGGTGGAGTTTTGCTTCACTGTTATTATTCTTTAGTTTGTGCATATGGTCGATCAAGTTTCAGGGACAGAGAATTAGAACTGACGTATATGTGAGGCAGAAAGAAGGGATTATTTGTTTATTTGTTAGTTTAGGGATGAAGAACAATGGAAAGGCCAAAAGTTGGTTACATGCGAGATTTAGCAATGTTTTTGTTGATTTTTGTGTATACGTCTCTAGTTGTTAGAACGGCTTGGTTTATGATTTTTCTTGCTATTGGAGTCTTCTTTGTGGTCTTCTTGTCTGGTACAAGTGGAATCTAGTCAGATTGGAATGGTATGTTGTATAATTAATTTCTTGCATAGGACTCCAGTTCTCTAACTGGTTATATATGTTTCTTCATTTAGTTTAACAATTAACGGTAACCCCCTCCCCAAAAAAAAGAAAAAAGCCCAAACGGTACCAAGCTGTTGTGGTAAGAGTAAAATTCGCCAACCTTTCCCCTCTGTCAGCATTTCGTCTTTCCTGGTTGAAGTTTCTTCAGGATAGCTGAATTACTTGGTGGGCAAAGTTCCTTAATGCTGCACTTTGCAGTTTGTAGAAGGCTACTGTCAATCAGGAATTTGTTGTCAATATTGAACCTATCTGAAAACTCTTAAGTTCTAAATGATTATTAAGTCCCTGTCCAGGCTTTGTTTGTTTGTCTATACACTCTCCTGTGCTTTTCCTTTTGTAGTCACAACTTATGATGATTCCTGTGGCCATTGCATTCTGGTGACTAGTATTTGTATTTGTGACATATTCACATATGTAAGTGTGGTGATTGTCATGTTACATTTAGACTGATTTCTATTAGGGATACAGAAACAAAAAAACTTGGGATTTCAAAAAAAGGTAGTCAATTACCTCCTGATGCACTGTGGCATATCTCGTTCATTTAGACAATTTCCTTTTCTTTATTTCTCCCCCCTCCTTCTGAGTGAGCGAGCATGCTTGCATTCATGTGTAACATCTAGGCAATATATTCCCCCCCCCCCCAAAATCCTTTGCTATGTGGCTACCTCATCCACCAGCTCCTGGTCTCCTAGTTGAATCCGCTGAGACCTAGAGGCAACTATATTACTGAACAATTAGCTCCTGAGCATCCTTCGTCTGCTGTTCATCTCCCCTATCTAACTGGTCTGTGAAGTGTCAACAAGTGTTTAATCTCAAGTGCATGTATGACATTCAAGTTAAAGGAACATTAATTAAAGTATTGGGAAGAGGAAATTACAGCGTCCAAGCCCCTAACTATTCAGGACCTCAAGTAATATTTCCTCTTTTCAAAATAATGTCGCTCTTTCTTAGTGTTTTATGCCCTTAGAGCCAAATCCTTAAGTCAACAATGTCAGACACAAGTTATATAAAGCAGCTTAAGTCAGTGTTCTTGGACATTTTTGGTCTTTGATTGTCTTATTAACTGAGTTAAAGTGTATGAATGATGGGTGGGATGTTATATACATGGCTGCTTTTGAGGAGTTGATAAGAGAGTGACTGGATATCGAAGGATGTAATTTTGGGTGGGAAGTCAGGGCTTTAGGCTAATGGTGCTGTCGAATGGTGTGAGTAGAAAATTAAGTCTATATCGTAGTTCTGAAATAATTTGAATGCGTACTTCTCCCTTGCACACCCTTCTGCTCCTCCTTTTGTGGGTGTCCACTGTCTTTTTGTACCTTTTTGTATCCATTCTTTGAGAGGGGGAGTGGGTAGGCATTTGATACCCTCTCAAATCAATGGTATAAAGAAGAAAATTTATTATTAAAATGGGTGATGTGCACCAAGGTGCATAGATCTGAGGCGCAAGGGAGGGGCAAATGCGCATGCAGCACGGACAATGTGTAATTCAACGCAAAAAAAGGTTTAAAATATCATTCACAGAACGTATTGTGTGCAAGTTAGATAACTGCTTAAAATACCATTGATAATCTTTAGGTATGATACTATAACATCATAGTTCCCAAGAGCAGACATTTAATAAGACGCTATCAAGCAATAAACAAGTTGCTATAGATATACATATCAATATTACACTAGCTGATGAGAACCAATACATAGGTGGGTGAAAAATCAGGGAAAAGAGGAAAAAAAGAAACAATTAAACAAGGGCAACTTACCAAGAAAAAGAGTGTAGAGAGAGCGGGCAGGTGGGAGCATAACACAAACACACATGCGTGCATGCTCCCTCAGACACACACACACACACACAAACAGAAGAGAGGGGGGCTCAGTGCCTACATTAGACACTGAGAAAGGAGGAGAAGGTGAAAATGGAAGGACGCAAAGGAGGGAGGAAGCATGATGGATGCAGTTGACAGAGGCCGATGATGTTGACTAGGGCTGAAGATGTTGTTTGGTGTCAACTATGCTCGAATTTGAGTGCTGAGGCAAGTGAGCGGAGATGGTGTGGGCCAGAGCCTCCCCTACCCCCTGTTCAGGTGTGCGCAACCTATGTTTCTGAAGCTAATCCTAATGTTTTCTTGTAAATTGAGCCATGGTGGCCTGCATAGGTACCTTAGTTTTGAAGGCGAGAGGCACACTAAGGCGCAAAGGGTCTCGAGGCGCGAGGCGAAGGCGCACACGTCATGGACGTGAGGCGCACTTTAAAGCTAAAATACTTTCAAATCAATTCCTATGCACAGTTTTGACAAATAAGCTAAATAATGATGTCAAGGAAGTGATTAGACAACAACGAAAGTTTGGAAAACACTGCAAATAGTCTTAAAGACACGATAATCGTATTAGAGCATTTAGAAGCACACATATAAGTTACTACAAGTCTAGAAACATAAAATAAGCATAGCGCACAAAGCAATTCTTCAACAAACATAAAAAAGATTAACATACCCAAAAAAAGCCCTTAAAAGGCTTAAATAATTGTCTGTGGGTGCGAGTAAGTGGGTGAAGGCTCTCTGCCCACGAAAAAAAGAAGCAGCAGAGCCCATGCCCAAGCCCCCCACAGCAACGCTCAGAGACGGAGAGAGAAAGAGGGGGAGAGAAGTGGCTGAAGACACCACTATGGCCAATAGAGATTGCCGAACAAGAAGAGAAAGAGGAGAAGCAAGAACAGCAGCGAAGCAGCCATAGAGAGGGCCGAAATCACAGAAGAAGAAGGGAGGAAGAAAAAATTCACAGCAGAGGAGGAGAAATGGAGATTCGTACCTGGAGATTGTGGGCTGAAGCTTGAAGTGCTGAACTGGTGGTGAAGGAGGAGAGTTAGGGTTTTCTTCGAGGGTCTGGAGAAGGCAAGTCTCGACTTTTTAAAAAAAATTTTAACGGCTCCTTTAAGATCCATTAAGCGCCCTTTCTGGTTGCCTCGCGCGTCGTGCCTCGCTGTGAGGCACATTGAAGCTCACGCCTCGGCCCGCTTTAAGAATTTGCCTTGCCTCACTGCCCCTGAAGCGACACGGCCCTCGCCTCGCGCCTCACCGCGCCTGAGGCGCGCTTTTTTTAACTAAGATAGGTGCAAAGGTATGCGCATTACCTTGCCTTCGGAATTCGTGGGGCCTTTTTTTTTTTGGGGGGGGGGGCATTGAGTTTGTCTTGCGCCTAGGTGCCTTGTGGAAGGAACTGTTCTGCAATTCTATTGTAGTGGCAAAGTTGTGTGCATGTGACTCCTTTGCACGCCATCCTTGTGGGATGTCATATGTTTTTTAAAGGCTTTGCTCCCCATCTTTGCAGGATTTCAGGGTATTGGTTTAACCTGGGGGGTTTTTTTTCCATCCCCCTTGGCCTGCCGGGGGGGAGGACGGTGTGGTTTATTGTGTGACAAGGGAGGTTCTCTAATCCAATGTAAAACGATCCAAGCCTTGATGCTTTGCGTAAAGAGTCTTGTAGTCGTGTTCTAGAATGTTTGACAGTCACCCAGTGATTTATGCAACTCTTGAGGCATGATTGTTTTGGGCAACTGGGTGTAAAGCATGCCTAAATGTTTATTAAGAAAAAAAATACATCATCTTTTGTAGGTTGTTTCCTTGGAATGTCCGAGGACTATTGATGTTTTCATAAGCTACATTCTCGTACCCTAACCCCCCCCCCCCCAAAAAAAAAAAACCTCCCTCCATTGATCTGGGTTTTTGTGTTTGGCAGAAACTATTGAAGGCAGCAGGATTGTTTGTTGGCTCAATCATCGTAATGCGAAACTTTGAAGATATGTTTGCTGTGTGAAGATGGATTGGATAATCGACGAGTTTGTAGTTGCTTACTCTCTATTTGGACTTTAAGTTGGAATGTCTTTTAAGGTGTTTGTAGTATTTTAGGTCCTCTTGCTCTGCCCTATTAATGAGTTGGTGTGCTTTCTATCATTTGTTTTAATACCTAATGCTCATCTAGGCCTTAACGTGAGACAATTAGTGACGTTTGTTGTTATGTGAAGAGCTTGGATGGTTTGAACTCTTTCAGATATGAGCTGAATAAGTGGTATGTCATAGCTTCAATTAAGCAGGTAAATGAGTGAGGTGTTCTTGACACCCCCCCCCCCCAAAAAAAAAGACCCCTGCCTTTCAAAATCCCTTCAGTTGTTGTAGGTGTGGTCTGATGCAGTGAGGAGCATTGTTGCTAGTTGGATTTGAACTCTATACATCTTGCGCGCTTTCATATCATTGCAAGTAACTGGTGTTCTCCTTCGACTTCATATCCGCATTTTCCCTCCTATAGCTATTTGAAAAAGAATGGTCATATTCTGCCTTTTATTTTTAAAATTTTTTTTTTTTTTTAATAATGCTAAGCCGACCTCTGTTGGGCTCCCTATACAGGGCTAGACCCAATTGGCTTAACTGATAGGGCAGAGGAGGGGGGCAGAACGCCAACAGGCCTTTTGAAAAGCCTGTTGTTATCCTCGGGATTTCTGTAGAAAAGGTGAGCCTTGCCGGATCTGTCCGTAAGAGGGAAGTGTGAAACTCTACTGTGCCTGTGATGCCATTACCATGCCATGTATGCTTGCTGCATTTACCTGTGGTTCTGGGCTGTAATCAAATGGAAGAGACACTAACAATTCGAATCAGGACACCGAGCTGATGGGCTGCTTGCATCAAGCCTTTCATGCAGTATGAATCTGGTCCAGACACAATAAAAAGTACAGCTGGGAAAGTCTAATTCAATACGATACCACTACATGAACCAACGCCGAAGTTCCTGAGAGAAATACGAATTCGAACTGATTTTGATATGACGTCAACACGATTTGATCGTTTAACATGAAAATATATTATGCTTTAATTTTGAGCAAATTTAAGCCATTTTTGAAACTAATACGAAATTGACCTGTTTATTAGATGGATTGATCCAATCCGATCATTTTCCAGCTCTAAATTCAAAACTATCATCATTGGGGGCAGCACCGAGGTCGTCAGAACCAAGAATTCAAAATGCGGTTTAGGTCGTGATTTCGATTTCAGTAGCGGTACGGGAAAATCGTCTTAATATGGCAATCGCGTTCCATATCGCGACATGAAAACACGGTTCGCCAAACTCCAAACCCTTGTCAATGTGGTCGTTTCGTTATGGTTCGACCATATTTTGAATCCATGGACTCAAAACTGGTCCAATTGGTGAATCAGTTAAGATTAGACATGGCAAATGGGTCATTTGGGTCGGGTACAGGTCAAATCTTAGTTCGGTTCGCGTCACTTTTGGGTGAAGTTCGGTTTTAGGCGACTTTCGGGTCAACCATGCTCGGGTCGGGTTCCGTTCGGTTCGGGTGAAGTTCGGGTTCAGGTTACTTACGGGTACCATATTCGGGTCGGCACGGGTTCGGTTCGGGTGCAGTTCGGGTCGGGTCTGTTTCGGATTATCTATAGTAGTCCGGTTTAAATCAAGTATGGGTCAAGTGTAATTTGGGTCGGGTGGGATTCAGTTCAATGTTTGGATCAATATTGGGTCAGGTGTAAATCGAATCGGGTATAAATGAAGTTGGGTTTATTTCCAATCATTGTATGTTTTTAATATAGCCATTTTTAGTTCTTTACTCTTTAATTATATTTAAAAGATAAAAATCATTTAATTAGACAAACCCATTCATTCTAAATTTCTCTTTTAATTCATACGTTAATGATTAATTGATTATATATATATATATATATATATATATATACTATATATATATATATATATTAATATATATATAATAAAATTAATGGAATGAGGTTAGTTCTAAATTTACTAAGAAAGTTAGTAAAATACAAATACAAGTATACAATTTATCCCTAACCCTATATCAAATGCGCGGTGCAATTATCTAAAGGATTATGTGTCATTAAGTCAAGTTTTAATCATCTCAATTGAGTTCATGCGATAACAAAATAAGTGGACCAACCTAACGTAAATCATTTGTTAATGATCACATTTGTGAGTCCCAATATCAAAATATACCTTGAAAAATGAAAAAAAGAAAGAAAATAACAAAGTTTTTATTTAGTCCCTGTGTTGGTTTATAGCTTCACGTTTGTCATATTTGAAGTTGGTAAATAGAAACATGTTGGTTCAAATCAACCTTTTTAGTAATCGAATCAATGTTCTTTGATAACTCGTTAAGTGATCGTAAATCAAAATGCAAATATTTTTCTTTGTGAGATTAACAACTTGATCTGGATTTACACAATAAGCCAAAACTAAAAAGCAATTGCAATATATGAGTGTGTATCAATTAGCATTACATTTATATGATTGTGAATGCTCGTTATCGAAAATCAATGCTTGGAATTTAATTGTCCAAAATTCAAATGAGTCACATTATTATGAGATCATATGTGACGATACATACTTGAATATGTTTATGAAGATAACTTAGAATAGTATATTAGTAGTGTAAAATTTTTGACAGTAGTTATAGAATGGTATTATAAATCTATAATCATAGCGTGCATTGTATTAAGTCATCGAGTGAATCAAATAGTAACATAGGGTTGCTAGATCTTAATTCCTATTGTGACAAAATATTTTTTTTCTCTTATATTTTTACTACATATCTATCAAATTAAAAATTTAAAACGATAAACTATTTTATTTTTCCCTCTTAAGTTTTAAATTGATTTTATTTGTAAAAATTTCCTCTTAAGTTGTTTTTCTTTTCCCACCTAAACTCAACTAATTGAGTTTGAAAAATTTAAAATTTCCTCCAAAAGAGAAAAGGTTAAAACCCAAAAAAAAGGTTACTACTTATTCGGGTAAAATTGAGTCGGGTAAGAATATGAGCAGTTTTAAATCGGGTACGGTTCGGTTCGGGTTATCCATTTTCGGTTCACTTTGGGTCGGGTTACTACAGATCGGGTTTGAATTGAGTCGGATCATTTCGGATGTGGATCATTTCGGATCATGCTACAATTCGGGTTTCGTTCAGTTATGGACCAGTTTACTTCGGGTGTTCGGGTACAAATCGGTTCATCCCATTTCGGATGTCGATTCGGATATGAATCCGCGTCGTTCGGTTCTGGTTTCAGGTTAGGTTTGCTAGGTCTAGTTAAGATAGCGTGTCAATGAGTAAAATGATTAAACTAGTCAGATTGGGTTGAATAAGCTGTCCGGACTCCCGAATGGTCGAATCTATCTATAAAAATTAGGGCGCATTTCCATTGCAATTTCATGCTTTCAACCCTGAGTAAAATCTCTTTCCCACCGGCATTAGACAATTAAAAATGCTTCTAGAAATCAGTATTTTTTTTCTGAATAATTTTTGCCATTAAGAATGGGCATGAAACAAAGCCTACGCTTACTGCTCTGCCAATTAACCTCCTTCTCAATGAAAAGCCACTACATTGTCACCTTGAAGACGATGACGCAGCATCCTGTAACAACGATGGCAAACCCAACTAGCAAAAACGAGTCTTTCCAGATTCACTCTTACCATAGATAAAGTGTGGGCCCTCCTTTTTATTTATTTTACGGAGAATGGTTTTCAAAACATTAATTTTTTTCAAATCATTAGTAAGCTTCAGAGAAGCTATTAAAAAAAAAAAAAAAAAAGACAAGAGTGAGAAACGTTACCAAAAACTGCAATGAGATCACCTAGCTACTTCTTTTAGGTGACAATAGAAGAAAACAACCGAATATCTAAAATGTATGAAAAGACCACCCAAAATATGGCTCAAACACTCCTACGTCAAGGACAACACACCGATGAGAAAACATCTGAAAGAGTAGTCATCATGAGTGTACCACATTGTCAAATTAGAGACCTCGATCGATCCTCCCTAAGGAGCTAACAACAACTCACTCCACCACTATACATAGACTCCACTTTAATAGCAAGTAGAATCCCGAACTTTCTTATTACTCCTTAGGTTATACGAAGCTCAATCTTTCTTACTATTTCGTAGATTATACTTTATTGTTTTAATTATTGGCTGCTCATCACCAACTTTCAAACCTAGAACTTCACGGACCTCCCATATAGCACGAGCCTCTTGGGAGATAGAATATGTGGTCTAATTATCATTATGCTCCATAACCACCTTTTCGAATTTCTTTGATTTGTTGGCACCTATTACATCAGGTGATATACGATCTCCCTTCCTACGGCTTTAGGGGTTTGTTGAATGACTAATGAAAATGCGGTGTCTTTTTCAAAAGGAGAAAGTTATTGATGCCTTAGTTAATGGCTTATGATGCTCGTATTTGTCAATTGCAAGCTGATGACAATCCTTAATTTTGCTTGTAGGAAGCCAAAAGTGTGACTTTTTCCTAGTCTTTCTTTGCTAAAATGAGAGTTTAGTAAAGCAGGGAAAAAGCCCACTTCTTATGCCTAATTAATAGCAAAGTTTACAGGAGACTTTGAGGAATTTAAAGTAAATGCATATTTGTTTTTTTTTTGGTTTTTTTTTGGGGGGTAATAGTACGTGTGGCAAATCGTTAACGACAATGACTCTTATGTGAGATTTGGTTAAGTGTAATGTAATACAATTAACCTTGTCATGCAATCAGGATTATGTAGTTTAATTAATTATAATTACAAGGTAGTTACTAATTGCATTACTTTTTTAGAACTAAATAAGATAATGAAAACACAAATACAAACTTGTTTGTATTACAAGGTTGTTTACATCTAACAAAACATTATATTAGAGACTTTACTGATTAAATTAGACACTCGCAATTTTTAAAAATATGTTGATATGTCTACCATAAGAAAGGCAAAATACACCAAAGAGTTGCAAGAAGAAACCCAACTTCTTATGACATTTCCAGCCATAGTTCCAAATTTTGGAACTCTACCGTGTCACGTTAGCAAAAATTCTATCTTTTGGAACTTGCATTCATTCACTTTTCTAATCTATGAGATTTTAACTTGAATCACCCAATAAAATATTTGTCATGGACTCACCCCATAACATATAATATATTTTTTTTCAACCACCTAAATAATGTTTTAAGGAGGAAAAAAAAAAAAAGAAAACCCAAAAAAAAAAAAAAAACTAACATGTTTGGAACTTGTCAAGGAACGTGCAGCAGTCCCCACCCACGTGAGACAAGCTTTGGCAACAAATGAAGAGTTGATATGTGACAGAGACGGCCCATAGGTGGAACACAAGTGACAGGACTAAGGGTGCTCTTACATCAACACATACATTTAGGGGTTACATTTATCAATTAACTTAAGCCCCCACAAGTCTTCGATCATGCGAGTCATATTCATTGGACTTTATTTGGAGTCGCGCTATTCATACACAGAACCCCCAAAAAAGAAGTAAAAAGTCGACAAGTTTATCAATACAAATAGTTCATACTTTTAGACATATTTTTGGTCATTTTGGTTAGTAAGTAATACTTACAATACAACAAAATATATAGCCTTGATCACGATAACGTTCATCTTTCAAAACGAACTTAAAAGTTCTATTAACAACGTCAGAGCTAAAATCTCAAGTCTTGCAATAAACAGTTGCTACCCACTATGCATGGACATTGATATCAAGAGAAGAAAATGATAATGTATGACGATGGTAACGTATGGATATAAATGTTGGGGAAAAGGGATTCAGATCAACTTTATGGTACTGGATATACCAACGAGTCGTGAACGACATCATTTTCCGTAAGACTTATTTGCTGTGTACCACAAATAGTCTTCAAGATAAAACGCTGATAGACAAGTGTATATGTTCATGTTTTCTCGAGTTTGAACCATGGAAAAGTGATTCATAAGAATGTGTTTTTGCACACCTTATTCCCATCTTGTTATCATATCCTATATATTTCTCTTCTCCTTATCCATGACTTTTATAATATGCCAAAAGGCACTATACCAAGAGGCACCACAAAGGATAGGAAAAGGTACCATGCTAAGAAGTCTACAAAGGATAGGATAGAAGTTAACGAGGGTTAAACTTGAAAAGGTACCTTGCTTATTTACCTTTTCACGAACTGGATTGGATAAGACGGGTAAACTTGAAGAGGCACCATACTTATCCACTTTTTCGGATAAGCACTAGAAAATCTGCCACTTTTATTTTATTCTTAGAAAATTCCAATAATCCCCCGCCTTTTCCAAGATATAGCACAAACCCTCGCCATTTCAGCAAATACACAATCACAACCGAGAACACAAAGAGATTTATGCATCATGAAAGTATCTTGCGATTTGAACTTTCACTTAGTGGACATAATTTCAATTAGTCTGAATGTAATAGTAGACAAGTCTTTGAACTATACATCCTTTTTGACTAATTGGATATACCTCACACATAAACCTCAAAATACACTTAGAATTTTGACACAATTTAGGGCCATGTGTCCATATCCTTAGTGAGTGTACCAAGCCATGCCCCATTTGACTCTCAAAGCGGCCACACTTCACACTCACATAGGTAGACTCTTTATACTCTTTCAAGCACATACCCCCGTATATTATGGCATACCAACTTTACCGTTGAAGAGTCTATTAAAAGCTTTCGCTCACCCTTTTCCTTACATACGGGTAATTTCAAGCACTTAAACTTTGGGATGGAAGATAAACATAATAGTGCTTGCAACCATCCATATGATAAGCTCGACCGCTTTGAACTCAAGACTTGACATCTCACCAAGTGTGAGTTGGGTGCCTATCATTGGTGATTAGATAACAGGCACTTACCCATCCCCATTACTAAGGTCACTAAATAAAAAACATATCATTCCATGACCTTAAATATATGATAGTCATGCTCAAATCAATTCGAACTAGTCAATACTTATACAACATTCAAGGTCAATAGATATATACATATCATTTCATGACCTTGAATACATCATGATCATAATCAGATCTATCTAGACTAGTTAGTACTGTAGAACATTTTGAATTCTCAAGAAATTATACCCCCGCCATTAATACGATTAAACCATCGTATTACAAGCCATGGGTAAAATCACTCTAAATAGCATATACACTTTTGAAATGGATCCATATAGATTTGAAATTTAATACGACGTCCCTTTGTAAATTTCAATATTTGGACCCACAAGATTTACAAAGTTGCTAATATTCATAACCATAACTTTTATCCAATTCTTATGGATTATTCATATGGTTATAATGCTCATAAAACCAAAAAAAATTACCTCGGTTTTCATGGAAATTATCTTTCCAACTTATGCATACTTACAAAACCAAATATTTTGGTTTTCATGGAAATTACCTTCAGTTTCCAACTTATATATGATAAAAATATCATACCTATAACCATAATTTAATCCAATAAATTTGAATTCTTTACATGGTTTCACTTATAAATCAAAATTTTGACTTTTCATGGAAGTCATATTCCCAAACATATACTTTTATAATCATGCACATATCCACACTGGACCTTTTAAATTTTATAATCATGCCCACATTGCCATCTTAAATAAACAGTTCCTGATAAGAATCAATCTTACATAACAAAATAATCACTTTGATACTTATGTTTAATTTATAATCGGCATGATCAGAATGACATTTCATCATACCATCACAAAATGTGATTCAAACTGAAATTATTCACCCAAGCATAAGTCTATTGTACCTTATAATTTATCTTAATAACTTATACATGATCAAACAACCAAATTGATACTCACAATTTTGGACATGATCAAATCCGTGTATAAGACATTTAACCAAAAGATATTGCAAATTTTGACTGCCAACTTTCAACTTTCATTTGGCCTTTTAAGTCCATGCATATCAATGCATGAGATCAACATTCTAAACATAATCAATCTTAACAAGGGCAAGGGCATCAAAACTTTAGACACACTACATGACAAAATATTGATCAACATTCATGTAGAAGTCTAACTAAGCGAAGGTGGCATATACCGGCATGCATGCATGTGCTATCCACTTTGCAAAATGCATTACAAAACATATTTGATTCAAATTTCTCATAATATTCCATGATAATATCTTACAAACTTAAATGCATGCCATTGTCAATACAGAAACACGAATCAAACAATGAATACCGTTAAACAACTGCATGCATATAAATGAATACTGCTACCCATAAATTATAAGAAAAATACTTATCTTAACTTCCACCATATGGACAACTTCAGATACAGCATAGCCTTTGCATTCCTATCATAAATACTCGATCATCCATGATGGAGACTGTGATCTTTTCTAAATTCAACACTTACAAACTTATCCCACTTCTGAAAAGTTGGATGTCATCTCACGAATCGTTGCTACCAAAATAAGTCTTACGATTGTTGGGGAAAAGGGATTCAGATCAACTTTATGGTATTGGATATACCAACGAGTCGTGAACGATATCACTTTCCGTAAGACTTATTTGCTGTGTACCACAAATAGTCTTCGAGATAAAACGCTGATAGATAAGTGTATATGTTCATGTTTTCTTGAGTTTGAAACATGGAAAAGTGATTCATAAGAATGTGTTTTTGCACACCTTATTTCCATCTTGTTATCATATCCTATATATTTCTCTTCTCCTTATCCATGACTTTTATAACATGCCAAAAGGCACTATACCAAGAGGCACCACAAAGGATAGGAAAAGGTACCATGTCAAAAGGCACCATGCCAAGAAGTACTACAAAGGATAGGATAGAAGTTAACGAGGGTTAAACTTGAAAAGGTACCTTGCTTATTTACCTTTTCACGAACTGGATTGGATAAGACGGGTAAATTTGAAGAGGCACCATGCTTATCCACCTTTTCGGATAAGCACTAGAAAATCTGTCACTTTTATTTTATTCTTGGAAAATTCCAATAATAAACAATGTCAACTTTTTAAAATTATAACACAGATATGCCATTAACACAAATTATATATATATACACAAATTATATATATATATATATATATATATATATATATATATATATATATATATATTATTATATATATATATATATATATTATATATATATATATATATATAGTTGGATAGAACTCATCACATATGAGTGACACATAAACTTGTCATATAAAATGCCACGTAGGAGAGAATGGCCACAAATGCAAGATAATTTAATGTAACAGAGGATATCATTTGAGATGAGAGATTATGTAAAAATTTGGATATAACTCATGTATGAACGACACGAAAATTGTCATGTAGGAGGGTGCATAGTAGAAAATAACCACAAATGCAAGATAACTTAATGTAATATAGGATACCATTTGACATAAGAGGTTATGTAAGATGGAGGTACGTTTAACGCAAAAAAAAAATCTACTTCATAAAGTAATTATTCCCAAGTTTTTCATTATTTAGTAACAAAACTTAGTTCGAAAAAAAGGTATTGAAAAAGAAATGATATTTAATGTGAAAAAGCAAAATGTGAGTTGAATATAAAGAATAAAAAAATAAATTATTAAAATAGGAAACAAAATTAAAGAAGACTCACTCTACTTCTTAAGCAACTGAATAACATAGTACATCAATTTAATTTTTTTATTATTTTCAAACAAGTATTTATTCTTCAACATTGGAAAATTATTTAAATGGTACCCTTACAACATAATTATTATTAACATTTAAAAATTTTTAAAAAATCTTATTGTTGAATTTCAAAATTGGTAAATTTAAATGATTTAAATAAACTAAAATAGTATTACCTACTCGTTGCTGTATTGTTCCCCCATTATGGGAAGTATTAATGATCATATATTTGCTTCTTCCCAATAAAATAAAATAAAATAAAATGATCACCCAATTCATTATCTATGATATTAATAATAAATCGCAATCTAGTGTCTCGTAGAAGTGAACAATCTAGTTTAGCCTTTTACTTTAAAATGTCCTCATTTTGTCCTTTGAACATAATCTACTTTTTTTAACCCTTCTATAGGCTAAGAAAGTTCTAATTATTTTTATAATATAGTTCCATACACAATCATGCATCAATTTTCTCTGATAACAATATTTTGAGCTTGCCTAACATCTAAAAAAAATAATAATATTAGTTAGGTAGGTTTAGTAGTTTCAAAATTTATTTTAGTTATACTTACCTCTTTTTAAATTTGTTCATGATAATCTATATAAAATTTTCATTTAATTTCATTCATTTAATTTATGTTACAAGTGTGAACTTCCTATCAAGAAAAAAAAAAAAAAAGTTACAATTGAAAATATCAAGTTGCAACTTTTTAATATGCCGTCATTATTATTTGTCAATCTTGAGTTTAATTTTATGGACCTATATATATATATATATATATATATTATATATATATATATATAATATATATATATTATATATATAATATATATATATATATAAGATATATATATATACTATATATATATATAGTTCTATATCATACATATATACACACACATATACCACAAACACACACACACACGCATATAATATATATATATATATATATATATATATATACATACAACACACCACACACACACACACACACACAACACACACACACACATTACATATATATATAGTAGTATGTATGTATGTATGATGTATGTATATATGTGTGTAATATATATATGTATATGTATATATAACACACACACGCAAACACACACACACAAACACACACACACACCACACACACACACAACACACACACACATATATATATATATATATATAATATATATATATATATATATATATATATATATATATATACATATATATGTATATATTATATATATAGTATATATATATATATATATATATATATATATATATATGTATATATATATATAATATATATATATATATGTGTGTGTGTATATATGTATGTATGTATGTATGTATGTATAAGCCCATTGATGAAAGCATTTTAATTAGCCAACTAAAAAATATGCTGCTTTGCAACACAATATATGTGTGATTGAATTGAGAGAAGAGCACTTTTTTTGGGGGAGAGAAACAATTGTTCATATGCAGGCCATCCTATTAAAAGAGGTGGTTAAATATATTGTGATTCAGAGGCTTGAAAATTCTTGTTTTGATCATGCTTCTTGGTTATACTTTTGTACTTTCAAATGTTTATATTAGTTTGTATATATTGTAAACAGAATTTTTCTCTTTTAGCCCCTTAATTTTTTTTGTTTCCTTTGGGTTCTTCAGATCTTTTCTTTATACATTTGCTTTAAGACTAGAGCAGTGGGAATGACAATCACATCACTAATTCGTAGTTAATGTCTATTTTAAAAAATGTTAATCATACATTTGTAATATTTATCTAATTAAATCAGCTATGTAATTTTTATTTCATGAATATCTCATAGAAGTTCAAGCTGGAAATCCAATGAAGATTAACTAGTTTTAATCAATCATATTTTGAAAGTAAATTCTCAATATTAAGCTTACTTTTAAATACAATAACTTTCTTTAAAAGGAAAATTGTAATATGAGACTTCTAACATTTTACTTTTTTTTTTAAAATAAAAGTCTATACTAATTATGACATACATATATGAACTTTGCAAAGGAAAAAAGAAAATATATGAACACACAATATTAAGAGACTTTTATGACAAAGATAATATACTATGATATAACTAATTTACAAAATTTTTAATAACTATGTTTATGAAAGAATCTGTGCAATGCAAAGAGCTTATCTATACTATATATAAAAGCAATGTATTTCTGACGTGGTTTTTTCCTGCACTGTTAAAAATTAGAACTTCTGGGCCATCGGATTAATCCTCACTTCAATCTCAACCGTCCATAATCACTAATTAATTCAGAACCAGAAAAATATAATCACTTTCGTTTATTACAAATACATAAAAAGGAAATATGAATAATATTGTTTTATTACAGATACATGCAAAGGAAATAAGAATAACATTCACAATCTACCAAGTTTTTAAAAAGAAATACGAATACTATTTCTGAAGCATGTTTCTCTCTCCTCAAAAAACACTTTCCCTGACCTTGCTCCACGCCTCCCTGCCTCCCTCCATTCAATTCAGTTCCAAGTGTGCGAAATTGTTTTTGGTCAATTACGCTTCTCTGATCGGAATTCTGCTTGCTGGTAAGCTTTTTCATATGGATCTTGTGTTTCACTTGCTCAGTCTATTGAATCTACCAAGTTTTTCGGCTTCTTTCTTTTGGCTGTGGATTGAATTGGGGTTGTCAAGTTTTGATTTTTATGTTAGGAGAATTGGGTTGGGCCATTAGCACTGCCTCAGGCAGAGTAGAACTGAGAACTGAAACAGGGGAGGGGGAAAACCAAAATTACTCAAATTCGAACCCAAATCATTATGATTGTAAGCTAGAAACTTGCAGCGTACTGAAATTACATAAAATTGAAAGCTGGAAACAGATCTAAATTTGAAAGACATGAAACAGGAGCAAACCCTAAATTATTGGTACTGATATTAAAATGAAGAATATCCTAAAATTAAACCTAAAATAATGTAAAACTAAGCCTAGATTGATACCTAATTCGATCGTTGCTGCCTCCTTATACTCGAGCCCTTGTCAATCGCGGCCATTGAAGTTTGATGGTGTGGATGGCGAGGATGAATGTCGTGCTTGCTAAAGTTGCGCGAATCGTGGTGTGGAAGAGGATGAGATGGTGGTCCTGATTGCGCGAATCGTTGCTGCCTCCTTATACTCGAGCACTTAGCATAATAATTGATACGTTTTGTTAATTTTTGGCTGAATAAAAAACGATTGATAGCTACTTAACTTACATACCAATAATTTTAAGTGATTTCAGGGCATTTAACAGATAAATCTAAAACTTTTACTATTTAGGCTGTTTCGATTATTGTAATTTATTGGGCTAGAAAAAAATTATAAAACTTTTACTATAGAATCTACATGTTATTTGGAAATTTTCTATAAATTTTCACTTTTGGATGTTTAATTTGTGAGTTATGAACTTTTTATTGGAATTACCCTATTTTAATGCATTATTTCATCTACTATTTCGATTTCTAGGAGTTATTTGCTTGCAGATAAATTGTTAAAGTTTTAGTGTATATTATCTATGATACTTGACTATTTTTGTAAATCTTCATGAGTTTCTGATATGTATCTTCTGATTTATGCATTTTTGATTGAAATCTCCCTAATTTAGTGTGATACTATTTCAATTTTTATGGATTATTAGCAATACGACATCATGTAAATAAAAATGGATAAATTTTTATGGTTTTGGGTTTATGTTTTGTGAATATAAAAAATTCGTTATGAAAGACCTCTATTTCTTATTAGATTAACAGTAATACGACTCCGGTAATATGGAGAATCCGAGACCAAAAATAATTATGCATGTAATTAAGCATGATAGTTAGAGGAATATTATTAAGAGAAACTGGCAATCTGTATTATACTGTTGAGTGTAGATACTTTTATAAGTCCCGTGCCATAATTTACTCATGAATTTATTTATTATATTGGTAAGTTTAAATATGTGTCGGATCATGCGACTTATGAGAGTGTATACTTTTAGAAGTCTAATACATGAATTGGGAGAAATGATAGATACTTTAGCTTAGCAGTAGTACAAATTACGCATTTAGTATGTTTTAATTCCGTGCTAAGCAATATGCACGAGCTGTTTCTAAAATTATAGATATTAAAACTTTGTGAAATCTTTACATTCTCTATTCTTTTTCATTCTATCTTTCAAAACGTAATTCTTATAATAATGACTTACGATTACTAAATTATAATATTAAGCTCATTATTCACCATGTGTTAGATCCACAGTATTCACACTCATTTATATATATATATATATATATATATATATATATATATATATATATATATATATATATTTCTCCATCTCTTTATGTGAACTTTTAACTATATATATTGATATGAGGCCTCCTGAGGGTTTAATTACCCCCAGTATGAAGGCGGTCGGTCAACATTAAGTAATTTGAAAAAAATAAAGTACAACTTATTTATATCAAACGAATAGTCTACAAAAAATAAAAACCTTATGCTGTGAGCCGTCGGAATATTATTAGTATTTGTAATTTTAACTCTACATAAAAATTTGCCTTAAAATCAATTTCAAAGTTGATGTATCATGCATTAATAAATGCCCTTTAATTTCTTTTAATGGAGAATACATATATGAGATTGTATGTACTCATATAGTGTTGTAAAAGTTAAGCAAATTATTTGTAATTTTTCTTAATTAATTGCAGAATTATACACTAAGATCTTTCTTCGACTACAATTAAGTTTAGTTTATCAAAACATCCTATATCAGTTAGCAAAGGCGACAATTTTTTAGCATAATAATTGATACGTTTTGTTAATTTTTGGTTGAATAAAAAACGATTGATAGCTACTTAACTTACATACCAATAATTTTAAGTGATTTCAGGGCATTTAACAGATAAATCTAAAACTTTTACTATTTAGGCTGTTTCGATTATTGTAATTTATTGGGCTAGAAAAAAATTATAAAACTTTTACTATAGAATCTACATGTTATTTGGAAATTTTCTATAAATTTTCACTTTTGGATGTTTAATTTGTGAGTTATGAACTTTTTATTGGAATTACCCTATTTTAATGCATTATTTCATCTACTATTTCGATTTCTAGGAGTTATTTGCTTGCAGATAAATTGTTAAAGTTTTAGTGTATATTATCTATGATACTTGACTATTTTTGTAAATCTTCATGAGTTTCTGATATATATATATATATATATATATATATATATAGACACACACACACACACACACACATATATGTATTTAAACTGTCTATTGTAGCATGCACCGTGCAAAGCACGGGTCCAGACTTGGCTCCTATTCGTATCATATTGGAATATAAAATAAACAATATAAATATAAATACAAATAAATAAGTACATACGTAACATATGAAATTGGAATATGAAATATTAAAAATTTAAAAATTATAAATTATAAATTGCAAATTATAAGTTAAAAAAAACAGAAAATAGTAAGCCCGAAAATTACAAAAACAGAAAACATTACTTTTTAATTTTGTAATATATTTATAATTTATTTATATTTAATTTTCAAAGTTGAAAATTATAAAGATATAAAAATAAAAAACATTAAGCCCGAAACTTTCATAGTTCAATTACAAATTGAAAAATTTCAAAAAAAAAAAATAGAAAATAAAGTTAAAGCTTAAAAAATTTTAAAAAATAAAATTTAAAGATTAAAAATTACACCATAAATTGTTCGTATTACATTTTTTGGTTTTTATTTTTTTTCCCCTTTATTTATTTTAATACTTTTTATCTTTTTAGTTTTATTCCAAACAAAAGCTATAGAAAATTCCAAACAAAAGCTATAGAAAAGCTATAGAAAATTAAAAATTTTGTATTATTTGTATTTTTTTTATTTCCTGTATTTATTTTTAAATTTTCTATCTTTTTATGTTTATTCCAAACAAAAGCTATAGAAAATTCCAAATAAATGAAAAATAAAACATACAAAAAAATTTACAAATTCAAAAATACTACATAAAAAATAGACAATAAAAAATAAGAAATAAGAAATAAAAAATTAAAAATAAAAATATATAAAATGCAAATATTTTTGATCTTCCATGAAACAAAGGATTCTTTATTGAGCCTATAAATTATAGTGATACTAGCCGATCGTGAACAATTAATAGATATGAGCAATTAGAATTAAAACTGGGACACTAACATTCAGAATGCAGTCATGGACAGAGACCCACCAAGTAGTCAAAGAATTGAAAATGGTTTACAAAATAGGCTAGCTCGACTTACTGCAAGATGGAGGATATTTACGCGGCGTAATCAAGATGAGACAGCTGCACGATATATGCAAGAACGTGAACGATATCAAGCAGAAGCGAGAGCATTACAATTGGCCATATCCCGTGCTGCAACAAACACTACTAATCTACAAAGTCCGTATCAGGCACTGCCTACGATTCCGAACTCAAACCCATATAGAAAATTTACAGAGCGATGGTCATTCACCGGAAAGATGGTTTCATGTTGCCACTGCAAAGCTACTATGTGGTTGGGTGAAAAGATTAGAAGCAGCAGCATTTCTCAACCACGATTCACCTTATGCTGTCAAAATGGCTAAGTCATATTGTCAAGCCTGCCTCCAGCTCCTCCTCCCCTAGACGCATTACTGAATGATCCAAATTTCTCCCGATATCTTAGAGCTTACAACTCAATGCTATCATTTACTTCAATGGGTGGAACAATTGACTACGCTGTAATGGACGGTCATGGTCCTTACTCCTTCCGTATCAGTGGCCAAAACTACCACCACATTGGTTCTTTACTGCCGACACAAGGAAGAAAGCCAAGATTTGCTCAATTGTACATATACGATACACATGATGAAGTACGGAACCGATGCAGGGCTTTGAATAGCCAACAAAGTGTTAACGGCATTGATCTGACAATTTTGGAGGCATTACAACGAATGCTTGATTCCACAAATCCTTATGTGCGGGTCTTTCGAAATGCACGGGATGTCTTACATGCCAACAATATTGTTGAATTAAGAATACACATTATTGAAGCACGGCCAGGGCGCCAATACACAAGACCCATAGCAGATGAAGTGGCAGCTCTCATAGTGGGTGGTGAGCATACTGATGGGGAAACCCGAGACATCATTGTCTGCAAGATAGATGGAAACTTGCAGCGTATATATGAAACTCATCCATCTTATATGCCTCTCCAATATCCCCTTTTATTTCCATATGGAACCGATGGTTGGTCAGAACACATTCCATGCGCTGAAGGGTCAAGCAGTAATAGAAGATATGTCACGATGCGAGAGTTCTATGCATTCTTGATACAACATCGAGTGAATGAGTGGAACATTTTACTTCGTTCTGGTCGTTTATTTTTACAATTCATTGTTGATTGTTATGCTGCAATAGAAGCATGGAGATTGAATTACATACGAAGTCACTAAGGTACACTCCGAGCAGATTTGTATAGTGGTCTATAAGATGCAATTACTGCTGGAGAGAATGATCCTACTGCAGTTGGGAAGAGGTTAATATTACCCGCAACTTTCACGGGGGGCCCACGTTACATGAGGCAACACTTTCTTGGCGCAATGGCCATTTGTTGTCAACTGGGCTATCCATATTTTTTTGTGACATTCACTTGCAACCCGAACTGGCCTGAAATTATGGAGGCACTATCCCAACAACCTGGCCAAAGCGCCAGTGATCGACCTGACATTGTAGCTCGAGTATTTCGCTTAAAACTGAAAGAGCTGACTCGAGATTTAAGGAGAAAAAATTATTTGGCAAAGTCATTGCAGGTGTGTTTCTCCTCCAACTTTGTGTTTCTTCATTGTTCACATATATAGCACTATTTATTCTATCACTCAAGCTTCTCATTTCTCCTATTCACAGATATACGTGTTATTGAATTCCAAAAGCGAGGCTTACCACATGCTCATATTTTGCTTACTTTAGCAAATGAGGATAAGCCAATCTGTGCAGAAGATATTGATAACATTATATGTGCTGAGCTACCTGATAATATTAGTAATCCTCTAGCATTTGAAACAGTTACAAAACACATGATTCATGGTCCATGTGGTAATGGTGTTTCTTATGCCCCATGTATGGATGGTAGTAAGTGCACAAAACATTATCCAAAGACCTTCTCTAATGAGACCATTATTGAAGAGAATGGGTTTGTCAAATATAGGCGTAGAGACGATGGCAGAAGTGTAACTATTCGTGGTACGAACATTGATAACAGGTGGGTTGTACCATACAATCGTGACCTTTGTATCAAATATGACGCGCATATAAATATTGAGCGCTGTGCTCAGAAGAAGGTTATTAAGTATCTTCACAAGTATATGCATAAGGGACCTGATCGAGCAACTTTTGTTATTCAAGACAATGCTCACAGTACCGATGATGGAGCAGAACCTTCATATAGACAGGTTGATGAAATACAACAGTATTTAGATTGTCATTATGTCTCACCCATAGATGCAATTTGGAGAATATTTGAGCTTGATATAACACATCGTTACCCATCTGTCGAATTGCTACAATACCACCTACCAGGACAACAATTCATTGTCTTCAACAATCGAAATGACCTTCATGATGTGGTGAATCAAGCAACAGAGAAGGTGACAATGCTCATTGGGTGGTTTCGCGTAAATATAACAGATATGAATGCAAGAAGATATACTTATGCAGAATTCCCAACTTACTATGTATGGAATAAGAGCCTTAAGAAATGGACTATAAGACAACAACGGGTTTACATAGGTCGAATACCATATGCTCACCCTAACATGGGGGAAAGATATTATCTGAGAATGTTGTTGCATATTGTTCGGGGTGCAACATGTTATGAAGACTTAAGAACTGTTAATAGGACCCTGCATTCAACCTTTAAAGAAGCTTGCTTAGCACGTGGATTGTTAGATGACACTAATGAGTGGGATGAAGCATTGACAGAAGCATCAACATGGGCAACTGGGGCTGAACTAAGGAGTATGTTTTGTTCAATGCTTATGTTCTCGGAAGTGGGACAACCTAATCAATTATGGGAGGCACATTGGGAAGATCTCACTGATGACCTTCTCAGAAGGTTACAACGAGAGCACAAAAATCCCCAATTGGAGATAAGCAGTGAACAGAGGAGGAACCTTGGATTGTGTGAGCTTGAGTTAATTTTGAATAAAAATGGAAGGTCATTAAGGGACTATCCTCCTATGCCCTTACCTTCACTTGAGATGTTGCAGCGAACAGGTAATAGACTTATCAGGGAGCAACTTGACTATGATGTATCACTAGAGAAAGACAACCTTGACATGTACCTTCGGACACTAAATCAGGATCAAATGCGAGTTTTTCAATCCATAACTATGTCAAATGAACGTGGAGAGGGAGGCTGCTTTTTTATTTATGGTAGTGGTGGCACAGGTAAAACATATCTTTGGAAAGCTCTTATTGCTTATATCAGGTCCAAGGGCTTAATAGTGCTTTCAGTTGCGTCCTCTAGTATAGCAGCTTTGTTGCTGCCTATGCGAAAAACAGCTCATTCGATGTTCAAGATACCAATTAATGTACATGAGACATCTGTTTGCTCAATTTCAAAACAATCTGAATTAGCAGAACTAATAAGGGAAACATCATTGATAATTTGGGACGAGGCTCCTATGACTCATCGTTACATATTTGAAGCTGTTGAGCGCACCTTCAGGGACATTTGTTCTATCAATGAACCTTTTGGGGAAAAATTGCTCATTTTTGGAGGTGATTTTAGGCAAGTGCTTCCAGTTGTAACTAAGGATAATCGGGCAGATGTAGTTGCAGCGTCAATCTTAAAAGCAATATTTTGGCCTTATTGTACTATGAGACATCTCAGGCTGAACATGAGGCTAATGTATTCTAACTTAAGTCATGATGCAAAAGCGCGATTGAGCAGTTTTGCTGAATGGACCCTAAATGTTGGAAATGGTTCCATACAAGGGTATCCATTTTCAGCAAGTAGCGAGCCAGATTGGATACATACTCCTGAAGAATTCATCATTAACAACGACAACAACGGTCTCACAAATTTGATAGAGTTTGTCTACCCAAATATACTTCATAGATACCAAGATGAACAATACTTTCAAGATTGTTGCATACTGGCACCATTAAACACAGATGTCGATGATTTGAACTCTCGGATCTTGACGATACTTCCTGGTAGTAGCCGTACATATCTGAGTTCAGACACATTCCTATCATGTACTACCAATTCTTACATTGATGATATTAATCCACCAGAACTGTTACACGGCATGAACTTTTCGGGTTTCCCAAATCATGAAGTTGACCTAAAAGTTGGTGCTCCAGTTGCTCTTTTAAGAAACCTTGATCCTTCAATTGGATTATGCAATGGCACCCGTTTGACTATTCAAAGACTTGGAAGTAAGGTCATCCAAGCAAAAATCTTGACTGGTCGAAATGTAGGACAAACGGTAACAATCCCACGTATTGATTTAAGTCCTTCGGATAAGGATTCACCATTTGCCTTGAAGAGGAGACAATTCCCTTTGAAATTGGCATTTGCATTGACAATTAACAAAAGTCAAGGTCAAACATTGCAGTATGTAGGTGTATATCTACCAAAACCTGTATTCTCGCATGGTCAATTATATGTGGCAATCTCTCGCGTCACTTCATCTTCAGGGTTAGGGTTTCTGATTTGTAATAAAAAGGGTGTGCCTAATAATATGACCAAGAACATCGTCTACCGTGAGGTTTTTAACGATGTTGATGATTCTTGGTTAGTCCTAGTCCATTAATTATGCTGTTCTTAATAGTATTACACATTTGAAGTTAGTGTTTTATGTTTACAACAACCTTAATTTGTTACATGTTGGGCTAATCTATATGTATTTCATTTCTTTCTTTATGATTTTAGACATGACAAGTTTAGTACACAGTTCGATGCCGATATGTGGCATCAATCCTGACAATAGATCTGTGACAGTAATTGTTCGTCTCATGAGATTCATGAAGGTTCGTACCTACGAAAACCACAAAATTTGGAAAGTTATATTCATGAACTACCAGGTACAGAGCTAATCTAAGTTCTTAAAACGTGACCAACATATAGATGTATACTGAATATCAAATCACGAAATTGTTTTACAGCACGCTGAGATATTAGGCATCATGGAAGGTGATGACGCAATTAATCGGTGGAACTCTATACTCAAAGCTGGCAATGTTTACCACATCTCCGAGCTCTCAGTTGATGCTGCAACAGACGAAGAAAGGAATGTGGTTACCAATAATTTGAAGTTGGTTTTTACGCCACGAACGAGACTTGAAGGTGTCATTAATGATTGCCCTGACATTCCCTACCAGCACTTACCACCCTTTGTATCGTTTATCGATGTGCCGTGATGTCTTAAGTTACATGATAACATAATAGGTATATATAGTTTGCAGATTATAATTTACATATGGTGATTCTACTTATATGGTTTTGTAGATATTTATAACATTCTTTAATTTTGTTCTGGTGCAGACATCATTGGCATGGTAGTTGCTCTATCCCCCTTGGAAAAGACAAGAACTAGAGGCACTGCAAAACGAGAACTGCTACTTTCTAATATGCGGTTTGTATTTCATCACTAATCGTTTATGCTTTCCCATTAATGTATTTTTATTGCCCAATAATAGCACATATAATCTATAAATACAGCATGCAGACTTTGCGATTAACGTTGTGGGGAGATTTTGCGGAGGTAGAGGGCACCTATCTTCAACAACATTTATATGAAGAAAATATACTCCTTGCTTCTAGAGTGCACATTAGAGTTTATGAAGGTACCCTCCAAATCCAATTGCCATATCTTTTGTATGTAAATGTGTTTATTTCTCAACACTACAATGGTATCCTTTTGTAATATATAATTTTTAAACAACTCTACACTTATAGGTATATTCGTTTCTACTTTGCCAATAAGTCGATTGCTGATTAATCCAGATATTCAGACAACAGAGGACTTTGAAGGATGGTAAACATTACCTGTGTATTTCATTCACCATTCATGTTATATACAATTGCTGTCGAATATAATACTCTCATTGTATGCATTAGGTACTCTGGGACCAGAGTTGTGATGCGTCACTTTGATTTCATGCGCAATAGAACATTGAGGATTGTAAATCTGGAGAAGTTGTTTGCTGCAAAAAGAATAAGATTGAATGAATACACAGCTATGCAAAGTGTAAGACACATACTCATATAACAAATAACTTCATGCTTACAGGTTAGATAAAACGTAATGCTATTTTACTATATACAGGTTAGACATTTTCGTATTTTTGCATATGTGGATGAGATCTACCCACTGCTTTATGATGCTTGCACTATTTGCAAAAAAAGTGCCAACACTTATGTATTTGCTCTGAATGTACCTTATTGTACATGTGCAACTCCAAGTTTAACTCAGAGAAGGTATGGATAATGGGTTTTCATTGTTAAGTAATCTTCATGATACATTTCAAGTTGTCTTTGTACATTATTACGTACAATATTCTTCTATATGAATTATAGGTACATCTTCAGGGTTTTATTACGAGATCATACAGGTTATAGAACATTTATTGTTCGTCATGAGGATGCTCGGGTTCTTCTGCATACAAGTACAACAGAATTGGATTCATATGCAGCTCAGGTATTGTACTATTTACAACGTTTTGCACAGTTTATTTTTCAATTACTAACCATCTCATGAGATCATTTTCTGCAGCCATATGGTCATCTATCTCTATATGCGATTATAGATGATTATATAGGAAACCCATAGGTTTTTGTTGTGGAGCCTCCACGACACCATGAGGTAGAATTACCTATCACTCTTATTGCGCCAGTTAGTTGGGAGGAGGAGGTGTTTTACTTACGAAATACTGATGCTAGATACACCAGGTACACATGATGCAATTATAGGCTTCAATTATACCATTGTTAACCAAATAATTACTAAGAACATAATTTTTACTGTAGGTACAAGAAGAGAAGGTGGATTCTCCGTCATTGGCACCACAAATTAACATATCAACATTGCGTTTAGCATGATTTCAGTTATATTTGAACTACCTGTAATCTCTATCATACTTTACATAATATCTTTTACAATCATTTGTTGTTTCATTAATTGAGTTTTAATGGTTATACATGGAATTGCTATCTACTAATATCTTTCAATAAATTTGAGTTTCTGTTGAGCCTTCCTGTATTATTTTGATTATCTCTCTCGCTCTACACGCACACACACACACACAAAAGCACATACACATACACACACAAACACCAACTATCTACCGTAGTACACACCGTGCAAAGCACGGGTCCAGACTAGTAATTTGTAATATAATTGTCATGGAATTAAGTTAAAGGGGCAGCCCGGTACACAAGCATTCCGTGTTCACGCAGGGTCCGGGGAAGAGCCGCACCCTAAGGGGTAAATTATAGGCAGCCTAACCTAATTTTGTCAGTGGCTGATTCCACGGCTCGAACCCGTGACCTTTTGGTCACACGGAGACAACCTTACTATTGCTCCAAGACTCCCCTTCTGTCATGGAATTAAGTTAAATTAAAATACAGTCCATTTAACTACTAAAATAAACCCATCCAAAAAATGAATGCCTCACATGTTAGAGAATTGTTTAAAAAATAGTAAGCAGTAAATTTTTAAAAAATAGTAAGTAGTAAATTTAACTGCAACTACTACTACTACTACTACGAGCTCCAAGGCTCCCCTTCTTGACAAAAGACCAAGACACAAAATCAAAATTATTAGCACAAGAAAGAATGTCCTGAACAAAGAAACGAAGGGAACTATCATGAATGTGGCGTGACTTGAGCATGTTGATCAAGATGATCAAGGGGAGGCAATCACCCTCAATGACCACACTACGAGCTCCGAAACCAAAAGCACTCTTCATGGCATGAAGACAGGACTTGGCTTCTTCGATAAGAGGACCTGAAGTAACATGGCCATGTTTAGCCCCAGCTAGGATCACGTCCCCGTTGTGGTCTTGAAGGACAAATCTCATCCCCAAAAACCCGGACTTACTGAGGCGCCATCAAAGTTGAGTTTAAAAGTGCCGGATATGGGAGGGCTCCAAGCGGCGTTGTGTGGCACCGGTGGAGACGAAGCCTCGGATTCAATTACATGTGCAAGACGATATAGCTGTGAACAAAATCGATGGCCTTATTCCCCAAAGAGCTCAAGTTGCAGTCTGGTTGTTGAAGATGAAGCGATTTCTAGCATTCCAACACTCCCACATGACCGATAAGAAGTCACCAAAACAGCCATCATCAAGAGAGGATAGTGCGCTGTCCAAGCAATCAACTGGCGTGTAGAAGGGGGTGGCCCAGACATAGGGGTCGAAATCACAGCCTTGCCAAATTTGTGATGCAAGTGGGCATTTTAGAAGAGCATGGGTGTCTGTTTCTTCCATATGACCACAAATAGAGCAGCCCACAGAGAAACTGGGAACGCGCTTGGCAATTACCCCAGCACAGGGGAGGATGCCCATGGCTGCGCTCCACCTAGATAGCCGTATGCAAGGAGAAACATCACAGCGCCTGATTGCATGCCAAAGAGAGCTGTTCGCCGTGGATGAGGAGCCAGAGTTAGCCATTATATAAGAGATAAGCATATGGTAGGTGGTTCTCACTGACAAGAGACCTTGGGAGTGATAGTGCCATATGAGCTTGTCAGCAGGCTAAGAATCACAAAGAGGGACACTCAAAATAAGCTCAGCATCGTAGTTAAGAAAAACTTGACGCACTAAATCAGCTCGCCAACTGGCTGATTGCCGGTCAATAAGATCACTCACTGTGGGATTAGGCCACTCATTAGATTTCTCTGTAATGGGCTTGAACGAATGCGGGCAAGGCAACCACCTATCTTCGTAGACACTCAATGCACGCCCATCCCCAACCAGCCAGCGAGACCTGCGCACAATTACATGATGGGCGCCCATCAAGCAACGCCAAGTGAAGCTCGGATGGTTGCCAAGCGAAGCATTTAGGAGGTTGCTGTCAGGATAATATTTGGCCCGGAGAAGACGAGCAACAAGAGAATTATCATCTTTAAGGAGGCGCCACACCTGCTTTGCTAGGAGGGCTTCCTTGAAAACTTCCATATCATGAAAGCCTAAACCCCCATCGTCTTTGCTCTTGCATAAACGTGAGGTACTGAACCAATGAATTTTCCAATCTTCTTGCTTAGGGCTCCACCAAAAGCGTCCAATCGAAGACTGGATAGCGTGACACAAGTCCTTGGCTAACTTAAAAAGAGACATAATATATGTAGGAATAGTCTGAGCAACTGCTTTTATCAGCACTTCTCTACCTGCCCATGAAGCCAATATGTCCATATACCCCGAAAGACGCTTTTTGATACAATCAATTAGAAAAAGAAAAGGTTTTTTGCTAGATCGACCAATAAGGGTAGGAGCTCTTGAATATTTCTCATGAGAGAGCACTTCCCTGATATTCAGACGGAGAGTGATTTGGCTCCTACTTTCAGTAGAAACTCCCTTACTAAAGACCACATTAGTCTTTACATAGTTAATAGTTTGCCCAGAGGCTAATTTATACTTATGAAGGATACCTTTCAGAGATTGTGCCTGGTCTACACAAGCATTGTAGAAGATCATGGTATCGTCGGCAAACAGAAGATGAGAAATAACAGGAGCGCCACGACACAGGGAGATCCCTCTAATAGAGGTTCTCTCTGCCGCCCTTTTTAGAAGCCCAGACAGGCCTTCTGAATAGAACAAGAAAAGGTAGGGAGAGATTGGATTGCCTTGTTGTATACCTCTACTCGGGATAATATGACCCATGGGGACTCCGTTGATTAGAAAGGAAAAAGAGGCCGATTTGACGCACCTCATGACAAGATCAACCCATTGCCGACATAAGCCCATGCGGAGCATGATATTAGCTAGGAAGGCCACCCAACTCTATCAAAGGCCTTGGATATATCTAGTTTGACATCTATAGAGCCACTGGAGCTAAGATCACCACACATTGCATGTAAGGCTTCAAAGGCAATCAGGATGTTGTTAGAAATCAGATGCCCCTGAACAAAAGCACCCTATATATATGAAATAATATCGGGTAAAAGCGGTTTTAAACGATTCACTATTACCTTTGTAACAAGCTTGTAAACAACGTTGTAGATGGTGATGAGATGAAAATCTGAAATCAAATTCGGCCTGTGCTTCTTAGGAATAAGGGCCACAAAGGTGCGATTAAGTGCAGCTGGGAGTGGGTGCCCATGAAGAATGGAAAGGACAGCAGCAAAGACATCATCCCCTGTAATGTCCCAAAATTTCTGATAGAAAAACAGGTTCATTCCATATGGGCCTGGAGCCTTATGCAGGAGCATTTGAGCAAGAGCACAATTGACTTCGTCTCACGAATAAGGCCTACAAAGGTCCGCATTAGTCGCGGTCGAGATAGTACGCTAGACGCAATCAAGGATATCGTCCATGCCATTAGGATAGCAGGTGGAGAAAAGCTCTTCGAAGTACTGAGTGACGATATTCGAAATGTCATCGTCCTTTGTTCGCCACTCCTCATTAGCATCCTTAAGTCCCAAAATCATGTTCTTGGATCTCCGCATATTTGCTCTGGTATGAAACCACCGGGTGTTAGAATCTCCAAATTTGAGGTAGTCGAACTGGGCTCTCTGCCACCAAAGAATCTCTTCCTTTCTGTGCCAATCCCTAATAAAGGCGAGGGTGCTGCGTCGGCTGATTGCATCCTTTTGCAGCCGAAGTTTTTGCTCTAGCTCCCTGATTTGGTGACTGACAACACCAAAAGTTGTTTGGTTCCATTGAATTAGCACGACCGTGCAGCTGTTTAGTCTGAGAAGCGAGTTCTCCACTGAGTTGGTGTTCGAAACTGAAGTCCGGGCATTGGCTATCACCTCCTTGCGAGTTGGTTCAGTGAGCCACATATTTTCAAACATGAATCGCTTCTTCCGTATGCCCTTATCACTAGAATGAGGGGAGCATTTTAGAAGGATGGGAAGGTGGTCTGACATGTCCAAATCAATATGAAGAACAACCGCATTGGGAAACCATAAAGACCACTCCGTATCAGCATAAAAACGATTTGGTCTTTCCTCGACAACAACACCATTCTGCTAAAATTTAGACCAAGTGAAATCATACCCTGAGTACCCAAGGTCATAAAGTCCATTGTCCAGTAAATAGGACTGAAAATTATCAATTGCTGCTTGGGACTTGGGAGGGCTACCCCTCTTTTCGCAATGGAAAAAAATTTCATTAAAGTCACCCCAACAAGCCTAGGGAGGGAGGAGCGAGGTTTCAGGTCTAAGAAGCGCCGTCCTGTCTTCCATTTTTGCTATGACTCAGGCGAGTCGTAAATGCCAGAGAAACGCCATGGGACGCCGCTTCCCTCATCGGTAATAGAGACATCAATATGATGGGATGAGAATGAGAGAAAATCAACTGTCACCTGTTTATTCAAAAAAAGAGCCAGGCCTCCTGCTCTCCCTCTAGCGTCGACGAAGACACCAAAATAATCACCAATAGCGCGAATCTATTTTGCTCTTTTGGTCTCAAGAGGAAGACCACTTTAGGCGTGAATCTCCGTAGAAGATCACAGAGATCGAAAATTGCCTGGGCCGTGCCTAGGCCCTGACAGTTAAGGCAAAGGAGATACATGGCGCTGGGTGGGGTTGCTGAGCAACCTCCGCCGGGATGTCTGATGTATTGGATATAACAGTTTCCTTGGCTTGCTTAGCAATACAGGTACCTCCCTTACTCAGCTGGGCATCAACCTACTGTTGCACCTATATTTGACCTCATTTTAGCCCTTATTTAATCCATTTTTCTTATGTTTTCATGCCGAATTTTGGTGAGGAAGGGTCAAATTCACCTCCTTCGATTCATGTTGTGCTTATAATATGTTTTGCCTTACTTGCAGGAGAATTCCTCGGATTTTGATAGAAAAATAAGGTTTTGGGAATGAATTCAAGGAAGAATAGAGGTCCGATGAAGCCCCGAGCACCGAGGGAAGTAGAGCTGAAGGAAATAGTAAAGTATCATGTAGCAGGAGGCAAGGCCGTGCCGCCGTGCCAGAAATGTGGCACGGTGTGGCCGTGTCACCCCAGTGCGCGGTGGTCGTGGCATCTGGCACGGCCGTGCACTGCCTCTCCCCAGCTCTCCTTCGGTGACTTTTTGAGAGTTCTTAGCTTAGATTTAGCCAATAAAAGCCCCATTTGGGGGAATTAGATTAGGAAGACTAGGATTTGTTTTGATTGTTTGGATTCAAACTTGCGGATTCTCAAGTTGATTCAATCAACATAAGTTTCCTCTTTTCTTTCTCTCTATATTTTTGTATGTTTTAGTCTTGTTTTGGTTATGTTTGATTCTTAGTTTTTGTGATTAATTCATGCTTATTAGTTTGTTAGATTTTGTTATAGCTCTAATTTCCTTGCTAGTTCATGATTGTGTTCATGTTTGTGTGTTTAGTTGTAATTGGGTTCAATTGTGTTTATGATGTTTAGTTGTTAGTTTGCGTTGATTTGGATGGTTATTAGCCTCTTGATGGCTAATTCATCTTGTTTAGACCTTTATCGATATTGTTTATGCTTGAATTTAGAGTTTTCTTTCATGCCCGCTAAGTGTTCGATGAAATATTTGAAAGGACTTTCGTCTGTGTTTTGGGCCAATCGACTTATGCAGAGAGGTACGACTGATTATCTAATGTGGGTAGAGAGAACAACTGGGATTCAGATATGAAAATAATCTCGATCGCTAGCTAAGTCAAGGGTTGTCAATCTTGTAGTTTAATTGCGTTAATCCCATAAAAATAGGAGGTTAGAATAATTAAACTAGCTCATGACTCTTGAGAGAGGGCTTCAGTGGTCTTTAATGGTGCAACCGATCATCTCTAAATACTAGCATAATTTGGAAAGGTTAAGGTTTGACTTGATTAGTTGATTTATCTCATGTTTAATCATAATCAAAGTCTTTCTTTTTGTTTTAGTAGTTTAGTTCTATTTTCTATCCCTTCTATTTTGCCTAACTTGAGACGCTTTAGTTAGTTCTGGTATTTAGAAATACAACTTCCTGCGGACGATACTCCAAGTACTCAACGATGCACCTTGCATTTAGGGTTTATAAATATTAAAATTTTCCTAACAAGTTTTTTGCGCTGTTGTCGGGGAGTTGGCACTTTTCAATATCGGGGTTTACTTGAGCATTCGAGACTAGGCCTTTAGAAAAATCTAAAAAATTAAAAAACCAAAAATTTGAAAAAATAAATAAATCAAGATGGCTATTTTTCATTTACCTCAATTTGAGCATGAATCATTTTGGCAATATTTGTTTCGATTAAATGATTCTTGTGCTCCACATGTCCATTTCACATATGAAAAATGGAAAATATGCAGTATTGTGCTTGAAGGGATAACACATGAGACCCGAGCCATCATTGAGCCATGTGTTATTGTGGTGGTTTGTGCTTTTCAGACGTTGATGAGATGTGAGATTTGTTTGAGTCTTTGGTTTGGTATCAATGGCACCATGAGATTGCTAGTGAATCTTTTGTGTGTCCCTCCCCCATTCCCTATGATTTACACACTTATTCTCCTCTTATGTGCTCTTATTATCAATCTTTGGACCATGTGCGGATTCCTGTCCCTATTATGATATTTTCGATGCATGTTGTGCTAGAGTTAATGCCATAATAGAGATAATGAATGAGTGACATAAGTGTTTTGTCGGCAAGATGAGGGAATGTGGCCTATTGCAGGGGACTGACCTAGTCCATCTTCTCCCAGACTTGCGGTTAGTCTCAATGGTGATTATGAGTCTTCCCTTTCCTTAGAGCTTGATTTTATGGTTGATTCACCTTTGACCGGCCTAGAGGAAGTGATTGATCCTCCCTTAACATCCTTACCAATCGTCGCTCAAATCCTTGCCTAGCACACCTAAAGACACTACTGAGGGTGTCTTGCGTTTACTTTCTTTCCCTCTTCCTTTAGCTCAGTACACGGGATTAAAGATGGGTGAGTCTCGTAGGGGTAATACCAGTTGTGTTGAGGATGATTCGCCTGGTTGGTTGGATGATATTGCGTTGTTAGAGCCTTCTTTTAAGGAGTTATATAGTGATGATGTGAGGATTGGTACCACTCTTAGCATTGAGCATATTGACCCCCTTTGCACCGAGTTACTTGACCTGGTCCCCATTTCATCCCCCATCCTTTCCACCCCCCCCAATTGCATGCATTTCATGAGTTCCTAGGCGACATTAGAGAGTATAATCCCTCCTTGGACCCTTATTGTGCATACCTAGAGGACGTGCCTAGGAAGATTACATAGAGTACTTTCTTTGATCATGCTTCTGATTTTTCCATGGCATTTGATAAGTATAAGAGGACACTAACTACCTTTGCTTCTTTCTTTTTTGTGTTTTCTTACTTACATTATTCTGAAATGCATGCACAGGCACATTATAAGCTCTTGTGAGCTTTGACTACATCCGAGTTGAAAGCTCGAGCTTTGAGAGACAAGGAGTGGCTGAGGCTCCTTAAGTCCCTGTGGCATAGTTTGGGTACATTCAGTGCCCTACCTGGTATACTCGTTTTACTCTTCTCCCTTTTTTTTATTTTCTTTCTTTTTCTTTTTGTTTAGTTGTAGATATTAGGTTGTGTTTAGTTGTGGATGTTAGGTTGTATTTTTGTTGGTGATCAACTTTGAGGTGACATTTAGGATATTATTGAGCCAACTGATGGTTCTGATCACTTTTTTGCTTAGTTTTCCTTTTTGTGTGTCTTGTTTTGCGTGTCTTATGTGTGTAATTTTGTTCTCTTTGTTTTTGCATGTTTTTATGGTGGTAGTGAGTTCTCGGTTCCCAATGAGGACATTGTGAGATTTATGTGTGGGGGTGAGAAGTCATATACCCTTTTATGCATATTGTTGTAAAATTTATGGGTTTTTGTATAGTTTTTTTTACTGGCTTTGGTGAAGCTTCGTATTATTCTGATTAGCTTAAATCCCTTGTGCTTTAAATGTTAGCTTGTATATAAGCACGATGTGCATGATAAATCTTTGTCCTCAGTGTGTCATTCTAGGCCCTAATTCTAATTTCAATGTTCATTATCGATGTATAATTCAATCCTTATTTATACCATCATCATTATCTTAGGGTCTTAGTCCTCCATGATTGATTCTCCCACTTGTCTTGTACACGGTTACTTTGGTTTTTTTGTTTGCATTTCAAAAAAAAAAGAAAAAAGAGAAAAAGGAACAAACAAAAATCTGGAATGACAAATATCCCTTTGAGACATGCACTATTAGGCGTTTACCCTTTGAGGCAATAGTGCTACTTGGTGTTACCCTTTGAGGCAATACTGCTACTGGAAAAGCTTGCTTTCTACGTTAATAAGTCAATAATGTAGTTTGTATCAGTCGAGTAGGATTGAGTTTGATCACGGTAAGCCTAAGTCCTAGGATGATGATGCACTTGCACATAAGCTTTGAGATGGATTCAAAGTTTTGATGTACAATGGGGTGAAAAGTTAGTACTTTGATGTCATCCATGGGGATAGAGAGCCTTGATGTATACGTTATGTCTATATGCGGGCTAATATCTTTGTTACAAGGATAATGGTTGGTAAGAACTTGTACAACTTTCTCTCTTGTATACATTTGTGTTTTGTTTATAACCCCAAAAAGATTTTCTACTTTTATTTCTCTTTTGTAAGATTTTGTGGGTATATCTTTTGTAAACCCTCATGAGACCTCACTCGTCCACTTGGGGAAACCAAGGGGTTTAAAGACTTGTTACATGTGCTAAATGTAACCATGATTCCTACTTCAATGATGCTATCCACGTCTATATTCATAGTAGAGGAGTCGCCCTTAGCCGGAGCAAGTTGTTGTCCAGGCTTGTCAATGAAGGCAGGATTGTCATACAATAGTTTAACTCGAGCAGTAGGATGAGGCGCCCTATTTTTAAATGCCATAAAAAGTCTCCTCTCCTCAAGAATCTCAACTACTACATTGCGACGACGTGACTTGGCAAGGCACGTAGCCACACTCCATATTGCAGGCTATCGTCTCCGTCCTCCACATGGGCGAGGTCACAGTTAGCTAACGCATGACCTAGCTTCCCGCAGCCATAGCAAAAGTCCTGCAAAAATGTACTTGAACTTGATCCATTTTTGTTTATCAGCTATCTTGATATTTATTCCCCGTCTCAAAGGTTTCAATATGAAAACATAAGACCTTGTCCACTCCAAACATAGTTGCTTCGTCATAGCTAACAAAGAAACCTATATTGGAAGCAAGCATTTGGGCGAAAGAGACAGTATGCTTCTTACGCAGGATGTCATAAGCTTTTACCCAAAACCGTGCCATTGAGAAGACCACTTCTGAAGGCACCTCCAAACCAATCATCTGCTTAAAAAGAAGGATGCAACCATCGAAAGCCCAAGGTCCCTTATTCAAAACAAAATCTCGATCAGCCTCAGAGAAGAACTGAAAAGCGCAAAGATTTGAATCAAGATCTCGGATAACAAGCCCTTTACTCGACTTCCAAACATTCCAGAGAACCGCTTTCATGGCCCTAGGGTTAAAGGAATTGGTTGTGTATAAGCGGCCAAGCAGACATAACAATATTAACTCGCTTGTCGAACTATCTTCTTCGTCATCCACAATAACCACCTGCTCTTCGTCGGACGTCAACCTGAGGTTCTGCCACGCCTCTTCCAAGCCCGTCGCCATGTTCTTGGAGGCTAACATAGGGAGTAAGAAAACTATGAGGATGGAACCCTAGCGCACCACCAAACACGAGACAGCGCCTTCGGCCAACAGAGGTGGACACTGAAAAAACAACCAACAACGACCCACATGCCGGTGGGGAACCAGGCAACCACAGCCTCACTGGAAGGGAGGCAAAGGTGATTTGATTAGATATATAAAATATCAGATTCCTAGCCACTACTCCTTTTTGACATTTCAAAGTTTGAAATTGGGTGGGTATCTATCTATCTATATATGATAGATGCCTTAGCCGTTATTCCCCTCACATTTCCAGTTCACATGAAGACTGTCTCTCCTCCTGAGCCCAGTGAGCTGGTGTTAACTTCACCACATTAAGCTTTCAACAACACTTGTACTTAGAGTTGGGTAATGAGTCGGTTCGGGTCAATCCATTAAATAAACGAGTCAATTTTGTATCAGCCTTGAAAATAGTTTAGATATACTCAAAATTGAAAAATAACATGTTTTCAAGCTAAATGATCAAATCTGTCGATTTTGGATCACAATCGGTTCGGTTTATGTCAGATTTGTGTTTCTCTCAGTAACTTTAGGTCAGGTTGGGGTCGGGTCGTTGTGTCGGGTCATACTTTCCCAACTCTACTTGTACTTGATTAATGGATTTAAAATTCCTCCCCACTACTCTTAATGATAATGCTTTAAATAGGTTATGACAACCTTGATATTATTCAAGCAAGTTTTTTTTTTTTTTTTTTTTGGTTGGGAGACGAAATCAGGAATTTATCTTTTTATTTTGGTCTTGGATAATCTATTTTACTAGAGTCGAATTACTATTGGTCTAATAACGGATGAAGCTCTCCTATTACAATTTTTTTTTATACACAAGACTCGAATCTGAGATCTTACTTAAGGAAAACATGTGCCAAGCCACTTGAATCAACTTGTATTGGTAAGAATTTATCTTTTTATAGGCTTGTTTAAAATTAATTTTTAAGACGCAATGAATGGGTGATGCCTAGTACTTTGCCTCTTTTTATCCTATAACTAGCTTGTTTATTCCACAACATCATGCCTTACGCCCTGGTAACTAGTATAGGAATAGATTTATCCTCAATTTTGTCATAATTTTTAAATGAGAATCTTATACTTATCTTTTTTGAAAAGGTGAGAAATAGACTGGGGTCCTGTTCTGATGAGGGTGTGATCTAACTAGGGTCAAAATACAACTGAGCCGGCTCGGCGAGTTCGAGAAGATTTGACTTGGTTAAAGTCTGGCTTTCGCATCCGATCAAGCCAAGCCAAGCGCGAGTTGGCTCCTTGACGTTACCGAGCAGAGCTGAGCAAGTGTGTAGCTTGACTGGCTTACCTCGGCTTGGATAGCTTTTTTTTTTTAATATATATCTATTTATAAAAGGAACTTGCATTTTTGCTTTCTTCGGTTTAATTATTTACACTCTAAGCATATTTCGAAGGCAATTCATTGTTACACTGCACATTTCATAGTTATATTTAAGTTTTGAATTTCGATTACCGAGTTTTTTCGTTTTTGGAAATCTTTCTCTTCATCCTTTTCTTGTTTATTATATCCATTTTTCAATTTAAAATTTTAACTTTAGTTAGTTTAATGATGAGCTCACAATTTTTTCCAAGGCAAAACAAGGAAGAGCTGAAAATTGAACTAAGCTCTAAGCCTAGCAATCTAAAACCTACCTTGAGCCAAGAGTAAACTATTTAAAGGCAGCAAGTTTTGAGCTGATCCGAGTCTGACTCATATGTGACCGAGTTAACCCAATCACACCCTTGACCTAACTCGTCATCACTGAGAATGATAGAAAACATGGGAGCACACCACTTCTGATAAGGAGACAATCCTATAAATATTGTAGCTGTGTGACTAATTAAAACCTTTTATGGCAATAGTTACAACTTGAATGATATTAGTTTGGCACAAACGTATCATATTCGATTAGTGAATAGATTTCAAAAAACTGTCTAATAGGTAAACACTACGAAAACAATCTTAAATTTTACAGACTGACTTCAAGTCAAACCAAACTTCTACATAATTTGTGTGAATTTTACTGATTGAACTATCTAACAACAACTCAACTTTGCTGGGAATAAGCTGAGCTGTATATTTAACATCCACTCTTGTGAACAAGAGTCAAGACAATGCATTGCATTGCATGAAACCAGTTGAAATTAGATTAACAATGGGAGGGGGCCATGAATAGGGCATGAGAAAAGGAACATGCACAGAGACAAAGAGAAAGCTGCAATAGAGAGAGAGAGAGAGAGAGAGAGAGAGAGAGAGAGAGAGAGGGTTGAGTGAGTTAAATGCCTGCACAACTGGAGTGTGGTCCTTTTCCATAATTATTTATCATCAGCACAAGAACAACAACAGCAATAGCAGATCATGATGATGATGTATCTCTTTCTCTGCTACTACTGCTACTGCTGCTTGCTGAGGTAGAAAAAAGAAAAGATTGTAACATTATTGCTCTGAGCATATTGTAAGAAAAAGAACTGAATAATAAAAATAACAATACGACTACAAATTACAGTTATTGTCTGGCTATCTGGAGACCATGTTATGTTATTATTATTTTTAAAAAATCAATAACAGTAGAAGGGTCCCTAAAACAGAAACGAAAAGAAGAAAGAACTGTAGCAGAGTACTGCAATTTTCATGTTCTAGGATCTGGAGAAAGAATGAGATGACAAACATGACTCATTTTTGAAAAGAAAAAAGTTTACCCCCATTCCAATGGCCTTCCCTTGATTTAATTATTTTTTCAAATCTGGAATCATCAATGTAAAGACTTGCAGGTTTTTGGTTTATTCCAAAGACAAAATGGGCTTGTCTATGTTTTAGGGTTTTTCTAGTTAGGTGCTATGTTGTTGCTCTTCCATGATTTTATATATAGGCTTTGCAGCTCATGTGGCTAAATATTGATATTTAATTTTCACTCGAACTTTTTTTTTTTTTTAAACAATGGTAAATATGGGCCACCTACTGGCCTCCTATATCAGAGAAGATCCAATAGGTCAACTAGTCCAGGAGAAGGGAAACAAAGGTGTCAGGGCCCAAGGCCCAACCCAAACACCCCTTTCCTCTATTAATTAAATGGCAAAGGAAGGTCTCCACCCAGATTCGAACCTAGGTGGAGTGGGTGGAGCAATGACACTCATGCCAATCTACTACATGCAAATAAGCAATTTTCACTCGAACTTGAGTGTGAGTATTCGACTTAATTAAGTTTATGTTCTCTTATACACAGAATTTGAGTAAAATCAAATCGTAATTTTCCTACTGGAAGTTAAATAATAATAATAATAATAATAATAATAATAATATTATTATTATTATTATTATTATTATTATTATTATTATTATTAAGCTATTCTCAAAGAAATATGGGAAGATTTTGTTGTTTGCACGAGTATTTGTAAGAATAAAATTGTCTACATTTGAATTTTCTTATATCCTATGATAGTGAAATCCATGCCTCACTTCCATTATATTTTTTGTGCCTTCAATCCTCTTTTAACGGGAGCCGCATATAAGGCGGTATAGATATCTACTAGCCTAGATCCCCTCCCCCCCCCCCCCCCAAAAAAAAAACTAGACCCCAATGTGAATCTTACTAAAGAAATCAAGTATTGGTGCACTTGAATGAACATAGGCTATAGTACAAACGACAAACGTATTGTTTCATCATTTCGGAACCGTTAATCGCTGTTAGCCGCTCCTAATTGCATCAAATCGCTAATTGCTAGTTCAAACTGCTCCTAATGCTCTAAACTGTCCTAATCACTACTTATCTATATCATTTTAAGGTTAAGCCATTTCACCTTACAACTAACTGCTCCATACCACTTCTATTCGCCAACGGCTAATGCTAATAACTTCTGACCGCTAACCACAGCTTTTAAGTGTTCATGAAGCGAGCAACCCCTAAATCCGGCCAGTTACATCACAGCTGCTAAACAATGGTGTTCCACTGTTTGGAGCCTCATCATAGAGGCAAGCTGCTTGTAGTTAAGTTAATGAACTTATTCATTAAATTCTTGCCTTGTGAAAACAATAGTCACTTAGTTATCTCAGGAAACGGTTGGATCTTTCTCTTTCTATCTCTCTCAACAGCAAGTTGCTGATGATGAGGGTTTGCAGTCCATATCTCGCTGACCCTCTTCATATATCTGAGGGGCCATCCACCCTACCAATAATCAAGTCTATGCATGCTCTTGTTCCCTCCATTTTTGTGGAGGCTCTCGTTATACCAAGCTAGCTAAGATATATAGGTCTTCTTCTTGTGTTTTTCCTTGCCACTTTGGCCCATGTGTTGCACCACATTTGGTATATGAACATCATATATCCCATTGATATCACTTATGTGGATTTAGCAAACAAGTCATTTATAATAGTTTGAGTTCAAACCATCGAAGAGGTAACCTAGAATGGATTCCACCTTCATTTTCTATGCTCTCTGCTAGGGTTCAACTTGTATGAGAAGCATTATATCTTCTTGTGAGGAAATTGTGGTTTGATGGGTCAGGTTTGTTCTGACCAATTTGGCAATCCCCTCCCGTTGAACATATTATGACCCATTAAATTGTTCTGAAATAGAAGTCCAATGGATTGGCCCTGATTACCAATATAAAAAAATAGTCTGAATTCAAATCGAGCACTCAGGCTCGAATATATGAGATCTAAATTTTATTTGATGTTGAAATCAGTAACACTTGATTAAGGTTGAGTACTTTAAATTTCTTGATGTCTGGCACAGTCCAATCAGTTTGTTTTTCAAATACAACGAACTTCACAAGAAAACTCTAACCTGAATAAAATCAGATTGGTTCTATTTCAAATTTCATGTCCGACAATCTTATAGCAGCTAGGTTTGTCACTTGCTCCTATGTTACCTAGGTTCAATTTTAAGTGTCAGATAAGGTCACAAGAATGCATGTTTAGGGTTTCAGAGTTGGCCATTTCTTGAGAATATTACATATTTTTAGCCTAAAGATTAAGATTTAACAGTGTGTTTGTAATATCAGACGTTTAGAATTAGTGAATGTTTAGTAAAAGAAACAATGGATAAATCCGATTAACATTTCCTCAACTTGAATTTTAAATTCGAGCGAAAATTAATTACTGCTAATAATTTATATAGACATATGTTTTGAATAGGTGAACTTTGAGATGATAAAACGTAATTCAATTGCCATTTATATCCAATTAATTGTTTCATGCCTATGCAATATGTCATCAATACCTCCAACCAATTTTATTTTTTTTTAAAAAAAAAAGAAAGAAAAGGAGTGGTCCTTCCCTTCACTAAAAAAGAAAACCCCAAAGATTGGTCCCTACTCTTCTAAGGAACTTGTACCTCTCTATAGTACCCTATTCGGCTGCACGTTAGCCACTTGAATCATAAGCCACGACTTTTATTAAGCTACGTTTGGTTAAAATAAATACGATAAATTAATTATTGTTAAAGTACTAATTAAAACGAAGAGTGTTCTGTTTAGAAGAATTTTCTACATCATTGAAAGTTTTATTTTATTATTTGATTTATAAATTTATTTGAGTGTAATGCTTATTGTGAATGTCATATGACATTTATTCTAAGTTTTTAACTATCATTTTAATCATTTAATTGTATGGATTGCTTAATAATATAGAGTTAATTGACAAGATGAGGGTTAATTACCAATGTAATAGTACTACTCCTTTTCCTTTTTTTGGGGGGGGGGGGGGGATTTCTTTCTATCTTACGTTCTAAGCAAGGAGGTAGCTGTTGTTCTTGTGAATAAAGCTTAATTAAAGCATTAGTCCCCTCGTCGTTTTCTCTTCATCAACATGCATATGTATATAGGATGGTACCCTAAATTGAAAGCTCAGTACTCAGCTTTTCACTCTTCACTTAGCTAATCAATCCCAAAAATGTGAACAAAGTCCAATTCACACGAGGTATGTTTAGATGCTTAACTAAGTAGAATGTATCAACTAGAGATAACAAAAGTTTATGTAATATTGTGAATTATTTTCACTAATGGGATTATGATTTATCAATTTGGTTGATTACAAAGATTCATTAAAGTACAAAATTACAATAAGGGTAATTGAGCTAGTCGACTTTAATTAAAATGTCAATTGGCAAACAAACATGGTTTATTGCTATGCATAATTAGACTGCAATTTATTTTTACGGTTTTAAATCAACTTAGTACGGTATGCATATAGAAGTTTTGAGTACTCACTAGAGACGTGATTAAGTGTTTTTAAGTGCAATTATAAACCATTAGGTGCTAGGTGTGGTTAATTATCAGAAATCGGTTCGGTATGGCTGTAAAGGCATATTTATCTGTTTAGTAAAGACAATCAAGTCAGTCAAGCTTGCGTGTCTATGTAGAAACCACATATGTGCCACATGCTAGCCAATATGTGATGATTCCCTGCCTTTTCCTTTCCTGACATGGTTAAAAATTCTGGCATCTCCCAAGATATTTCATAAGCGCATGAGTGTCCTAGAATAATTACCCAACTAGCTCAACATCATTTCAAGCAGCTCATATCAACATTTGCAGCTCTCAAACCCTGCTTTCATCTGCTATGTCACTAATAGAAGAGTTCAGAACTCTCATACTTACTCACTCATCATCTTGAAGCTGAGATTTGCAGAGATTCAAGTCAGACTAAGAAGGGCGCACTGCCTATGAATCTTATGTGAGTTCATGTTCCAGATCTTAGAAGCTAATTTTAGTTGCTGTTTCAAAATCAAGTATATGGGTATGTGTTTTGGTGAATTTAACCAAGTCAAACATGTCTATTTTTGACATTGCTCCTTAGTTTTATGAGAACCTTCTTAAATCTTACCTTTTACTATCCCCATGAACTAAACAATTCACTAAAAAGAAAGCCCTAATTGCTAAATTTAGAAAAAAATATAGTTCTTAATTCAAAAGTTACCTTCAGACGCATAAGTAATCCTGAATCCCTAGAAATTTACTCGATCTGGAATTTTTTTTCCCATGTACATCTACGAAGAGAAGTCTTCAGATTTACTACATGCTTTTGCCACATATAGATTTTAGTGTTAGCAATAACATGATGAATTTGTTTCCCTTTTTGTTGTGGTCAGTTCTATGATGAGGGAGGACATAAGGAGACAATGAGTCTAAGAGATAAAGATAGTACATATACAGCGAAACAAGAAGAAGCTGACTCCAACAAAGTAGCCACAACAGCCTCTTCAAGTTCAAGGCAATGGTTAGGGTTCAAGAATCCAAGAGTAGTTCGAGTGTCACGCACCTTTGGAGGTAAAGACCGGCACAGTAAGGTTTGCACCATCAGAGGGCTGAGAGATAGGCGGATTAGACTCTCCGTACCTACTGCAATTCAGCTCTATGATCTCCAAGACAGGCTTGGGCTAAGTCAACCTAGCAAAGTCATAGATTGGCTACTTGATAACACTAAGCATGACATTGATAAGCTCCCTCCTTTGCCTATTATACCGGGAACTTTCACCTCATTCCAAGGGTATGGAGCCCCGCAATCTTCATGTACTTCATTCTTGGATGCAAATTTGCTACCATCAAGGAGAGAAGGCATCAACATCAATAGTGCTCAAGTGGTGGATGGCGATGACGATGACCAATCAATAGTGGCAAAATTGAAGTATTGGGATTCAAACGTGGTAATGAGATCAAAGCAAAAGGGAGTTGATCATCATGGTGGAGTTGGGGACAATCATCCATCTTCTCAAGTTTTGGCTCAAAACTTCTTTCCAATGGCTAGGGGTAATACCAGTATTCTTCCTCCTCATCCAAGTTTACTAAGCAATCCCATGTTCAACAATTACCAATGGGAGCCTTCTTCTAATTTGTCTTTGGCACAATTGGGAAGTCTAGGCTTGCCTTCTCAAAATGATAATCAAGGTGTTCATCAAAGCAACTCAAGCCAACTGCCATCCTCGTTATCCCTATCCTCAGGGCATTTATTTCTATCTCCGTTCATGGCAACCACTCCACTTTTCCCTGCTCACTCATCGTTCATGAATACTCCCAATCATCAAGTGGAGAATGAGTTGAGACAATTCAATCGTTTCCATATGTCAAATTCTATCTCTTCATCTCTTCATAATTCAAGCGGCTCGGGGTTGAGGCCCTTCCCTTTGAGCATGAGCCATCATCAGCCTCATTTGTCACAGAACAATGAGGACAATCAAGACAAGGGTGATCACCATGGTCATTAAAGATGGAATTGAAGAACCCACATTTTGGAATTGATGTATGATTCATCATTCTTCATCTTGTCATCCAACTTCAAGAACATATATATCTTTGTGAGATCAAATATCTAAGTGTGTTTGGCAAGTAGAATGGGAACAAATAGTTAGACCTGGCAAAATTGACCCGAGATCTAAAATCCGAACCGAACGACCCGGACCCATACTCGACCCGACACCTGAAATGTGCTCACCCGAAAGTGGATTCGAAATCCGAATTGATCCGAGCTGAACTATACCTGACCCGAAATTTTCCATAAAGTTGCTTGTTTTGGCATTACGAGCGTATCTGATCAAAAATTGGTTGACCCGAAATCGACCCGAATCGAACCATATCCGATCCAAACCGAAGCGATCCTTAATCTGAACATGACCCGACCCATACCCGAATCAAATGACCCATTTACCAGGTCTACAAATAGTTGCATTTCTTTCTTTGTCGCAGGTGGACAAAAGAAGAGAGGAGTAACTATATGTTACTATGTCAAGTTCAATGTTGATGAATATCTCACAACGCTTAGTAGAAAGGTCAAAAGAAGTAAGCTATAGGTCTGGATGCTTTGGGAAGACAAGTGCTATGCTACCAACTTAATTCAAGACTTTGAACACAAGTAAGATTCATATTTACTATGACTTTATATGTGAAATTTTGTACTTGTTTCTTGAAATTGTGAAACATTTATATATAGGTGGAGAGCTTTTCTATAGTTATGTTATAGGCCTCATTACTGACAGTAACTATGTTTTTCTTAATCCAAAAAAGAAAAAATAATTATCTTGTGAATACATTATCCAAATTGTCTCCTTTGCTATTGGTTTGAAAATTAAGAAGTTGGGTCCACCACATCTTAGAAGAATGAGGTCGATTTCAAATAGGGTAGGAAATATACAATTTCATAAGCAAGTTCTGGGACCTTTCTGATACTAATTCCAAAGACGCAATAACACTACAGAAGAACTTCTATTACCTAAACATAATCAATCAAGTACAAGAATCCTCCCGTACTATATAACTTGTACCATTAGGAGTAAACCTTCCCAAGGGTAACTAGCTAACCAACGGTGCATCTACGTTGAATACATGCATGATACAACTCATAACATACGTCTGTTTTTAATAATTGGTAAAGCCTATAAAATAGGTAATGTGACTGATACATATGAGTACACACTCTACTCTAGTCATGATACTCAACATGGACATTAAAACTACTCTTTTACATCTTGAAGCGTAGATGTTTATTCATCTAAATGGTATGCCTGCACTGAATACATACCCAGTACAATTCATGGCATACATCCTTGTTCAATAATTGATAATTAAAACCTATAAAAACAGGCAATACAACTATTGCATATGAGTGCACTCAACTTTGGTCACGATACTCAACAGGACATTAAAAGATGAAATTTTATCTAAGCCTAAACTTTTTTCATCTGAAGAAAGATTGATGTGACTTCAAGTGGTCTGATATTATCATTAGACATTCTTTAAAACAATATGTGAGGTCTATGTATGTATATCTTCTTAGCTCATTGTGCCTTTTCTTGGCTATCAAAGTTCATTGATGTTCATGGGCTTTGATCTTATGACAACAATAACATCTCTCATATGGCATGTCTTCATTGGTTATTGTTCCCTCTAGATGTACGATTGACATTGTTGTGTCAACTCCAATCATTCTCCACCGTACTCTAAAGCATAGGTTGTGATCTCTAAAATGGCAATCGTTGTACATGCATTTTTGGGCTTCCCATATATAAATTCATGCTCTCAGTTGCAATTTTGACAGACGAATTCTCATTTCTCAAAATAGATCAAGGTTAAATCTAACCTTGTGATTTAATTTGGTAAATCATTCTCTGCAGAATTATGCATACATACACTTAATTAATTTCTTGTCTTGTGTCATATTTCATTATTATTAAAAGTGCATCCAATGTGATTAGCCTAACTAGGGTCGTAACTTATTATAATATAGCCTCACATAAGAATTTGTATCGCGAAAGTTCTCGTCAACAATGGGGCACCTTATATTTCTCAATAACTAACCTCTTGGTCTGTCACAAGATGTCTGTACGTATATACACTGACCTTGTTGTATACATACTAGTGGGATCCTGATTTGTTATAATTGATTTACACAAGTGATCTTGTATTAGATACCCATATGCATGTTTACATGCATACATAAAAGTAGAGATACGGCAGAATTTCCTTTTTCCTTGTCCCCCCCCCTTCCCTACCCCATGCCATCCCTCGCATAGCGCATTTTCCTAGACACAAGTCATTTGGTGAGCTTGGTTATCATATTCTGAAAAAAAAAAAAAAAAAAAGTTCATGTTGATAAGTATGGAATAACAACAAGAACATCCAATATATATGGAAATTTACACTTGCTTCCCGTAAGTAAGGGGCAGGCAGCTAGAGCCTAGGGAGGAACACATATTCACTTGCTTCCTCCCTTTGACCCCGAGTTAACGTACCCGCTGCCTAGACAACAATTTGCATGTATTTTTAAACTTTAAGTACATGCATGAATTTAGTTATATGTAACTTTTTTTCCTTGTAGATCATCGAGCTAATCAGACCTTAAGACCAAATTGATCATCAAGTTATTTTTTTCTTCCTTATTGGCACCATACTTAATATTTCAAAGAGAATATGCCACCAAATTATTTGTTTCTTTTTAATTTGTACTAAGTTTTTGAGTTTTGCTTTCCAAGTTGCCACCAACGATAACAAATTGAATCACTGCTCAGTGAAAGATCGGAAAAAAAATAATAAACATAGTGAAAAATAAATTAATAGTATTTTGGACCAAAAAAATGCAAGATTTAGTGGCATTTTTGACCATGAACTCATTGCAGCTATTACAATGTAAGTACAAGTTGTTCATGAATCTTGGTTTAGTGCACAGACGATTGATGTTGTTCATGTTGATTTAATTTTGTGTCAAGTAAAATGATTAGGATTAATTGACAGAGTATTAACCTTTACATTTGGTTAGAGGTTATGTGGTGCCATTTCTGAATTAGAACATGCTATATGTTTCTAATTGGATCCACTTAGGTATTGGATTGAGTTTGACTTGAATCTTCAAAAGAAATACAATCCGGTTCAACTTTGTTTGAATTCAGACCAAAATTTTAAGTTTTTTACAATATCAATAACCTATTAATTTTTAATAACAAGCAATACATCCAACTCGATCCTTCAGTTAAACCCAATTTGAAAGATCTACAAATATGAAGATTTGGATAGCCAACACATACAATAAAGTAGCTAGGTCAATACTCAGACCTTGTTCTTTTCATAGGTAAATTTTAATTTTTCAACCTCAACCAACTTCGACCTACTTTAATCAACTTCAACTCATTTCTAACTAATTTAATCAACTTCTACCTATCATACAAAACAAATTCAGTCCATTTCAACCCACTTCAACCTATTTCAATCCGGTTCTACCAATTTAACCAACTTCACTCATTTACTAATCCATATTTTTCAACGAAAAGAAGAGACCCTCATTAGAAAAATGTACATGTATACCAAGGAAAGAGCAAAGGGAGATAGGGAAACCCTTGATCATTTTTTTTCCCCTCTCATCTCTCAATGTCTGACATGAAAAGGAAAGAATACTGATTGCAGCCTTCTGTCACTACTTAGCTCCGCAAGATCCAATGAAATTTAAAGGGGGTCAAAGGAGGGACCCCCCCATTATCAAGTTAACAGGGACAACCCAAAATTGACTACTCATTGAAAAGAAAAATGGCAATGATAAATCCAACCCAAAAAAAACAACACATTCAGTGGTCCATATTGCAACATATATAGTCAATGGAAGATCACCCCCCCCCCAAAAAAAAATAATAATTATGCATTTCATAAACTTTATGCCTAATTTATGACCATGTGAAAAATAAAAGGCAAAGTTAAAAAGGAGGAGCACGCCTTGTATGGATTTTAGGGAGTTCGGAGGGAAAAATTGAATGGGTCCCTTCCCTTGTGCCAATATTCAAGTTTGTCTTTGCCATTCCCCTCTTCATCCCTTCCCCCCCACCCACCCAAAAAAAAAATCGATAAATAATGAAGACCATGGACTCCTATTTAGGAGTTCAACGGGCCCGATACAACAGAAAAGAAAGAGACATGACAAATTTTGCCTAAATTCAGACACAAAGATTCACTTGCCTTATCTACGCAAGCACTCATATATATATCACCTAATGCATTGTGTACTCATCGAGATTCGATCTTCGATCTTTCAAATGGAATATGAAACTTGTGCATCTAAGCTACAAGCTCTTGGCAGTCTTCAACCTAGCTCTTTACACCTAGCCAGCTAGTTTAGTTTGTGTAGGTTAAGGCAAATGATATATGTCTCCTCCAAGTTAATGGTTAATCAATCAAAAATATTGCATATGAATAGAATCTTTCAAAAAATAAGTGTAAAAGTATTATTAATGTTTGTGTATTTTATATCTCAGCTATCCCATTAGAGGTAATCTTTAGCATAATATTTGTCATATTTGTTAAACTATTTCTAATTTGATAACAGTCAATGGACTCATGTAAACTTTTAGTAACATCAGGTCGGAGTGTTTAGGGTAAACTCTTGACTATGATCATATTCATGTAAACTACGTTTTAATGTATTCTTCAAGAGGCTTATTTCATAAAATACAATCAACGATCGTGTTTGATAATAGAGATTGAAGTAAAGGTTAGTAATTTATTGTACTAAAATATTATGTACCACTACTTGTATGTTTTTAGTAAAGTAGCAGATAAGTTAGAGATTAGAGGTTTATGTAGTGTTTTTTTAAAAGTTAATAAAAATAGTTTTTGAGAACTTTTAACTAGTTGTTACATTGAAAATTAAAAATTCTTCTATTGTTTACTAAACATGTTCATTTATTTTCTCCTGTTAAGTCATTCTATATAAATTTGCTATTTGAACAACTACTTTTACCAAACATATTTATTTTAGATTATTATTTGAATAGTTAACCACTAAAGTACTAAACACTAGTGAATGACGACTAATCGCCAGTGAAACTGTTAACAACTACTAAATAACTAATCATTATTAAAATAGCTAATTTTACTTAGCACGCCCAACATCAATAGGTTACATTTTAGATAAGATCAACCAAATTTAAGTGTGTGTAATTGTATTTGTTGTATTTTAACTTTGGAATGGATTCCAATGTGAGTTTGCATTTCATGGTCTACTAAGCAGATATGAGTCAATTTCTCTGCATCTTCTTATTTACCGGGTAGTGGAAGGTACAGATACTACAAGAACGCCCTCAGTTTACATCATGCCAAGTACATTGAACAAAGGTTAATCCATTAATCACAGCCAATGAACAGACCTCAGATGAATGCATAAACTGGGCATGACTCAAAAGTTGACATACCAAGATCATATTTCATTCACTTGAAGCACTGAGAACACAGTATTCTGCTGTTCTTGGATCAGCACTATTGCTTCTGAATTGATGTGGATCATTCTTCATACTTTTTCTGCCGCCATTGCTACGATGTCTATTCATATTTCTTCCTCGAAACTTATATAATAAGTGTTTCGGTAATTAGAATTTACTGGCTACCTAGATGCTTACCATTAATCTAGAGCCTTGTATAACATAATCCTTGTCAATTTTCTTCTATTGATTGCATTACTTGTGTGGAAAAACTACCTTTTTGTAATAATAAAAAACCCAATGAATGAGCATAAGATATGACAAAGACATAAATCTAATTCTTCGCCATTTTTTACATTCACCCTTTTTTTGCTTCTAACAAACGATCTGTTGGGGAAGCTAGCATGCAAATATGTAAATATTAACCGGGTTAATCTGGTTGTCTCCCCTCATGTGTCACAAACTGGACAATGAATCAACGGTGCGATATTGAACCCGAGCAATAATCAGGTAGCGAATAACCAACCAAACAAATGCAGTAAATAATGGAGGCACTGAGATTTATGTGGAAAATCCAATGTAGGAAAAACCATGGGACCATCAACAAACGATACCAAAAATTATATTACTCACCAAAGTTACAAGGGGGTATAACAATGCTTATCTCTAGATCATTCCCCCCCCCCCCCCGAAGCATCTTAATCACCAAAGTTACAAAGTGGGAGTAGAGCTAAGAATTCTTCCCAAAGCATCTTGGTGCTCAAACACACCACAATTCCTCTTCATCCATAGGCTCCTGCAGGCAGTTGCATAGCAGGTGGTAATCCACAGCTTCTTCTGTTAGAGAAAAAGTTTTAATATTTATAAAACTCAAGTATAAGGTGTATCGTTGAGTACTCAGGGTGTTGTCCACAGAGAGTTGGGTTTCCAAGTACCAAAACTAACTGAAGCGTCTCGAGTTAGCTAAAACTAAAGGGATAGAAAATAGAACTAAACTACTAAAATAGCCAAAGGACTACGATTATGATTGAACTTGAGATAAATCAGTTGATCAAGTTAAACCTCACCTTCCCAAGTTATGCAAGTATTCGAGGTTGATCGTTTGCGTCATTGAGGCCACCCAAGCCCTCTCTCAAGGGTCAGTAGGCTAGTCTAGTTGTTCTAACCACCTATTTTCATGGGATTAGTTTGACTAAACTACTAGGTTGACAACCCTGGACCTGACTAGCGACGAGACTATTTTCATGTCCCAATTCCAGCTATTCACTCTACCCACACTAGACAATCAACCTCACATTTTAGTATAAGTCAATTGCCCCAAAACACGAATGAAAACTCTTTCAAGCATTTCATCGAACACATGGTGGGCGTGAGAGAAAACCTTAAATTCTAGCATGAACAAGAGGGGTAAAAGTCTAACAACAATCAATTGGCCATCACAAGGCTAATCACAATCCAAGTTCACAACTATAATCTATAAACATTACAAAAGCATATAAACAAAAACATGAACATGAACATACAAAATAAAGAGAGGAAGAGAAGAGAAAACTTATGTTAATTGAATGAACCTGAGAATCGACAAGTTTGAATCCAAACAGCTAGAGACAAATCCTAATCTAATTCCCTAATGGGATTTTTATTGGCTAATCGTAACCTAAAAACTCTCAAAAAGTCGCTAAAGGAGAGCCCAGAGAGGTCCCCAACAAAAACGCCGAAGGAGGTTTAAATAGAAAATCGAGCGAGCAGGCGAGGGGGGAGGGGAACGACCATGCCAAGTGGCACGGCCCCACCGTGCTAGGGTGGCATGCCCCCACCGTGCCATTTTTCTGGCGCGGTGGATCGGCCCCCGTCGTCCCTTAATTTCTTGCCTGCTTTCGCTGTTATTGTTTGTCTTCGCTCCTTTTCGTGGTACTTGCTCCTTTTGAACTTATTTCCTACAAAACGCAAATAAAATAAGTAAAAATCTTAAAGATGAAGTTATTATACGAGCTAAAAGTGGGTGAAAGAGGCACGTAAAGTACGATTTATCGCTTAACATCTTCGTTATACGATTATTGATTCTCTTTGACACCCATGTTGCATAGAGTTGTCTGAAGCTCTCTGGCCTGGATATTGGCTGCCTGAAATCGCTTGTAAGATTAACCCATATCTCCCATGAGAAAGGACATGTAGTGCGCTAACAGGTGATCCACGCTCTCAGGAGAGGACATATAGAAGCTATAGATATTGTCTTGTTCCATTAGGATCCCTTTTCTATAAAGATCCTTTGTATTGAGTTTTCCAAGAAGGGCTAGCCTCATGAAGAATTTCACTTTAGGTGGGCTTAGGTGCATCCATACAGAGCTAACCAGGCTATCAATTGGTACCCCCTCTTACATCATACCACTTATTTTGGACTTTGAGCTCCATAGAACTTGGTCTGCTACATTCCTTTTGGGATAAAACTGCATCAGATAGTTTTAAGCTCATGTGCATGCTGGAGTTCTACTTGGTTGAGCAGCCTTTTCCAAGTAATAGTCCATCTCCAAGTATCGCCTTCAAAGCACCCCATATTTGCAATGAGCTCATTGTGCTGGTTAATGATGGTGTACAGTTTAGGGAACACTTGAGCTAATGTTCTGTCCGGAATCCATTTATCTTCTCAGAACCTTATCTTCCGACCATTGCTCACTTGAATGTGAAGATGGTGAAGAAACACTGTGGAGATGGGTTACTCTTCATTTGCTAATCTTTTGATCATATCTCTCCATGGTCCTGGAATTTGTGATAGGGTATGAGTTGGCAAAATACTCATGTCTTCCTTGTGAATTGAATTGATCACCTTTCTCCACAAGGAGCGCTCTTTACAAGAATATCCCCACCACCATTTAAAGATGAGCTGCATTCTTTAGCAAAATATCACCTACCCCCAACCCTCTTGCACTCTTGGGCTTCTGTACAAGTTCCCATCTCACTAGGGTAGGATATTTTACTTACTAATTTCCATTCCACAAAAGTCTTCTCTGCAGTTTTGTGATCTCCAAAGTAACTTTCTTGAGCATCCTAAAAATGGGTAGGTAATAGGCAGACAAACTATTTGGGACTGCTTTAATTAGGATTAATCAATCTACCTGCTCTAGAGAGGCAACTTCCTTTCCATGTACTCGGTCTTTTCCAAACTTTGTCTATGATATACTGCCGTGAAGATGCCTTTTTCATAATGGCACCTAAAGGCACACACCTAAGTAGGTGATTGGAAGTTTGACCAGCATTCGACCAAGCCTTTGTGTTGCTTCCTGAATCCAAGCTTCAGCTTTGCCAATCCTATCAAGCCAAATTAGTGTAGTTGATAGTCTATTGTGTAATTTCGCAAGTGTATAGTTTATCATTGTAACACTTACCGGTGTTGTCCTCAGGGATGAATTACGAAATTAGGTTACTAGAACTAACATAGTTTCATAAACTAAGTCAAAAAAAGTCAATTATGTTTATCCCAAATTGATAGAGTTGGTAACAACCAAAATAGAAGAAACATCTAAAAAACAGCAACATCCAAGCAATTCACAAGTAAGAATTAGTAAACTAATTAGTGAGGCTTAGAACAATTTTACCCAGGTGGAGAAGAAGGAGCGAAGTTTATCAAAGCCCAAAACTTCATTGCCTTGAGCAAAGCAACTCGCAGCAGGGAAAACAACAAAGAACTGACTCAAACCAAGTGATGAAACACACCAATTTGAACCCAAAGTGGAAATTCAACCCAAAAGCTTGTAAATTCACCGCACACAAAAAAAAAAAAAAAAAAAAGACTGAAATCTATCACTTGCACTAACCAAAAGTTTAAGTCAATTACATATATGAAAATCTAAAAAACGGATTTGAACTGTGAAAGATAAGAAGGAAAATATGAAAATCATAATCTCTATTCTATCTACCCCCTTCTAATCATTCTTACTTGCTCCTTTTATAAGCTCTTCTAAGCCTTCCTTGATTGCTTCCATTAAGCTTGAATTTAACCCCTTGTACCGCTCTATTAAAGCCCAATTACTTGCCCAACTTGATGAAAGAATAGAGGCAACGGATGGTGATTGATGATGGTAATTAATGGTTGAAAAAGAAAATGAAAAGTGAACAAAGGATGGGGGAAATTTGCATTTACTAGGAAGTAAGGAGGAGAGAGACAATGCTTGAGTTACTAGAGGAGAGTTGAGAAGAAAAAATTAGGGGTTGGGAAATCACATGGACCTAGCAAAATAAGAGGAGAGCGATGGTTAAAACAAAGGGGGGCAGGGAGTGAGAATATGGGTTGTTATTTTGGGTCTAATAAATTGGGTTACAAGACCTCATCTATTTTTTTTCACCCGGCTTGAGCTATTATTCGCATTTTCTGAAATTTTACTATTCCTACAAAACAAACAAAATTCATATTAAAAACCAAATTTAAAATTTATTTCAAGCAAATATTAGGCATTAAAGTGTATAAAAATGATAGATTTTTAGACTGAACATAGTCATACCTGAAAATGACTAGAAATTGAGCAGGATTGTTTTGATGTTCCACAAGTAGCCATCATTAGCTTCACAAAAAATTAGGGTGTCATCTGCAAATTGGAGATGAGGCAGCTTTGGCACCCACTTCCAGTCCTCAAACAATTCCAAATCTGTTGTCTAGTTAGCATTTTGTTGAGTACTTCAGCCATGATCACAAATAACAAGGGAGACAGAGGATCATCTTGCCTGAATCTGAATGGTTTGCATGGAGCTCCATTAGAGGGGATGGAGATGGTAGTTGTTGTTATGCAAGAACAAACCCGAGACCTCCATTTCTGACCAAAACCCCTTGCCTCCAATATTGTGTCTAGGCTGTCCCAATCTATGGTATCATAGGCTTTTTGGAAGTCCAATTTTAATAACACACTAGGCTTCTTAAATTTCTTGAGCCACTGGACTGCCTCATTTGCTATTATAGCTCCATCTAAAATATGTCTTCTACCAATGAATATTGTTTGTGTTTCTCCAATGAGTTGTGGTAGCACTTAACTAAGCCTTCTGCTGAGAATATTTGCTATAACCTTATAAACGCTTCACCATGCTTGTGGGCCTAAAATCTGAAATTTGTATGTGCCTTGCTTCTTAGGTATTAATGTAACCCAAGAAGTGTTGATGTTAGGATGGAAGCTCCAAGTTTCAAAGAAGTGCATGATGTAATGGCCAAACTCTTCTACAATGATTAGCCATACCTTCTTGAGGAACCTGAGGTTGAAGCCATCATACACTGGGGCATTTGTGGGATCACAACTAAGGAATGCTTCCTCGATTTACTGGATTATAACAGGCTCTTCAAGAAGTTCACAGTCTGCAATTGAGAGACTTTGAAGACTGAGGGTTGATATGTCAAAGGTAGACACTTCTTATTTCCGTAAAGGTGCTTGAAGTGCTTGACAAAAGCCTTTTTGATTGTTGGAACTTCATGCAATTCAACCCATTGACTGTGATCTTATCAATCACCTTCTTTTGTCTTTTCAAAGTAGCTAACACATGGAAGTACTTAGTGTTTCTATCACCTGCTTTGAGCAGCATACACCTTGAAAGTTGCTTCCAATATCTTTCCTTCTTTGCCATGTAGAAGCAAAGCTGTGACCGCAAAGCCTCTCTCTTGTGCCAATCACACTCAAGCAAGAGTGGGTCTTGTGTGCTATCCAACTTTGCTATTTCTTCTTGAAAATATCTAATCTTCAAATCAATGTGTCCAAAAACTTCTTCATTTCATTTCCTAGAAAAATTTACACATTGACCCATTGAGGTTTGGTGTATTAATTTCTAGAACCAATGACTTTGGTAAATAATTTCTAGAACCATCATCGTTTGGCGTAAATAATGTGTTGATCTTTTTCCAGTGCCAAACATGAAAATCCGGTCAAAGTAATAAAAAGTCACATGTATTTTCATAAATACCCCTCCGTGGCAAATATATCTCATACAATTTCATTTTTTTAAAAAAAAAAAAGTCCGGAAAGGTAAAGCCATTTATCTCTCTATCATCTCTCTCTACCAACCTTCATCAATTCTCATCTCTCCCCATCTGTATAGTTCCAAATTTGTGAACCGGCCTCTATATGTTGTGGGGTTTCTTTGTCTCTCTCTAGCTGGGCAAGGAAAATTTGTCTCTCTCATCTTACTGATGCAATATTCTGAAGGTAAGCCCTACATCAATTGACTAGCAAGTGGGAAAGAAGAGAAGGGGAAGGTGTTGAAAAGATAGTTCTTTGGTCCCCATGCAAGCTGCAAATCTGGAAGGGAAGAGCATGGGAAAGCAGAAAAGTCTAGCAAAAAGGAAGGTAAATAAGTATAAAAAATTTCATCTTTTTACAGAAATGGGGAATATTTAGGGTTCGACGTCTAATTTCGGTTAAAATATGATATTAATAGGGATTAGTAAAAATTATAAAAAAATTTGTTGATGATGTTGATTTTGAACAGTTGGTGAAACGCAATTAACAAATGCGTATCTGATAATTTTGAACAGATGATGAAATTAGGGTTTGGGGATAATTGCATCTGTTGACAAAAGTGGTGAAATTAGGGGTTGGTGAAATTAATAGGTTGCAAAATCATGCATGTGCAGAATTGGGGTTAATTTATTGGGCTTGAGTAAATTAGGGTTTGAACCAGGGGTATTTTGCTTTGCTTGACTTTGATGTGAATGTATGAATGCATACTTAATTTATAGATTGCTAAATTAATCTGTATATATGAGTCCATGTTTGGGTTTCCGATATGCTGAATTAAATGAGAGGGTTGAGTTGGATTTCTCATATCCTAGATAGCTTGTATGTTTATAATTTCAAATGTGGACTTAGATAAATATTAGATGGTTGACCTTCACCGAGATGCTTATGCAGAGGTAAGAAGTGTGGGGTGGATGTACATGAGTACTTTGGGCTTGTATTCCGTCTTCTTGGTTCAAAAAAAAATTTGCCATTGTAATCAGATGAGGATTGGAGAGATTTGGTTAGTATTTGGGAGTATGATGGTAAGATTTCAATATACATGCTAGCTTTCAGTACCCCTACTATGTACCCCTTCATTGTTCAACAATTGCAACCTAGCCAAGTAGGCCCTACTAAGTAACCTGTTGAACCTGTAGTTGCTACTTCTATTAATACGGGTGAGAATGATTTTAGAACAGTTGAAATAGAGGAGTATGAAGAGATAGCGTGCAGGAGGCAAGCTAAGAAATGAACTGACAGTCTTATTATAAACCTAAATAGCTAGCCCAGTGGCTCACCTAACAAAAGTAGAAGGCTTACATCTAGAATTCAAGGCCCAAACTCACCAATGTAAAAATCAAAATCAGCCTACAAATATAAAGAACCATGTGCTGAACCTGCTGACTCTGTATCTTCTCAGCCCACAAATCAAAAGTAGCCTAATAGCCCACAAATGAAGTCACCTACTACTGCTCAATCTAGTCCAACCCTGGCCCCTATAGCTTCTTAGCCTCAATCTGCTGCTTCTCATTCTAGTCCACTCCCTGCCCCTTTATCTTCTCAGCCTTTCTTTTCTGTACATCATAACCTTGAATCTGCTTAGCCTAAATCACAATTACCCAAGCTGACTATAGATTTGTTTGCATACCTTTCCTCTCAACCTGGATCAACATCTCATCTTGATCTTCCATCTTTAGATGCAATAGATGTTAGTTTAGAAGGGCTAGAAGCAAATTGTTTTAGAGATCCTAGTCAACCTAGAGGGGGTATTTGACTATGATTATGATGGGGAGTTATGGGAAGGCAGTTTAGGAGGGATTGATGATGGTGATTCTGATGATAGTCTTGATGCTGATCTTGATGCTGAAGATGTGTAAGAGACTTTTGAAGAAGAAGAATGTAATGGATCTTTGGTAGATTCAGATGAAAGTGGCAGCAATGATGGGAGTTATGCTAATGAGTTATTAAATGTTGATTTAGAGAATGAAATACCTAGGCACATTGATGTTGCTGCTGAGGATAAAGATAGAAACCCAACTGAAAATGTGTGGAATGAAATGTATCAAAATGGAAATATATGGGCAAGAAGTCATTTGCATTGCAAGGGATTAACAATGATAGGTTTAGACACATAGCTGTGGGTAAGGTTCAAACTTGTACATAGAGAGTCCACTGCCTCAAATTACCAGATTGGTGTGACATGAAAAATCAAATCACTGAAAGGCTCCCATTCTTGCGCTAGATTACAAGAGAACAAAATGGCTTCACATCCATAGGTTGCAGGACAACTTGTGACAGATTTTAAGGCAAATCTTGCTATACAAGCTGATAATATGTAGAAGCTAATTATGGAAAGGTATAGAGTTGCTGTTCCTAGGCACACCTGTGATAGAGCAAAGAAGCTTCTAAAGTCATGGGTGGATGGCAAGCATGAGGAGTCTTATGAAAGACTCGTGGAATATACTCAGGAAATCAAAGAGACTAACCCAAGGACCATAGCTTCTTGCATCTCTCAAGACCCTGATGATGCCCCTCCTTTCATGAAGATGTTCATTTCATTTGGGGCTATGGTCACTGGGTTTAGGAGGGGCTGTAGACCTTTCATTGGGGTTGATGGGTGTTTTCTTAAGGGTCCATACAAAGGAGTGTTACTGACAGCAATGGCCCTGGATATAAACAATGGTTACTTTCCCTTAGCATATGGGATTGTTGAGATAGAGAATAGAGACAATTGGACTTACTTTTTCAGGGCTTTGAGGACCTGTTTGGATGGGACAGAGTTATCCAAGTACACATTTATTTCAGACAGACACAAGGTATTTGTATGATTCTTTTTATGTTGTTATTTACGCTAAGTAAATATATTTTGTTTTTCTGTGAATTCCCTCTAAAATAAGATTCTTTTGTAGGGGGTTTGGTTAAGGCTTTTAGAGATATTGTTCTAGAGTCAACAGAAGAATTTGTGATGTACACCACTACAGGAGCTTTGGTGCTGAATATCCAGATTTTACCCAAACTTTAGTTTGTTATTTATTTACATTCAAGCATGTACTTGCTTAAATAGTGCTGAAACTTTAGTGCTGAAACAATGCTCACTGTTGCTGCATGTGTGATAAACCTCTATTTTTATCATTTTGACCCTTCAATTTCACTGACTTTTTCCACATATTCCCTGACGTTTGCAGAATACTTGGTAAGAATTGCTCGTTTTTGCCCACAATTATCTCATCTTGACTAATTCTTGTTTTTGTAGGTCTATTGCTCTCAAATTGAAGAATTTCGGCACTTTTCGGACTAAAAGTGGGCAAGGAGCAGCGCTATAGGGAGGAACGAGGTTTGTGGATCAATTAGAAGGGTCAAAGATTTGAAGAACCTAGGAGAACGCTCTTACATGGGCAGCCGCGCATGTAAGCATGACCGTGCAAGATGGATTTGAAGCCCGAAAAGTGCACGGCTGGGAGTACAGAAGCATGACCATGCGCTGGAGGCAGAAACATTCCTGCAGCTGTGCGTTTTTGCATGGCTGTGCGTCCCCCTTTTTTCCGCATTTTAATTATTTTCTTCGGGGGCTATTTGAGGGGGATCTTGAGTTTTATTCTGGAGAGCTCTCCCTCCTAGGTGATTTTTAGGTCTTCTTTGAGTATTCCTACACTTTAATCTAGATCTAGTTATTGTTTTGAATTTGATTTTGGAGATTGTGCCAAGACGCTTGAAATTCAATTGAAGTTCGCTTCCATTCATCTTCCTTTGCGATTTCCATCAAGGTTCGTACTCTAAATATGTTCTTCAATTCTTCACTTAGATTTGTAGTTGTTTCGATGTTTAAAGGCTAAATTCCTCATCTTAGATTAGGATTAGCCCCTATTATGTGAATTGGGATTATGTTCTAGGTTTTGTAAATGCGAACCCATGGTTGTTATTGAATTCTCACTTTGTATGCCAAGTGTTCAATGGATTGCCTGAGAGGGATGTATCCATGTTCTTAATTAGGGTTTATGAGGTCAATGAAAGTTGAATCCTTAACTTAGAGTAACTTAGTAAGCGATTGATGCTTTAACATAAAAATAGTTAGGGTTTCAATATGGGATTAAAGATTACTTGATTCTGTGACTTTGTTAACCCTAGTTTCATGAAAATAGATAACTAGGATCATTTAGTCAGTCTAATGACCTTCGAAAATAGGTGTAGATGGACCTAAATTTGTAATTAATCCAATTCAATCAACCATGTGGGTGTATTTGCATAACCTAGACAACAACTCAAGAAGTATAATAGTGTGGTGAACCCCAATCTAAGAGCTTCGTTATTATTGATTTACATATTCAACAACTCTCCTTTTGATCTTGCCTGAGTTAAGTGTTACAGTTAATCTAGTGATTAAAACCAAGTTTTCTGTGGAATACGATCCGTACTTGCCGTTACTAACTACAGTTGGCATCATGCACTTGCGGTATTTTTAACTCAACAAGGTGCAAAGATGCACTCGTTGTTCTGGTCCTGTAATGCTTACAATAAGCATGTCCAACAAGAAAGAAGAATTCAGTGGCTGCATGTGACTTGTTACCGGGTGAGCCGGTTGAACGGTGGGCTAGGTACACCTTTCTTGTTCACCTTAAATGCCCTAATAATACTACTAACTTTTTAGAATCTTTCAATGGGAAGATAGAGCTATTTAGATACAAACATATTTTCGCTCTTTTACAGGAGATTAGGAGGAAGTTCCTAAAAACAATAGCTAACAAATTTAAGGTGGCTAAGTCTTGGCCTGGTCATGTGGCTCCTGGAGTCAAAATGATTTTAACCAAAACTGAATTGGAAAATAGGGGTTTCTGCAGTCATCCCTACTGGCAGAGATGTGTTTGAAGTCTTAGATGGTAGTACTACATTCACAGTGAACCTAGCTCAGCATCACTATGATTGCATGATGTAGGACATAAGTGGTACACCTTGCAAGCATCGGATAAGATGCATTTTGATGGAAAGGCAAGACCTTGATTCATATGTTCATGAAGCATATATCATCAAGTCATACTTACAAACTTATGATGTCATCGTGCACCCTATCAAAGATTCCATTTTTTGAAAAGAAAGGAAATGTCCTAAGCTAGATCCCCCACCAGTTCAACTCAAGAGAGGTAGACCACCCTGTGAGAGAAGAAGGAACATAACTGAGAAAATAAAGGTGTACATCAGAAGGAACATCCTCAGATGCAGCAAGTACAAGCAGTTTGGGCATAATTTTAGGAGTCACAGAGAAGGCAATGTGCATGAGATAAGGAGAGGGAAAGATAAGCCTAGAAAACCAAAAGTTGATGACAAAAGGAGAGTTGGTAGGCCAAGTAAGGTTGATGAGAACACTTTAAAGAAGGCACAGACAACACAAGGTACTTCATCTCAGCCAACCATTGTTACACCTTCTTTATCTTAACCAAAAAAATCAAGAACTTCTTCATCTTAGCCAGCAAGAGCTCAACCTTCTTCAAGAGTGCAACCTTCTTGATCAACTGAGCAAACAACATCTCTAACTGGTTCATCTAGGCAAACTAGATCCCAGACCAAATAGGCTTGAGGTACCCATTTTTCAAACTTATTATCATCATGTAATATTACTTATTTTATACTCACAAAACTCTCCTCCTCTTAGTTTGTAAATATTTTGCTTACCTATGAGAAAAGAATGTTAGAATATTGGCGCCCAGCTACTGCGGAGACTATCATGTGCCAGTCTGATGTGGATTTTGTGCTGCTGAAATTTGATCTGTCCTTTAATCATTCACTCTATTTTTAGCTACATGTACTCTATTTTTGTGTTTGGGTTGCTAGTTTGATTGTATACAACTTGACTTGTATGGGCATTATTTTGGTGCATTTTGATTATTGCCTAAAGAGATTCTTGCTAGTATTTCATTCATGCTCTGTACAGTACGTACATAATATATTTTTACAGTACTAAAACACACAGGAGCTCACTTCACTGCAATTGACTACAAGGATTGCTACCATAACTATAGTTCCAATCAAAATCCTTCCATTAATGTCCTTAAGTAGCTTCTGAGTTCATTCACCATGGCATGCTAGCTTAATTCCTCTTCATCTAACACTCTTCTTCTATCTTCCATAGGTTTTACCCACTTCACAAATTTTCCACATTGATTGCATTTGCAAAATAGTCTTTCCAGGTTAGCACGAGACTTTGATAACTTTATGTCTTCAACTCTTCAACAACTTGGACACGTAACATCCACATTGTAGTGAATGTAACCACCTCTGCAACTATATGAACTATGCATATCTTTTTAACCAATTTTTTTCCCTAATAAAAATTTCACTAACAAAAATCATAAATACAAAGTAAACAACACATGGTCAAAAGGACCTAAACCTAATTAAATATAAAATTAATTATTTAAAAGTACTACTAAATTATAAATATTAACTAACTACACATGAATAAATTTTACATACCTTCAACTGTTTGCTTTGAGCCCCTTTAATGGAGGACGGGGAGAGAGCGGGGGGAGTTAAAATGAGAGGTGGGGTGGGATGAGAATAAGAGTTCCTTAAATAAAAGTTTTTGTGATCGTTGGGACAAGTTAAAAAGCAAAAAAATTAAAAATCCTTGATCAACGTGCATGTCATCCTGGTAGGAAGCAGTATTTATGAAAATACGTGTGACTTTTTATTGCTTTGGTCAGATTTCCGTGTTTGGCACTGAAAAAGAGTCAACACATTATTTACCCCAAATGACGATGGTTCTGACAATTATTTGCCAAAGTCATCAGTTCCGGAAATTAATATACCAAACCTCAATGGTCAATGTGTAAATTTTTCCATTTACTAAGGGGTTTCTTGAGTGCTTATAATTTGTTCTCCAAGGGTAGCCCGCTAAGTTGTAGCCATTCTTTCTTAAACATGTCGAGAAAAGTTAGGCTCTTCTAGCCAACAGTCAAGAGTCCTAAATGGACTAGGACCCTAAGTAATTTGTTCGGTTTCCATAATGATTGGAAAATGGACCGAGAGCATCCTACTCTTGCATATTGCTTGGATGCATGGGAAGGACTCTAAGAAGTCCTTTCTCCACTAGGATTTTGTCCATTCTACCTGCAACATTCTTTGAATGACCAAATTAAAGGAAGTTTTCTCGAAGTCAAATGAGCTATTAATTCTTGGCAGGTAACCAAGTCAAATGCTTAAAAATGCCCAATCTTGAACTTAACTCATCCACATAAAAATGCTGGTAAATAACTTAGGCTCCAAAATTAATTGGATCGTCTTCCTTCTATGTAGGATGGATCATTCCAATTTCATCGGATGTCTCCAAAAAGACAATCCTATGTAGGAGGGATGTCCCAACATAATCTGCTCAAGCACATTGAGTTTTGTTTTGGGGGGGGGGGAACAGAGAAGGCAGTCTATATTAAGACGATCAATAAGTTAGCTTCTTTAATTTGTGGGTCTACAACATAATCTGCTTCAATTGAATTTTCACCCATTTGCACAACATTTGAGCAAGCATTAACTAATGCTTAGAATCATAATACTATACTGATTATGAATCTTTGCCCGATAATGTGCAAAAACATAGATATAAAGGAACAAATAAGAGATAACATCGATTGGTCTAAAACAAACTAGTATAGAGTTGTGTATTCGGACTCGAATGTAGTCTTTGCTAGAGTTATAAGTATCCGATAGGGGTCCAAGTGTTCAAGCAAACTTCTATATATATGTTTTTAATTTAAGACAAAGATAAAACATCCATACTTAAAGCCAGAGTGTCAAGTATTCTTTGACTTGTACACACAATTTAGACTGTTGATTATTGAATGTAGGTACTTGAATTTGAATGAAGCGAAGGCAAAATAGCTAGTAGATGTGGCATGTAAGACATCCAAACAAAGACATCTAATTCTTGAATTGATTTATTATCTGTTAGAACTTTCATGATAAGAAAGGATCTTCTGTTATTAGAGATTGCTAGCTAGAGATCCATCACATAATATCTATTTCGCTTTTGTACTAGGAGTACTTATGAACAAATTTACCTACTTTGATAACTATAATTAATTGTAATCAGACAAGTACAAGAAATTTCTGAGTACTCCACTGGAACAAAAATGCATAGTCAAATAGTATACATGTATCTATTCATAACTCGTAAACATATATTTATTTGCTGCATTGTCAAGCATATAAATGACACAACCTTTGAAAGCCAAATGATGGCAAGTTACATTTTTGTCGCAAGAGTTCTTATAGTGTAAGTGACAAACTTGCATTCATTGTTGTTGTACAAAGGCGCCCCATGCATCAAACTTACAATCTTAAGAGATCAAATCAACAAAGACATGAAAGAAAAAATTTAAAGAACAAATTTAGGATGAGAAAGAAAGAAGAGGATGTAGCAAATGGATCATAGTGGATGAAAGGTGGTGTCTTTTGCTCTTCTTCCTTGGGATGTGTTGAGCTTAACTATATATGGAAGCACAAGCTTATTAAGTTACATTAATTCACAAATAAAATTTAATTTCCAAGAGTTAATTTTGAATTATTTTTGAGATGGTGAGGAGAAAGCTAGGGATCCTAGCCCGTAGTTCCTTCCTTAGAATTTTTCCTAAGGGAGACTTTGGAACGGTTTGTGCAAAGTACACCTTGTGTAGTTTCTTGTAAGGGCCTTCCCAGTCTGAGTTCTAGTTTTTGAAATTCAGGCCTGTCACGTCAGCAGGAGTACTTACAATTCTGAACTCGCATTCCATTCAATTTTTCAACCAATAAAACTCATTTCAGGATAATTAAATTAAATATTTGTCATGGAGCTCATTATTAAATATATTTTATTACTTATCTTTTTAGTTTTGTGTTATATTTTAAATTTTGCAACTTGTATGAATGTTTTTAATTTTCAAAATTATGGAATATTTTTTATTGACCATAAAAATGGCTAATTTTATTTAAAATTTTTGAAAACCTGATAACTTAATTTGTATTGATCAAGGAATATTTATTTTGTTAACCATTTTTTCTTTTTTTCGCTCATGCCGTATGAAACGCATCGTCTCCTTTGCTCCATCCCGTCCAAACAACGCATTTTGCAAGTGAAAAAGACCCCCCAAAAAAAAGAGAACCTGGGACGGAACTGCCTGGAGTTCTATGCCCTGTTTCTGGCTTGCATGTCAAAGGCTGGAGCTGATGCATGTCACATGTGGCCCAAACCTTGACACACGATTAATGAGCTGGGAATGGCCTAAAATACTACCTGCATCCACACAATGCGAAAATTCATTAACATATTTTGCCTTATATATTTATCATTTCAAAATTATTTTCTAAAATTATATTAAGTATTTAGATGAATCTAACCACACATGAGGCTTATTTAGCATTATAGTCGCTATTCATAGGGTCAAGTTTAGTTGCAAATGGTTCAAATTTTCTATGGTGATTGGTGAAGAATCAATTTGTACTTGCCAAATAGGGAATTTTCGATGTAATTTTCACCTTTTTTGATTGACAATTCCATTAGAAAATGACACTTTTACCATTGGACCTAATGCTAAACTAAAAGTGTCATTTGAATATAACTATATATTATTGTTGAGCATAGTATGTAAATCCTCAAAAACCTTGTACATACAACCCGCCTAGGATTTGTGCAATGCCTCCCGAGCCTTTAACTATCAGAAGTTCAAGATTCAAGATTCAAGTTCACGACCTCTCAATAATTAATTGTAAAATTGGCTAAGCTTAGTCAAATAGTAATTAAGTGAAATTTGATACTTGATTGAATCAAAGCTATGATAATTGATGTTGTTTGGTGCAGGTGTTGTTATGTACCTGCTTAGCAATGTACTGTTCAACTTTCTCTTTAGTAAGTTCCGTGCCAATGGATCTAACAACTGTTGGCTTTCGTGGCCTAAAAATTCAAGAATTGACACTGTGGGACCGTGCTAGACGACACGGACGTGTCAGGCTGAAGAAGCGAAACGTCGAAGGAAGGCAGAAAAATGGCACCGGCGTGCCATGCCACGTGGCACCGGCGTGCTGTGCCCAGTTCGGACGCGGGTTTTTCTGGCGGCTAGGGTTTGCTTTGGCGTGCAGTCTTCTTGGCGGCTACGGTTCTTCTCTAGGGGTAAAACCCTAGACTTCTAGACCCTATATAAAGAGGCCTTACTTAGGATCTAAAATAACTCCATCATCCCTGAATTCCTGAATCCCTAAACACATTGAGAGATAGAGAGTTTTTGAGAGATTACAAGAGAGATTGTAATTCTACTATTGGATCGAATCACTTGTTGTGCTTATGCTCGTTTTGTACTCTTCCCACTCATATAGTAGATTGATTGTGCTCGTCGCCGTCCGTGGTTTTTTCCCGCATTGGTTTTCCACGTAAAACTTGTGTGTCGTTGCTTTGTTCTTGTTATCGTTCTTTGAGTTTCTGAATATCTGTTTCATCGTATTGCTTCTGCTATTAGTTTGCTCTAATTCCTAACAACAACAAATGCAACTGGAATTTCAACCACAGCTTCATCTTTTTCCCTGCATAATTAATTAATTAATTAGGCCACAAAAATCACAATTGTAATTACTTCAAAAAAAGAAAAAATAACATGAATTTTGTGGAGACTCATGAGAGTATAGCTGCATCTGCAATGGATGGATGATTTATTAAAAGGGACTCTAATTCTACTAGTGCCACCTGATATATATAAATTCGATTTGAATTAATATACATAATAAAAGGAAATAATGAATTAATTTGGTGGTAGAAAAATTGTAATATTGACAAGGACTATAGTAAGATTTTTAAAGATTTACCTAAAAGCCTTTGTATTTGATGATCTCGGTAACTCTATTAACATAGTCAATATCACCAGCGTGTAATCACCCTTGTGCATCTATTGTTGCTGTTGTTGCCTCCGGATTGTTCAAGTATCTAGTTTATATGTTCAACATTGTATTAGGATTATTGTATTTTATGTATGTAATCTCATTGGAGTAAACAATTCTCGAGGCACGGTTCTTATTCCATCTATACATATATCCTACGATTCTATCTAATTAAGTATCATGCATATATATTCATTATATATATATATATATATATATATATATATAATTATATATATTATACATATATATATATATATATACTACATACACACACACAACATATATGTATATATACACACACACACACACCAAACACAAACACACAAACATATATATATATATATATATACACATATACATACATACATATATATATGTGTGTGTGTGTATGTATGTATATGCACACATATATATATATATATATATATATATATATATATATATATATATATATATAATATATATATATATATATATATATATATATATATATATGTACATATATGCAGAAGTCATGAATCAAATGCTGTGTGATTAGTACTTGCCCAAGCTTAACAGTGCATAGAGCCGTACTTCGGTTGCGGTGGTGTGGCGTTGGTCAGCCAGGAAAATCCGTTGGTCAGCCGTGGTTAGGTGGTCCCGTCATTACATCTGTCTGCATTTAGAGCTAGGTCATGCATTAGAAACATGGCATTTTGTTTAAGATGTATGCTTTCATTTAGTTCCGATAGTAGACATAGAGATGTCGTGAACTCAAATGAACAAAGAACTGGTCCCATAATTAGGGCACCCTCGCCAGACAATTTTGCTAGTTGGAACATACCTAGAATAGATTTAGATACTATTTACAAAATTGGTACATTTGAATTCATGAAAGCTTATTCAGTCAAAACTCATGAAGAAGTCATTAGTTTACAAACTGGGCTACAGACAATTCCTATGATTAAACAAGAATCAATTGAGAGCCACTTACGAGCTCATTACCGTTTCATGCATATTGGGTTAGTTCAAGTTGCCATTAAACCTCTTCTTAAGAAAGGGATTAATGCTCCTATTTACATGGCTTTAAGGGATAAAAGATTAAGAAAATACAAATCTTCTTTACTTGCTGTTATACAAACAAACATTTGTAAAGGTCCTATATTTTTCAATTGCTATCCTGATTTTATGGTTGATCTGACCTGTCCAATGACTACAGAAGCTTTGAAACTTGATGTTCATATTCAAGGTAATGAATTTTTGGACTTCAAAAACTTTGTAGTTATTTACAGAGTTTATTTTCGTCTTATGTCTACAAATTTGAATACAAGATTTCTTAACCCCCTTCCTTCAAATTCGCAGGAAACAATTTTATTACAAATTGAAGACGAAAAACCAACAGTTTTTACACCAAAGCTTCTCAAATGGGACGAGATTACTCTCCCAGATGAACTTGAGTTGCAAGAACCTCAGCAACCTCCCCAAATCGAAAGAAGAGATATAGACCAAATTATTGAAGAAACTGATGGTCGGGTCATTTTAAAGTTCCGATCAACTTCAATAAGGGAAGATCCTTCTATACCTGGTCCTTCTAATTATAGAAGATCTTTTTCTGATTTTTCTTCTGCTTCTGAACATCTAGATCACTCACAAAGATATCGTTTCAGGGCGCCAATACCTGAACCGGTTCCTGATCCTCCATCCCCAACATCTTCTAGCATTGGTGCTACCATTAATGTCCTCACAAAACTCGGGTTTTCTATTAATTGGGCGCGTCTTAAAGAAGATTATTATTCTATCCAAAATTCTTCTTTAAGAGCTTGGTTTGAACAAATCAACAGAAACTTAAGAGAAGAAATAAAAAAGGAATGGATTGCAGACATGGAACGTTTACAAGTCGACTTTCCTTTCTTCCTTTGGTTTCCTACATTTGCTTCAAAGCAAGGACTCCAAAATGTCTTTTCTCTCCCCAGTCTTAATGTCCAAACCACTCTATTTCAGGTGTGGCATCTGCAAAATGGTTCCAGCATCTCTGCTGTGCACCCCCCTAAGGATGATCTCAAACTCCTTCTCAAAGGTGATTCCATTCTGGCAACACCTTTTCGCAAAGGCCGGGAGAGGAATGAGTCAGTCAAGCTTGATGACCTCAAAAAGGTTCATCAACAAGCTAACTACACAAATGCTATTCTCCAAACCATAGCTGACCAACTCACCCAAGTGTCCATTCAAATTGCTGAAACCAAACGAACACAAAAAGCTAACTCAAGCACTAGTCATCACGATAGTGTGTCAAAACCATTCTTTAAAACAGATACCATTGCCAAAGACAAAATGGAAGCTTATCAAAAATAAGCGTCATCAAATAGTCAGTATTTAAAGGTTATATCAGATCAAATCAAGGAACTAGATAAGTCCTTCAAGGGCAAATCTGTTTCCTGTATTGATCGAACATGTCAACCCTGCCAAAACGAATCTCTTTCAGACCCAGACTCCTCAGAAACCACTGAGTCATCGAATGAGAGTGAATCCGCCCTTAGGGTCTTAGAAGACACCTTTGAGGAAGACAAACCGTTAACCATTAACAAACTTCATCAATGGAAACGAGGTAATACTCGTAACTTCTACCCAAGACCTACACCCCCAGATATACAATACGAAGAAAGAGGAACCTTTACAACCTCTAGCTTCGATGGAAAATCCCTTTATCAATGGAACATTGACGGCAAATCCGAACATGAAATACTTTCAACTCTACAAGAATTTTGGATGGCTTTTCAAGCTTACAAAACCCAAGGTATATCCAATGCTACTGCAGCCGTAGCCTTTGTTGTTGGGTTTACAGGACAACTCAAATCTTGGTGGGACAATATTCTTTCCTAAGAAATGAGAGATACAATTCTTAACCACAAAAAAACTTCCCGTAACTCTTCGGGTATGGATGTTGAGGAAGAAGATGCCGTTGAAACCCTTCTTCACACCGTAACCTTACATTTTCTTGGTAATCCAAAAGAGGAACAAGCAGCAGCAAAATCTATCCTCATCAACCTTCGCTGCCCAACCTTGACCGATTATCGTTGGTACAAAGATGTCTTTCTCACAAATGTTCTAAAAAGAGAAGATGGTTTCCAAGATTTCTGGAAAGAAAGATTTATTGCAGGATTACCTAAACTCTTTGGAGAAAGGATTCTCAATAAACTTCGCTAGAATTTTGGAACAAATGATATTCCTTTTGGGTTATTAACATTTGGTCAACTTTTTGGTATTGTCAAAACTGAAGGTCTTTCTCTCTGTAATGAGATAAAGATCCAATCCAAATATGGTAATGAACGAGCCCAATCTCGAAGAGAAATGGGAACGTTCTGTGAAGCATTTGGAATTACCAAAATAGAGGCTCCTTCAACAGCCCATAAGAAGGCCCAAAAGAAGCAGTCCAAGCCTAGACCAAAAGCTCCTTTCAAACAACCCAAACCATTTGTCAAAAAAGAACACTCCAAACCAAGCCCAAAGAAAAAGAAAATCTTTACAAAGATCAAAAGGCCCATAGTCTGTTACAAATGTGGCAAGCCAGGACACCAAGCGTCTCAATGTAAGACCGAACAAAAAATCAATGAACTCTTTTCTGGAAACCCAGAACTCAAACAAAAGTTATTAGCTCTTTTAGCCCATGATGCTTCTGGATCTGATGAAGATTATTATGCAGAAGAAAGCAGTGATTCAGAATATGAATCATCACCTCTTCAAGCACTTAATGTCATCACTTCTAAACCCCAAAAGGAATTTCTTATAGATCTTATCGGACAAATTCCAGACTTAGACGCTAAACGAGATTACCTCGAACGTCTAAAGGAAATCATTTTGGAAGAAGACAAAGCTCCAAAGTTTAACCTTGAGGCAGCTTCTTCATCCTCTATCAACCATGTTTTTGAACATTACCCCATACCTAGTCCTTATCAACAAGTAACCACAAAGCAATTACAAATAGAGATCAATGATCTAAAGGCACAAGTGCGACTTCTAAGAACAGAAGTCACCTTCCTTAAAACTAAGGACCTTGAGATTGAAACAAAACTTTCTCTTCTTGAATCGCTCAAAGCCGATCCCTCTACTCCTACCCAGTCTCTTTTTCCAAACATTCAAGAATCTGAGGTTTCTGAGACTCAGTTTTTACAAACCATTTCTAAAGTAACATTTCAAAAATGGTATTCAGTGGTAAAGTTAGTAGTTAATGATTTCTCAATCAATACAGTTACCCTTATTGATAGTGGAGACCAAAACTGTATTAAAGGAGGAATTGTTCCTACAAAGTATTGCGAACGTACAAAGGAACAGTTAGTCAGTGCTAACGGTGAACCTTTGAGCATTCGCTATAAGCTGAATAAAGGATACATTCAAAACAATAAATATTGTTTTAAAAATGTTTTCCTTATTGTTGATAATATTTCTAATGATCTGAATTTAGGGACCCCCTTCCTTACTCAAATCTATCCTTTTATTACAAATGAAAATGGTATTCATACAACAATTATGAGAAATCCCATAACCTTCAAATTTTTAACCCCTGCGCATCAAAAAGAAATTCTTGAGTTACAAACATCTTCGATTTTTAAACAAATTAATTGTCTTCAAGCAAAGCAAAATCAAATTTGTCATTTACAAGAAGAACTTACCTATACGCGAATAGAAGAACAACTCAAAATTCCTGCCACTCAACTCAAAATTTCAGAATTTGAAAAACTTATAAAGAAACGTATATGTTCGGACCTTCCCAATGCCTTCTGGGAACGAAAGAAACATATTATTTCTTTACCCTATGAGCCCAATTTTGAAGAAAAGCAAATTCCTGCAAAAGCTAGACCTACTCAAATGAATTTCGAACTTCTTGAACATTGCAAAAAAGAAATTCAAAGTTTACTTGACAAAGGGTTAATTCGCCCATCAAAATCTCCTTGGAGTTGTGCAGCATTTTATGTTAATAATACAGCTGAAAAAGAACGTGGTGTTCCTCGGCTTGTTATTAATTACAAACCCCTTAACAAAGTTTTACAATGGATTCGTTATCCGATTCCTAACAAACGGGATTTACTTAAGCGACTTTTTTATGCAAAGATCTTTTCAAAATTTGATATGAAGTCAGGATTCTGGCAAATTCAAATTTCTGAAAAGGATCGTTACAAAACTGCATTTACGGTACCTTTTTGACATTACGAATGGAATGTAATGCCTTTTGGTCTAAAAAATGCCCCTTCAGAGTTTCAAAATATAATGAATGATATTTTTACTCCTTTCTCGTCCTTTATCATTGTTTACATTGATGATGTGTTAGTTTACTCCAATTCTATCGACCAGCATTTTAAACACTTACAGACGTTTCTGCATATTATTGAGAAAAATGGTTTAGCTGTGTCTGCATCAAAAATGGTTGTATTTCAGACAAAGATTAGATTTCTTGGTCATGACATTTATCAAGGCACAATCAAACCTATACAAAGGTCCTTAGCATTTGCTGACAAATTTCCCGATGAAATCAAAGACAAAAAACAACTCCAAAGATTCCTTGGTTGTTTAAATTACGTCTCTGATTTCTTTCCCCATTTACGGCAATTATGTGCTCCCTTATATAAACGTCTTAGGAAGCAACCTACACCTTGGACAAATAAGCACACCAGCATAGTCAGACAGGTTAAAGAAAAGGTCAAGTCGTTACCATGTCTTAATATCCCCAATCCATCGGCATTCATGATAGTTGAAACAGATGCATCAGACATAGAATATGGTGGTATACTGAAACAATCAATAGGGTCACCACAGCCTGAACAATTAGTTAGATTCCATTCAGGTCTATGGCTCGGACCACAACAAAATTATTCAACTGTCAAAAAGGAAATTTTGGCAATTGTTTTATGTATTTCAAAATTTCAAGATGATTTGTTCTCAAAACACTTTCTGCTTCGTATCGATTGCAAACCCGCAAAAGAAATTTTACAAAAGGATGTAAAGAATTTAGTTTCCAAACAAATCTTTGCTAGATGGCAAGCCATTCTATCTGCTTTTGATTTTGATATTGAGTTTATCAAAGGAGAAAGCAACTCTCTTCCTGATTTCCTCACTAGAGAGTTCTTGCAAGGAAAGAGTGACTCAAATTTATGCAGGTACCACAATGAGTTCCAGCAGCAACAAACACAAAGGAAAACAAATGAATTCTTCCAAGAACAACCGCAAAGACAAAGGACAAACATCTGAGAATGCTCAGATTATTCCCACAATCATCTTCACATCTCTTGACAAAGGATTCCCTTTTCTAGAACCTCTTCCTGACATTTACCCACATTCACCCAACACCTCAAACGATCAGGAGACTTTCCAAACTTCCAATTATCCACATGAACCACTCCTCTTCTACCTCCTTGATTATGAGCTTTACTACACATCATTCTGTGGCCCTCGTTACAATGAATATGCAATTTTCATTGACTACCAAGAATGGTTAGTCAATCATGAAATTCCATTCGACCAATACCTCAAAATTGTCAAAGCTTATCAAGCACTTCTACAAGCTGTCAACAATCACCCAGTGCTTATCATAATGTCCACTGGCTTCATACAGACATTCAAGTATTACCACAAATATTTTGAATATTGGACTACCTTTGAGCCTCATATATTCAGATTTGTCTCAAAAATATTCCCTAATATTCACATTTGCCCAATTGACCAAACCCACTCACATGTCCTTATCCCTTTACGTTATGGGATTCAGTTCGAAATCTCTTGCTTGGTTTCCACCACAAATGGACTACAATGCAAATATCTCCTCGAATTTGCACGTTTCCAACCACAGGTTTATCCAAACCTATCCACAAAAATCATTGACAAAGCAGATAACTCAGATGACGAAACAGTCAGTTCTGCAGCATCATCAGCAAAACCACAACTACAAAAGCATGATGATTATCAAGATTCACAGGACCCACACGAACTATGAATGTGACAAAGGCTGGCAAAGGTTACATGACCTTTGGTAAAATACAAAAGCCAAATAACTCAAAAGAGCCTGCAAGGGTCATTTGGCCCTTGGCAAAAGTAAAGGCCATTCGTACTAACGAATCTTTTCTTTTGCAGGTCACTTTCGACAAAATTCACTGTTCACCGACAGTCACTCCACTCACAAAAGCAAACAGTGTAATGATAAGAATGATGACTCATCTTTCATTACGTATTATGACAAAAGGAATCTACTTTTCAAAAGAAGACGCACCTTTCGGTAGATAATGGCCGACAAAGAGCATGTACTTTTGAATTACAAACAAAATAGCAATCATGGAGAGCGCTTACTCCTGCTCTATTTAAGAGGACTACAATCAAGGAAGAAGGCAGAACGAATTACAGAGCGCACTCTTCTCTCTCTCTGAATTCAAAAGTCTTCTGAAGTGTTTTCTCTCTCTTTCTCTGTCTCTTACAAATTCTCTCCCTCTACAAATTGTAAGCACTTTTGTACAATTATTTTCTGTTTTAATACAATTTCAGTTCAACGTTCAATTGTGTTTTCCGAGCATATATATATATATATATATATATATCTATATTATATATATATATGATATATATATATATTTATATATATATATATATATGTACACACATATATATATATATTGTACATATATATATATGTACATATATACATATATCTATATATGTACACTATATATATATATATATATATATATATATATATATATATATATATATATATATTATTACATATCTATATATATATGTACATATCTATATATGTATATATATATATATATATATATTATATATATATATATATATATATATTATATATATATATATATATGTACATATATATATATATATATATATATATATATATATATATATACACACACACACACACACATACATATATATATATATATGGGTTAGATGTAGCATTTGTATTCGTAAACTTAATAAAACACGAGTGAGCAGAGGTAGACACCTTTTATAATTTGTTCACCACGCATCCAAATTTCACCCAGCTCGTTGTAGCCTACAAAGGCTCCACTGTTGGGATGAACAACCTTCATCTCTGCATTCGTAACCACAACACCACATGACCCTGCCTTCTGTAATAGTGGCTCCTTCGCAAATCCTGGACACATTGACAATACTGGTGTGCTCTTGTCATTCATAATCCATGCAAACAATCACAGTGAGAAGCGCTCGTGGCCTAATGGATAAGGCATTTGACTTCTAATCAAAGGATTGTGGGTTCGAGTCCCACCGAGCGTGCATTACAGCCATTGCCGTACGTTTTTTTCCTATTATCATCAAATGGCTGGAATGAAAATTTATAAACAATATGATTTTTAATAATGAAGTTGTAATTTGCAAAACCTATTATTAAGTACTGCACTTACATTTGTGTTGATTGTTAGACAGAACATGTGAGTCCCCCCCCCCCTCTTTTTAAATAGCACTCTAAAAGTCATCAGGACCATATGGTTTAAATATATTAAATTAAAATCAGTTTAATTATATGTTAAAATATACTTTTCTTGTGAAGAACTATTTTTCCTTCCCTTTTTTTAAACTCTTTGTCTTTTGTACAACATAAGTTACTTTTCTCTTGAATATCTAGATAGACACGAGAAGAATATAGCTCGACATAAAGATCAATTTGCAAATTTTTCCTTTTTTTTTGGACAATGGGCGATGAATGCAGCTACCAATCTGAATTAGCGGCCTATGTCGAACTATCATTTAATGCACTATAAGTTAATTAATATCTAAGGAAATATTACCATAGGTACATGGAATTCAGAAATAATAAATCATTGGATTTTAATTACATTAACTGATGAAATTTTGAGAATTTCTTACACAAAATTTACATTTGAATGTAATTTTCATTTTATCTCTATCATTATATATCCCCCCAAAAAAAGGAGGGAAAAAAATTCAGAGAGTAATCATATATCACATGTAATTCAAGATATTTTTAGGCTAAGCTAAGCCGAGTAGCGTGGGTTGGGCTGGAACAGCCCAATTGCCAATCTATTTATTTCCCAATCCCTTTGCTAACCGATTAAAACCGAAAAAATAAAAAGTCCCATTGTATCCTTGTTTGTTGTTGCTTTGTTAGCAAACAGTTATGCTCATATGACTAAATTTACAATCGTCTGTTATTAGAGATTGATAGTTTAGATCCATCACATAATCTCTAGTTGGCTTTTGTATTAGGAGTACTTATGAACAAATTTACCTACTTTGAATATATAGCTGCTCTATGATATAAGTAAGGTTCGTATATAATCTAGAAACTTACAAAATGCATAACTTGAAAATGAAGATGAAAGGAGGATCTATCTTCAGATACACCTTTAAAGGAACGTTCGGCACTTGAAAATTCCAACAAATAAGACGCACTAAGTTTCATCCTTCTAACACTTTCCCTAGCACTATGATCAAGTTTGTTAATGGAATAGTCAATCACGCAGTGTTGGTACTACTGTAGCCCATGCTCATGATCATCATATGAGCCTTGCTGCACCATTTCATCAAAATGATCACCACCTTGTTCAATCTTCCTAATCCAATCATCGAAATGAAAATGCAATTATAAGATAACGTCATTCAAATGGACAAATATACGTAAAACTAAATAGGCATATCAAGATTGACCATAAATAGATGGGATGTGCTAAAGGAGCCCCTGGAGAGAGGAAGTACATCCAGTGAGAGAGAGAGAGAGAGAATTCCCCATTTTCGGATTTCTTTGCCTCTTCCTCAGTCCCCTCAATATGAATCCTAGAAAAAAGAAGGAGCCTCCAGATCGATCATGCTGTTTTGACCCTTACTTGGTGCTTCTACCTTAGTTCAATCTCGTCCCCGTTCAATTCTTCGAGCCTTTCTTTGGTCATGTTGCTTCGGTTTTTGAGTTCTCCGAACATATCTATACTCTAGACAATTTCTTGCTTGGCACTTACTTCTGCGACCATGCTAATCTGTTTTCGCCCAATTTGTATCATTTGTGGCTGGGTTTACCCCTTCTCGTCTGGATCCACACTGATCTAGTAACTTATAGTTAGGTTCTTAGGGGTTTAGGACCCAAGTTCCTCAGGGCCCTGCTATTCGAATTCTTCAATAAATCAGAAGGCTACCTCGGCTATTGCACGTGTTACGAGTGCTTCTACAGGTGGACAATACTTGTTTGTGTTGTTGGCTGGGATTAAACTCTCCATGAGTAACTTTGGGCTTTAGATTATTGATTTTGAGCCAGAGATTCCTCATAATGTTAGGAATTTCAGAAGGTGCTCCCCTTGCGGTACTTTGGACTGTTCTAACGCTTCAGTGGGCTACTATGCATCTAATCGTTTGTCTCACTTGGAGTATTGAGCACTCCATACATATTGCAAGTTTATGCTTCCTTGCTCTGCCTTTTGATTTCGTTTCTGACTATCAGGTATGTCCTCTAAGCTTCTCATTCTGTTTTATCTATCTTTGCTCTCCTTATTTTCTTCGGAATTTGCCTAGTCTTTCAATGTGGATTTTGCTTTTATTTAGGGTTGGTTTGGCATTTCTAAGTTGTCCTCTTGTGGGGCAATTTGGTACATTATTAGGTCTCAACTCTCTTGACTGGATCGTTGATGCTACTATATCTGTCTGACTTTGTCATCTATTGGAATTTATATTCTGTTTTTACTTGGATTTTATCGGGATTCATTGCACAGCACGCTTCTTTTGGTATGTTGATCTTGCAGTGGTGACCATGACATGTTGTTATGCTGAGTTGGTACATAGATTCCATATTTTAAGGATTGGTAGATATCCTTTTAATTATAATCCTCCCTGGGCACTTATGATAATTGGCTCCAAGGTCTGGGTTGTGGGATCGAAGGCTTCTTCCTCTGTTGGTCTTGTTATTTTTAGTTATATTGAGGTATGTTGTGTCCTCCTATTTGATGCGCTCCTTAGGTAGATTTCTTTCATTGTCAAGTTTAATGGGTTTGAAAGGTTGATTAGAATTTATGCTTATTTGTCTTGTTCCCTCATTCTAGTGCTCTCATTATCTGACTTCCCTACCCTTCCTTTTATTAGTTTGCAGTGTACATGGGTTATGCTACTTGTTTTCTGCCTGTTTTCTTTCAAGTTTATCCCTTTTTAGGTTCCAAGACTATTGAAATTCGTAAGTTTAATGATTTTTTGTCCAATATATGGTCATGCTTCCTCGCTCAGCAATTTTGTATCCACTTTCTTAGTTTCAGGAAGATTAACATGTATGGCACCATTGATGTACCTCTTAGATTCAAAGTTGCGGCATTATGATAGTATATATACTCTGTGGAATGAACGGAAACGTGCTTGGACCGCAAGGCAACATGCTTTGATTTATTGGTGTAAACTAATATCGGCCACTTTTTGGATCCTTGACCTTACAAAATTTCCAATTGTTGTCTCTTGCTGGTGGTCTCTCTGTCAACTCTTTTTCAGGGATATGTCATCAGTACTAACTTTCTTTATTTTCTGCTTATTATGTATGCAATCAACTGTATTATCACATACACTTTTGGACTCTAATTAGAATCACTTTCTTTTACGAAAGTTTGGAATTGCCCAGGATCACTAGGTTGGACAAATTACAGGTACCCAAATTGCTGGGAGGAGCAGTTGCTTGAGCCTTCCATTGTTGTCCAGGCCTCCTGTTGCTCCCCTTTGTCATTGTTGTGGCCTTCTCGAGGATCCCTCTGCCTTCTCAGGTTTGCTGCTACATCATGGGGATTGTTTATGGTATACGATGATGACCTGTGTAGGTCTGAGGTTGTATATGAATTTTTTATGGCGTGTTCTGTATGGTTTGTTTCTTATGGATGTGGGTGACTGGTATAGGATCCCCACTGTACATGGCCTTTCTTTTGATTTGGTCCTGTGGAAGTCCTGTTTATGTGCCTTTTGGTGGGAAGTCTATTCTCGGGCCAATGTTGGCGAGTTACTGGAATTGAGGAGCCGACCATGTCACCGTGCGTACAGGTCTGTGATGATCAACTTGAGTCTGAGACCTTGTTGTTGGTGTCTTGCTTATTATTTTTATGGATATTATTTTCTTAGATTTGTGGTACTTTCAATTTATTTTCTGGCTCCCTAGTTGGTATTCCTGTACACTAGCTGGCAACATTCATTGGCGCTTAGTCTTAAGAATGTCCAATTTGTGGAAGCAGCGGTGCTTCCAAGGGTGATGTTTCAATGCTGTAGCGAATCTCTTTTTGAATTTTATTTTGCCTTAGAAGTTTACTGCACATAGCGTACTGCTTTTCCATTAGTCTTGGAGGTTTTGTACTGGCCCTGTTGTGCATTATGTAACTTTTCCTTATGAAAGTACTTGCATGGAATGTTCAAGGTGTGAAACAACAGCAAATATGTGAGGAAATTTGTTGTATTGTTCGTTCCCATGAAGCTGATATAGTGTTTCTTACTGAAACGATGGTAGTGGATAATACAACTAAACGTCTCATCTCCCAATTTGGATTTGAGTACTATGATTATGTAAATTCTATAAACCATTCTGGTGGTATGTGGGTCCTATGGAACAATACTAATATCCTTGCTAATGTTATGCTTAAAGAACAACGGTTTATTCATATGCTTGTTCATAATGTCAAAACGCAATAAATGGTTACTCTTTCCAATATTTTTATGCTTCGAAAAAAAATTCTGACAAACCGGGTTTTTGGAACTATCTTTCAGAACTGAATAACGTTATAGACACGCCATGGTGTATTATAGGTGACTTCAATGAACTGGAAAATAGCATGGATAAAAAGGGGGGGCGCCAATCTCCCACTCACAATGCAAACGCATTCTTACTTTCTTACATACAATCAACGAAACTAGTCTTCCTCTTTTAGGACGACCGTTCACCTGGAAACCTGGGGTAGGGGGTCAGCTTATTTATAAAAAATTAGATTGAGCTATTGGTTAGAACCATTGGCATAATTTATACCCTGATACTAATATCACTCATGGACCCTTTACGTGTTCTGATCATTGTTTCCTTCTTCTTAATACACAAGAGTCCCCAATAGTTCATAAACAACCATCTTTTCGTTTTCAGCTAGACTAGCTTCGATATGCACAGGTCCACTGTATTGTTCGCCAGCAGCGGTAACACTTTATTCTCGGTTCGCCAATGTTTCATATTGCGCAATAGCTCAAAGGTATCAAAAATAAGCTTAAATCTTGGAAGATTACTTCCGGCGCTAACTACAGAAAATAGATTGAGAAAAATACGGAGAAATTGTATCACGTGGAAAACCGTCTCATCGACAATGCTGATAATCCACGACTTATTCACTGGCATACTAGGCTAATCAAACAAAGGGAAAACTCATGCTCTTTCATCAGAGGTTTTGGGGCTGTTCAACTAGGAAACAGTGGTTAGCGGCTGGTAATCGGAATTTACGATTCTTCCGTCAGCCGGCTACAGCAAGAGAATGACGTACTTATATTTCTCGTATCAAAAATGAAATTGGTGGCTGGATTGAGGAAATTGATCTGATCAAAGCGAAATTTTATCATGATTTTGCCTAACGTTTTACTTCCAGTCACACTACTCGTGCTACTCTCACTCCCATCACTATAATGCATAAGGTCACCGCAACCGAGAACTTGAGCCTCATTCAACCTGTTACAGGGGAGGAGATTCAACAAGCCCTCTTCTAGATGAATTCTTATAAAACTCTCAGATCAAATGGGTTTGGTGCTTTGTTTTTTCAAAAGTTTTGTCCCCTTTTCAAAGACCGTCTTTATTTAGCTATCCAAGACTTCTTTTGTACCGAGAAATTACTCAAACAATTCAATCACACCTTAATTGCCCTCATACCTAAAGTTGACAACCTTAAGGTTAACATCACATTTTTGGCATATTAGCGTATGTAATACTTTCTACAAGATTATTGCCAAAATTCTGGTCAACAGAATGCGACATATTTTGGAACGATTGGTACAACCGACCCAGATAGCTTTTGTTCCTCATCGGTCTATTCATGATAATATTTTATTAGCCCATGAAGTTCTAAATAAATTTCACCATATGAAAGGGAAAAAACATTATGTTGCAACTAAGTTGGATATGGAAAAAGCTTATGATCGTATTGAATGGGATTTTTTGCAACATAGCCTTTGGAGTATGGGTTTTCATCCTAATTGGATCACTTGGGTATTGGAATATGTTACTACAGTGACTTATTCACTAATTATTAACAATGAAACATGTGGTTTCTTTAAGCCTACCCGAGGGTTGTGCCAAGGTAATCCGCTGTCGCCTTATTTATTTATCCTCTGTATGGACATCCTGGCTCAACAACTCCATTTGGAAATGGCTCATCCAAAATCAGGAATTGGAATTAAAATTGCACCCCGAGCAGAGAAATTTCCATGCCAGTTCTTTGCAGATGATAGCTTACTTTTTTGCAGAGCTTCTTCTCATGCCGCATGTAAACTCAAAGGTATATTAGACGATTTTTGTCAACAATCTGGACAGTTGGTTAATTTTCATAAATCCAATCTTGTCTTCTCTAAAAATTCGACCAACTTCAATAAGCTATATATTGCGCGTATTTTTAATATTCCACATAGTTCTTCCATTGAGAAATATCTTGGCAGCACAATATTCTAAGGACGTCCTAGCCTCAGCATCTTTCAGGGAATATTATGCACAGCGGGAGCGAAATTATCCAATTGGAAAGCTACGGCATTATCGAAAGCGGGGTGGGCAGTGCTTATCCAGTCTAATCTTGAAGCTCAACGTGCACATACCATGCAGTGTTTTCAACTCCCTGCAACTGTTACGCAAAGATTAGATCAAGTCAATCGGAATTTTTTTTGAAAAAAATCTTCCACTGAAAAAGGATTTCCATTGGTAGCATGGGATAAAGTTTGTAAACCAAAAAAATTTGGGGGTCTGGGTATGAGGAAAGCTGGTGCAATTAATGCTGCTTTTTTGGCTAAACTACGCTGGAAATATCTCACGCAATCAGATAATTTTTGGGTTAAACAGATGCGAGCAAATATGGTCCTCCTAACCAGTTCTTTCACGTTGCCCAAAAACCATCCCACTCCTCGGTCTGGAAGTATTTGTTTCGTTAAAGAGCCTTCATAACAAAGGGAATGCGATGGTAATTAGGTAATGGTCAAACGATAAACTTCTGGACACATGTGTGGTGTCATCACTCCTGTCTAGCGGAGTTACTAAATGTTGATAGTGCCCAAGCCATTGACCCTATGCTCAAAGTCAGTGAGTTCATCCTCCCTAACAAACGGTGGGGCATACTAAAGCTATCACAAATTATACCATCTTCTGTTCTTCCTCACGTACTAGCAATGCCTATCCCCTTAACTAATGTCCCAGACACGTTTTGTTGGGGGCTTACAGGTAGTAGTGAGTTCTCTGTTAAGTCCGCTACTTAGCAGGCCCATGATAATCTCGATTTTGATCCGTCTCCATGGAAGTTTAAGTGGATATGGAAGTTGACTGTCTTGCCGAAAATTCAAATCTTTCTTTGGTAATTATGTCACAATGCACTCCCATCTAGGGGTAACTTACTGCGGAGAGTGCTACATGTTGATCCTATTTGTCCAGCCTGTCTCTCTCACATTGAGGATAATGAACATCTTTTTACACTGTGTCCGTTTGCAGTTTAAGTATGGGACCTGGCCACCAAGTATGGGTGGATTTGCCAAGCCCCTTTTGCAACTTTACAACAGACCATCTGTGATGTACGACATGAGTGGTACATGTGATGTCGGGCTACCATGCCTAGAATTGCTGTGCTCCTTTGGAGTATATGAAAAAGTCGCAACTCGCTTGTCTTCTAGAATGCTTTGTCGAATCCCATGTGCACCCTTATTCGAGCTAAACACAGCTGGGCTGAATGGAAATAACGACATTGCTCTCCACTTCTTTCCCCTCCATTGCTGAGCTCCCGATTACCATCTCCTCCGACCCCCACCAGCCTTATTGGGTGGACCTCCCCTCCAGACGGTATTATTAAACTTAACTTTGATGGCAGCTTGTCTCCGGCTGGTGCTGCAGTGGGGTATATCTTGTAGGACAGTAGCGGTCGACTTTTCAAAGCTGGGATCAGATTTATGTATGATGTACCAATCTTTGTTACAGAAGCCACAATGTTACGTGATGGTCTTAAAGCCACTTTAGACGCAGGAATGATGCATCTTCAAATTGAAGGGGGTAATTGCATGGTCATTCAAGCTGTCAAGGGTGATATTTTTATCCCTTGGAGAATTCAAATGCCGGTTCATGATATTCGAACTATGTTATCAAGCTTCACGTCTCCCACCATTCAACATGTTTTTCGCGAAGGTAATATGGCCACAGATTGGATTGCTAAACTGGGAGCGCTGCTCAAGACTGATCTCACTTTTTCTCACTCTCCATCCCCTGAGCTATCATGTATCATCCACGCCGACTACTTAGGTAGAACCCTTGCGAGAAGGGCTATCTAAGATCTGATTGTACTTATCCATTTTCCCAAAAAAAAAAAAAAAATCAAGATTGACCAGAATCTAACTAATTGCTATTTAGATAATATGCTTTAAAAATGGGGCATGATAGAACAAGGCTGATCAATAGACGACTCTGTTTATTTTGATAAATATTCTACTTCAAAAATGGAGCACACTGACCAAAACGGATCAATATAGAACCATGCTTGAATTGTACTCAATGAAACTTGAATCGTGATGAACGTTCAGTCTTAAGTGGACTCGAACACCGATTCTTTTCTTTAATCATAAAAGACATACTTCAGAAATGTGAGAGTACGTAATTTCAGATGTATCTAATAATTTCCCACAAGTGCAACTATACAAGCATATGTAACAGACAAATTATAGATATCATTACAAGTTTTCATGCAAGTGAAGCATCTAAATTATCATAAATTTAATAGCAGTAAATGATGGGCCGGCATCTATTAGGAGCGGACCAATGTATATTATCAGGGGTGGACACCCTTGATCCAAAGAAATTCTAATGATCTATTTTAAAAGGCTGTAGGTTAATGTAGATGGACATCTTAGAAAAGCCCAAAAAGTCATGGATGTCAATTGATTTACCCAGCCCAAATATTAAGAATGAAATATGCATATGTTTTCTGGACATCATTGGATTTGAAGTCATGGATGGGGTTTGAGGATGATTGAAAGATACCATAAGGGCTAAAACATGTTTTCTGAATTCCTTCCCCCCCCCCCCCCTTCTTCGAAGAAAGGGGGGGGGGGGGGGGGGCGGGTTCTTCAGTGCCAAGTTATGATAGGACAGCGTGAGGGGGGAGGGTGGTGGTGGTAAGATCAAACGAGTGATGGAGAAGTTCATGATGAACAAATACGAATGCACTTAATTAAGTTCTTTAGACACTACTAAGTTCAGTAACAAGGGCTGGATGTTGTCTTCTCCGCTTGAATTCATCCTTTTTAAGGAGTGACATATTCTGTAAATTAGTACACTGCTTCTGTTGATACATGTCAAGTAACTATCACATAATTATTTGTATTTGTAATTAGCAATTTAAATTGTAATACTATCACATAATTATTAGTTATATATTTGAATCGTACATCTATTCTCAGCTCTAATGTTTGTGTATTTCTGGTTTGTATTATTGTAGCAAGTTTAAGAGTATAATAATTTTCCCGTTAATATTATATCATTCATTTCATAGTAGTTTCATCAAAACCTATATCATGCACCTAAAAGTATGTGCTCACGGAAGCCACATAAACGTGCGTGCGTGCGCGCGCGCGTGTGTGTGTGTATATATATATATATATTACATGAAGTTAATGCAAAGCTCAATTATAAGATACAATTGATAGAACTCTCTTTCCATCTCACAGACAATTTCTGTAAGTTTTCTGATATTTCATTATATTGATTGATAAGTGTTTTTTGACACATAGATAATAAATAAATAGTTAATAATAGAAAATTTTTAGATTTGAAAAACAAATATTACACTTGCTTTTTGTTTAAAGTTCATTTGCTTGTCTCACGTCTCAAGCATAATATGTGGCTAACCTAGCTATATACTATTATTACTATTACTACTACTATTGGAATATTAGGCATGAAAAAGAGTACTATGAATCTTTTTTCATTTCCACAAGGAACAAATTCTTTATGGCAATTAATTATTGATTGATATTTATAACGCTAATTTAGTTATGAGGTTTTTGATATATGAAATTCCTTACACATACAATTAAAAACATGTTATTTTGGAGATTGATTTTTTGTTCTAACATAAACCATGTCCTTCAAAACCAAAAGCGAAAAGGCTAATGTATATAGATTGGGCTTTTCAAGTAATGAATTCATTCTTTATTTCAAGAAAAAAAGTTTGGATTGATCGTTACACATATGTAATTTTAGGTTCAAAAAGAGAAAGTAATATGAAATTTTTACTATTATTGAATATATAAAGTTAAATTGTTTCTTAATGTTCAATTGATATCTTCTTTCATTGATAATCCTTAGGGTTTTTTTATTTAACTATGAAATTAATGATTATATAACAAACAATATGGGATTTCCTTATCTGTATTCAACTTAAATTCTTTCTTCTTGTTTAAGTTATATCTAGCATCACTAATGATCACACTTCGTCAACGTTTTCTCTTTGTCCTACATATAGAACTTCTTTATTTGAAAATTTTTATCGGGATATAACCTATAGTTCTAGATGACACAAAAAACAACAATTTATGATATTATCCAAAGGCTTAAATTGAAGCAAATTAAGCATAAATCCCTAAAAGTTGAAGGATAGAAGAAAAGAAAATTGATCAAAGCAAGTGCTTCTAAGTTTTCATATCATAGTTTTTCTCATTTCAATGATAACACCAATAAAGAGATCTAAAAACCCCAAATCCAAATTCAAATGCATATATATAAAAAATAGACGATAATGAAATGGTTAGCAATCATATATTTTTGAATTTTTCAAAGAAAATATTACACTTACATTTTTCAAAAAAACAATCCCTTCTTTGTTTCTTTTTTTTTTGGGGGGGGGGTTATATGCATGTCTCTACTCTCGAGCATAATTATTTTTGGAACATTAAGCATGACAAAGAGTAGTTTTGTGAATCTTTTTTAAATTGCCAGAGAAATAAATTCTTTATGACAGTTAATTACTTATTGAATTTATTCATGAGGTGTTTTATTTAAAGAATTACTTATCTACCAATGAGGAACATGTGATTTTGGAGGTCTCTTTGTTCCACCTATCTTTCCATAAAGTCTTTTTGCTACATAAGTTAAATCTAAACTAAGTTGCATCATTTGAAACAAAAACAAAAAGGCTAATACAGTCAAAACTGATCTTTATATTTTCATTTTATTGCAAGTTAGTCTTTATATTATTTGTTGATGTGATTTCAAACCCAAAAGCAAAAAGTTAATATTAAGGAACATATGGATTAAAATTTGCAAGAAAATAAATGGATATCTTATTTTATTGATATGCAGGAGGGGCCTTTTTTTTAAAAAAATTGAACTATGAAATAAATGGTCGAATAATAAATAATATGAACTCTTAGAATTTTATTTTATTGACCTTCTGTAAGGTTTTTTCTTCTTCAACCCATGCTCAGTATCGCTAATATTTGGACGTAACCTATACTTCTAGATCATCAACAAAAACAAATTACCTATTACTCAAAAAAATCTTAAATTCAAGTGAAGTAAGAATAAATCAAGCCTTAAAATTGAATAACGAAAGAAAAAAAATTGATCAAAGCAAGTGTTTCTAGGTTTTTGTATCATAGTTTGTCTCACTTTAATAATGGCATCAATGAAAAGACCTAAAACCCGTAATTCGAATTCAATTGTATGCAAAAATAAATCAAGAGTTGAGTTATTTTCTCCCCCCCTTTTTGTAATTATCATATATTGATCAGTGAGCTTTTTTGGTTCTAAAAGTTCAACATTTCATTTTTTGATTTTTTTGATTTGGCAATTGTAAAATGTATTTTACTTTTGTCTCATCAATTTCATAATCATAGTTTGATTTTTTTGGAAAGTATATTAATATATGGCTGTAGAATTCCTCCCCTTCCTAAAACTTGCTTTTGTAGAATCTTTTTTTCCTTCATAGCTTTTGATTTTAAAATTTAAATTATGGTAAAAATGGAGGGAAGCAATTTGAGAGGCTGTACTTAGGCGGGATTAAATGTAGAGTAAGAGAGCATTTGAAAAATACATTTAAGTTATATTACATACATATATATGTATATACAAATATATATATATATATATATATATATATATATACATATATATGTATATATATTAATTATATTATATAATATATAATATATATATATATATTATATATATATATATATATATATATATCTATATATATATATATATATATATATTATATATATATATATATACACACACACATATTTGTAGGTATGTATGGTTATATATATATATATATATATATATATATATATATATTATATATATATATATATATATATATATATATATATATATACATAAAAGGTTAGATTAAACTCATTTATGAGCGGTGCATAAATCTGCCATATATGATACCACATATGATAAAATAGCCACTTGAGATAATTCAATATAACATAGGATTATAAATGAGACTTGAAATGTACAAAAACAAGTTATGCAGGATGGATGTAAATTTAATACAATATTTATTTATTTAATAAGATAACTTCTCATATACCTTCCTATTATTTAGCAATAAAATTTAATCATAAAATATATAATTCAATGATCCAAAAATAATAAAAATTGTGAGTTAGATATTATTATGAATAAAAAAAGTATGTTATTGGTAGGGGAAAAACAAAGAAGACTTTCTTTACTTTTTCATCAACAAAATAATATAGTATATCAATTTATTATTTCCTTTCCTTTTAAATATATGTTCCCTTAATAATATATTAAAAAACTATTTAAATCACACCCTTACATCAATTGCAAGGGTATAACCCTAATATATACTAATAACCGCTGATATGATAAATACACATTGAAAAATGTATACATATATATGACAATTAGAGCATATGCTCTCGAGACTCGAGAGTCTGTAATGATTCGCTATACTTTCATCATATTTTTCACTTCTAGTGGTGACATAAAATTGTATTATTTGAGATAATTAAGGCGAGGACATGAAATTGTATTATTTGAAAATATATGAGTAATGGTCATTGGTACTTCTAATATTAAATTTTACAAGAACTGGTTATAATATTAAAATAATATGTACTAAATTAATGTTATAGTTTCCAATATGTATTAGGATTAATATATTTTTTGAAGTCAGAACTCCGTGTGGCTTTCAGTATCATATCATGCATCGTATAATAGTTTTCAATTTGTATTAGGATTAGTATTTGGCAAGTTTTTTACCTATAAATATGGGGTCTTTGAACCTTCTTAATTCATGTTTTATTTTACAGTCGGGTTTCCTCTAATCTTCTCTTCGTCGTCCTCCCTGAATTTAATCTTATATGGCGACTTTGTACGATAAAACCCTAGCGCTCGATGTAAACCCTACGTTAACAACCCTTTATGAGAAAATTGCCGAGAGATCGGGCCTAGCTGTTGAGAATCTATGCTGTGTTATCTTCATCGTCGAAAAGAGTGATTGGTGGTTCTGCTTCTGGTGTGATGGCTGGTTTGAATTCGACTTCGACCCTTGATGTCTCTGTTTGTGATGGTACAAAACCTAAGAATAGGGCTGATTCCCCCAATCCGAAGCCCCCAGCTAATTATGTTGCTGGATCAGGTCGAGGTGGTACTGGGTCTGATAACGGGCCTGCCCGAGCTGCCCCTGACTTGCCGATGGATCCACTAGTAGCGTTGGTGTGGGCGGTGGGCAGGCAACGGGGGCAGGTTTTTTTTGGGGGGGGGGGGGGATATGATGATAAGGGGAAAGGTGATGGGTTTGAGGGGAACGATGCTGGGTTGTGTAAGCATGATGAGGATGATGAGTATGACGAGTATGACGAGGAGGCAGATGCCATCTGGAAAGCTGTAGATCGGCATATGGAGATTAGAAGGAAGTACGATATGATGAGACAATGCCTTGCGAAATACCGGCTTCCAACGACAGATCAATTACTGTGCAATATGCTGATTTAAAGAGAAAGTCAGACACTTTGTCTGACACTGAGATGTCGGATATTAACAATGTCAGATCTCTGTTCAAGCATCTTGCAAAGTCGACACAGACCTATGTGAAGTGCCGACCACCTTTGATTGAGGCTGCAAGGCTGGTGGAGTTGGCCGGGAAGATTCAGACGGCTAGGCAGTTGATCGAGGAAGGTTGTCAGGAATGTCCTAAGAATGAGGATCTATGGTTAGAAGCATGCCGTTTGGCAAGTCCTGATGATGCCAAGGTTGTGATAGCCAGGGGGGTCCAAGCAATCCCCAATTCTGTCAAGTTGTGGCTTCAGGCGGCCATACTAGAGGAGGATGACACAAATAACAGCAGGCTACTTGGAAAGGGGCTTGAACATATACCCGACTCAGTGAAGCTGTTGAAGGCAGCTGTGGAACTTGCTAACGAGGAGGGCTACTGCTTCACAGGGCTATCGAGTGCTGCCCTTTGCATGCCGAGCTTTGGCTTGCTCTTGCCCGCCTCGAAACGTATGACATGGCCAAGAAAGTACTTAACAGAGCTAGGGAAAAGCTCCCAAAAGAGCCAGCCATTTGGATACCTGCTGCCAAGTTGGAAGAAGCTAATGGTAAGACTGCAATGGTTGACAAGATCATAGAAAGGGCTATATGGGCATTACAAAGAGAAGGTGTTTTCATTGACAGACAAGCTTGGATGAAGGAGGCTCAAGTTGCGGAGCATGCTGGGTTTGTTGTCACTTGCCAGGCGATAAACATTAGGTTTAAAGACAAAGCTGTAATTCCCCTTGGGAGGGAAGAAAATGCTAGGGACAACAATAAACATTAGGTTTTTTCCCTTAACTCTGCTGATGGCATGCTGTTTAGGACTAAGAATGCTTCTGTTTCTGCTTTATATTTATCTTTCTTTTTTGGCAATGCAGTGATATTAAGCACTTCTTTTTACAAGCTCATTGTTCTTCTATGTCTTTGGTTTACGTATGGTTCTGAAACAATATTAATGGGATTGATATATGAGATAGATATAGTGAAATGGCGAGTTGACTTTTTTTTATTATTATGGTGATGTATGTGTTCCCTAATGTATACAATAAGATACTATTATCATTATTATAATCATCGTCATCGTCATCATTATTGTTGTTGTTATTATCATTATCATTCTTCTTCTTCTTCTTCTTCTTCGACACACTAACACATATTATATAACTCACTAACATCTGTTCACCAATATATATCATAACTTACTAAATATATATCACAACTTATCAAATATATCCTTACTCACTAAAAGATATATCATAACATCTCATAAAATGAACGTACAACGTTGATCACCAAACATATATCTTAACTCCCCAAAAGACAAAGTGTAGCTCAATAAAAAAATATCATAATTAAAAATATAAACGATAATGTGCATGTGCTTGTTAATGTATATTACAATTGTTATTATCATCATCATCATCATCATTATTGTTACTGTTGTTATTGTTGTTATTATTATTACTTCTATTATTCTATTATTGTTGTCATTATTGTTGTTGTTGTTGTTGTTGTTCCTGTTTTCATATTATTAATTTGATTAATAGCTCACTAAAAATATTATGTAACTTACTAATAATTGTTCATGTATACTTAGATTTCACTCACTAAAAATACCGTATAACTCATTGACACCTACAAATGTACATTTTGGTTTGACTTATTAGCTTATATTACATAGCTTCCTAATTGCTTACTATTATGTTGTAAGTCCCTAATCATATATCATAGCTCACTAAATTTATATTATCGCCCACTAAAGCATCATACAATAGTTGTCTTAAAAAGACAGTGTAGGTGAATAAAACTTTTCAAATGTATCAAACCAAACCTAGTTGTATATACATCCTAATCATTTTAAATTATTGTGCTCATCTTATTCAATCAAAATCCAAATTGGTAATATATGTAGTGAGTTCAGTTGTACATTTAGTGAGAAATTAATATAAGTTATACAATTGTATAGTCATCAAACTAAATCTAACTATATACTCGACTCATCTCATTTATTTGAAACGTAGATGGATATTCTAAATAAAAAATTTATGAAAAAATAAAATTGAGGAATTTTAATTATATGTTTTTTTAATATGATTAGAATAAATGAAGTTATTGAAAAATTAAATGTAACTTGATAAAATAAACTTCAGATAAGAAAAATGACAAAACTTAATTGGATAGAATAAATTAAAGAAAATCCAAGTAAATGATGTATAAATAAAAAATACTTAATTAACCTTAATGATTTTCTTTTCAAAAGGAACCTAAACAATTTTTAAGGTGAAAAGAAATAAATAATGATGTTTAAATTAAAAAATTAGTTAATTACCTTTAATGATTTGTTTAAAGGATCCTAAAGATTTTTAAGGCAAAAAAATGACAATTAGAAAACACAAGTCCTGTTTTTTGCATGAATCAAACCCCTAACCTGCCAATATAAGTACAATCTCCCTCCCACTGCACCTCCAAACCATTACTACCACTTTAGTGTTGTTTTTCTGGGATTGGATGGATGTAATTCAGGTTTAAACTCCAACTTAAATCGGATCAATTAATAGAAATTGCAAAAATATTGTGTTTGAATTTAAAGTTTGGGAAAGAATTCATCACTATACCCTGTCTTTTTGTTTAAAAAGAAAGGCACTAAATTTTCCTAAACATATGGTTGTTTAAATCCTATATATATATATATATATATATATATATATATATATATAATATATTATATAATATATATATATATATATATATATATATATGTCTTTATTAAAATAAATCTTTCCAAAGCTAGCATATGATATATGTCAAATTTTTTCGATGTTTCGATTTTCACTAACCTAATTCCAAACCTAACTTCAAGCCACATATGTTATTGCTTTTAATTAAAATAATAAAAACTAAAAGATTTTCACTATTGTAAATATGAAATGTTAGAGATATAAACATATTATGATGATAGTTACGAATCTATTTACTATAATACACATTATTAGGAAATAATAAAAAAATTTTAAAATATATAGTAGTAATAATAATTATTATTATTGTCATCACCATCATCATCATTACACCCTTGAGACCTTATCGCAAATAATTTATTATATAAATAATGTATAATTAATGAATTACATAAAGTTATTATACCTAATAAATTTTTAAAAAAGATAGTGAAAAATTCACAATGAGTTTTAAGATTCTAAATTGATATTTTTTTTCCATTCACAAATAATTATGACAAGGGGGTTTCCAAGGGGGTTTCCATTTAACTTTGAAAAAATTATTGTACTTAATTTTTTTAAGAGGCTCAAACAATTTTTCTACAACGTATATGAATTAAAAATATATTTTATTATAATTTTTACATATAATAATTATAATTAGAAAACTCAAAAAATTTCTGTGCATCACATGGATATGCGAAAGCAAAATACAACCTCCTTATTTTTTGACACATCATTCGTACAAAATTTTATCATTTTTTAAAAAAAATCTATCGGAATATATTAGAAGATAATGCAGTATCTTTTAGTAATACATTATACCAAAAATCATGAAATTAATAAAAAAATATGCATTATATACAAAGAATGTAGTATTACATTACCCAAATAATCAATGGAACAAACAACTAACACGTAATATAAATTTTTATTGACATCAAAAAGTCAAAAACTATTTTCGTGCATCAGCACGGGAAAACATGCTAGTCTTTTATTTAAAATCTATTCCGGCCCTACCTTTGTCGAATATCAATTGTTTTTCTTCTTTTTTTTTTGGGGCGCACAGAAGTATCGACAAAATTTTGATTCGTCAAATATATTGAATGTCTTGGAAGCTCCTGGTTGTGCATGAATTTGTCTCAAAAACTCTTTAATAACGTACTGGGAAGTAGACCTGGCAAATGGGTCTTTCGGTTCGGGTATGGATCGGGTCAAGTTCGGGTTGGGTCATGTTCGGGTTAAATGACATTTCGGGTCATTTTGGTTTGGGTCGGGTATGGTTTGGGTCGGGTCGATTTCTGGTCAACTATTTTTGGTCAAATACGCTTGTCATGCCAAAACAAACAACTTTGTGGTAAATTTCGGGTCGAGTATGGTTCGGTTCGGGTCAATTCGGATTTCGGGTCCATTTTCGGGTGAGCATATTTCGGGTGTCGGGTCGGGTATGGATCCGGGTCGTTTAGTTCGAGTTTCAGGTTTTGGGTCAGTTTTGCCAGGTTTGCTGGGAAGTATATCAAAGACTGTATGATCAAGACCTTTTCGCCCTTTTTTTTGGGGGGGGTTTGGTTGAAAACTTTTGCCAGCCTTCTTTTGACTTTTATTTTTGCATGGTGCTTCTCAGGTTCTGCAATTTCTGTTTGCTGTTGCGCATTTGAAGAATAGATACTCAAAACTTTCCACTTGCTGTTAACATAAACCGCAGGTCCCTTCATCTATTAGATTCCATTAGCCCAAAACAAAACTTTCCACTCCCCATTAGCCCTTTACGACCACTGACAGAGCATATTTGCCTGTATTGTTTTCTTCCTGTTTGCACTATGTTGCTCACGGCCAGGTTTCAATCTTTCCTTCGCCTTGGCTGCTCATTTCCATGCCCAAATTCAATCTGGTGAAGCTGTATACTTTTACCGGCTCTTGTCCTTGATGTACACATGGTTGACCCACTGAATGACTGATCGAACACATAAAATGTCGGCTTTGAAGGCAATTACCACATGTATCTGCCTATCAACGCTACAGGTTTCGGATCTGCAGTTTTTTTTTTAAAAAAAAATATCCAATCCTTCTTTTGCATTTGTTTTACAAACTAAATCCTTGGCTACCAGTGTCACTCTAGTCTGCTGTGTGCCTCTATCTGATGAGAACCTTCTATCTAAAGCTGCTTGATTCGATGAATTACAAACTTTGGCAGTAAAAAGATCTGCATACTAGCGATGAGTAAAACGATCTTTTGATCTTATCACTTAGGACTTGACCATCACCTCTTGCTAGTTTCCTTGATGATGAAGGAATTCCTTGGTATTTCATTGGAAGTTTGCCCTCCTGTAAAACTCTGTTTCGAAGGATTGCCATTTTCTCTACCTCCGGCATTCCCCCTCATATAATTTCTTGACTTTTCCTTTCTGAATTTATCAAAACCTCACTACTTATGTTCACAGAATGCATATCACCATAGCACATTAAATGACATCATCGGCAAAGCATGAGTGCGGGATCTTCATCTCCTTACATCTGTCATGATATTTGAACCTGTCTCCCAAACCCGTTTTTGTCATGCATCTGGACAAGTATTCAATAGAAGTGACAAAAGCACGGGCCATAGAGTCGGCGTGGATTTATGTCCATAACATGGGTGTCCTGGGCACCCATAAAATTAGTCATTGCTAGTTAAATTTCATGGAACTCAAAATACACCCTTTTACAAGGTTTTTGGATCTGCCACTGTGTAATAGGATCCATTAGCCTGACACCACTTGGGAAAACCATAGGTACCGCCGTACCACCCTTAGTCGTGATGGATTAGCTTTGCAGTGGATACACATTGCATGATACAGTTTATGAATTATGGAGGAGGGCTTAGCACATAATTTATCCTCTTGATGAAATTCCAGTTCATGCCACCATAAGCTTTCATGACGTTTTCTCAACATAAAGGGGGACACGCAAGGGGAGGGGGGGGGGGGGAACAGCTTTCGTTATGTCCGTTTTCGTGAGGATACTTAGCTTGACATATTTCCTGTTGTAATGTCTCATTATGTCTTGGCATAGCATGATATGCTGCATGTACATACACATACATATACATACATACATACGTACATATATATACACATACACACACATACATACATATATACATACATAAATACATATATATATATATATATATATATATATATATATATATATATATATATACACGTTTTGTCCTTCGATTAAAGTAGCTCGTGCTCTGTCTATTATGTTGGGCAAAACTTCTTCCACCGTTTTGCAAATCATTTTTGAAATGGGTTTGTAAATCACATTACAGCACTCACTGTGTTTAGTGAAGCTATTTTCTGAATTAGGGATTCTGTGGTGGCACTTGTCTGCTTCAATATCATCCCAGTGTTGAACAATTCTTGCATACCCTCAGTGAAGTCTTTCTTTCATTTTCATGTTTTATTTAGTATCTTCTTGTATTTGTTTCTTACTCTACTCCATAACTGAAGGCACTCTGAGAATTCTGACATTTTGCAAGTAACTCAGCATTGACTACATAGGAGAGCCCAGAGATGTGTTTTCACTTGGATGTATCCTTCCTTCTTGTGTTTCTGCTAAGGAAGTTACTATTTTCAGAGTGATGTGCTAGATGGTTGCAGTCTCTTCTAGGAGTCTTGATTTGTGATGTCTTTATCCCTGAAGTCTGATAAACAAGGTTTTGTTTTTGACAAAGTTTCTTTTGTTTGTTTATTTCTTTCGTTGACATATTTAGAGTAGGATTATGATTTGTATTAAAGCAAGATTAGTTGGTTAAGAATTCTAGCATCCAAAGAAGTAAGGCCATAGCTGCCTACCTTGCCTAACTTTGGTATATATATGGCTATGTATTACGTGAATGGGGCAGAGAATAAGAATTACAATTTCAATTACAAAGTTCTTTATTTTTTATCATGGTATCAGAGCTTTAGGTCTACAAAGTCATGGCGACAAAATTCGTTCTTGATAATACCTCACCCTATTACGTTCATCCTTCAGAAGGGTCAGGTATATCAATTACAGCAGTAGTATTCAATGGAGAAAATTACAATCTTTGGGAGAAAGCGGTTACCATAGGTCTCCGATCAAAGAACAAGCTCGGATTTGTTGATGGATCCTTCACCCTCAAGGCTGACGCAGAGCAAGCCGAAAAGGATGCTTGGATGATCGTAAATTCTACTATATGCTCGTGGTTATTAAATGTTACTGATCCAAAGTTACGATCCACCATAGCCTATACCCATGTTGCTAAAACTATGTGGGATGACATCAAGAAAAGGTATGGTTCCTCAGACATTCCTAAGAAACATAGTTTAAAAACTAAAATCGCAAACTGCAAACAAGAGAAAGGAATGTCTGTGGTTGATTACTATTCCGAACTCGTAGGATATTAGAATGAACTAGATGGTGTGGCTAAGCGTAATTTTTGCAATTACGGAAAGTGTGAATGTAAAGATCTTTGGCCTAATATTATCAAGGAAGCCGAAGAAGAGAAAGCACACCAATTTTTAGTGGGCTTAGATGATGATAAATATAGTATTGTTCGAGGTCATATTCTGGCTATGGACCCTTTCCCCGATCTTGATTGTATTTATGATATAGTTAGACAAGAAGAACATCATAAACGATACATGATTGAGCGTGATGGCAAGCCCGAACTCACGGTGGCAGCCCTTGCCGTGAATGCTAAACAACCAGGCCGAAGTGGTGAGCGCCCAGTGTGTGCTCACTGTGGGAAGATAGGACACGAGGAGGCTGGCTGCTATGACATTATTAGCTACCCATCTAACTGGAACAGCAGGGAAAGGGGGCGAGCAGGTCACAGCGGCAGAGGAAGTCGTGGTGGATGCTGGAGCAATGCAGGGTCTGGCCGTGGAGGTGGATGCTCTGGTGGACGAGAGTATGCAGCAGCAGCCTATACTGATGTAGGCAATCCACATCGCTATACTGATATGGTGACAGACAAAGAAGGGACGACAGTGACCACGCAGACAACTCAGGCAGTAAGTTCAGCACTTTCTAACTTGACAAATGAACAAGTGCAGCGGCTGCTCAGCCTCATTGAGGTCTCAAAAGGAAGTGAAAAATTGTCAGGTAATCCCAAACCACCTTGGTTGATAGATAGTGGGGCTTCAATGTATATGTCTGGTGAGGAAAATCTACTGAGAAATATCGAAAATATTGGCCCGGTAATAGTAGATTTGCCAAACAGAGAAAAGACGGTTGCGAATAAGCAAGGGATGGTAATTTTGGACAAGGGTTTGAAATTGCATAAGACTTTATTTGTTCCTTCTTTGAGATGCAACTTAATATCCGTATCTCGTATTTGTAAGGATTTAAATTGTACTGTCACTTTTGATAAAAAGTCTTGTATTGTGTAGGACCACACTATGAGAACTCTGATTGGTATGGGTGAAGAGCAGGATGGGGTTTACTACTACAAACAAGCACCTAAGCAAATACAAGTTCATGCCGTCAGGATCGGGCGTTTGTGGCACCAACAGATGGGACATCCTTCAAAGGAAGTCATGCTTCTACTAAATGGTCATTTACGTTATTCTGGTGTAGTTCAAGACAATAATGATGTTTGTGAGATTTGTTTAAGGGCAAAGCAAACTAGAAACCCCTTTCCTTTGAGTGAAAGTAAAGCTAAAAATTTATTTGAAATAATTCATTGTGATATATGGGGACCATATAGGGTTTCATCTTTGTGTGGATCTCATTTTTTTTTTTTACTATCGTTGATGATTATACTAGAAGCGTTTGGGTTTATTTAATGAAGGAGAAAAGTGAGACAGAAAAAGTGTTTAAAGGTTTTTGTTTCTTTGGTTAAGACTCAATTTGGGAAGGAGGTAAAAATCATTAGGAGTGATAATGGTTTAGAATTCAAATCCAAACCCATAAGGGAGTTCTATGAAGAACATGGAATTATTCATCAAACCAGTTGTGTGGACACACCGCAGCAGAATGACGGTGTAGAAAGGAAACACAGACATCTTTTAGAAGTTGCAAGGGCCTTGAGATTTCATGCAAACTTGCCTCTTAAGTTTTGGGGAGAATGTGTACGAACTGTAGCTTACTTGATAAATAGGACCCCCAGTAAGTTATTGAGCGGAAAAACCCCCTATGAGTTGGTCTATAAAAATAAACCCAACTATGATTTCATCAAGGTGTTTGGATATGCTAGAGTTTTGCTCAAATTAGAAGTGGGGATAAATTTGCTTCTAGAAGTAGGAGGTGTGTTTTTATTGGATATTGTTTTAAAAAGAAGAGTTGGAAATTATATGATTTGGAAAATCATAAAGTTTTGAAAGTAGAGATGTGAAGTTTTATGAAGACAATTTTCCATTCAAGGATGATACTTTGGTGTCAAGTTATAAAGAGAGCAATGAAAATTCTTTAGAAAATATAACATGTATGGATGCAGATTTTGGTATATGTACTGGACAGGGGAAGCCTTGAGAAGCCCAACCCACACCACAGCAATGTTCAGTAGACGCTAGTCCATGAGTCGGCCCAACAGAGCAAAGCCCAATGCCCCATGGACAGGCGCCTCCTGGTTCAGCTGGGCCCAGTTCTGAAAATGGGCCAGATTCAGCAGTCTCAACCGAGCCAAGCAGTCCCGAAAATAGTTCACATCCAATACGAAGATCGCAACGTCAACATCGACCACCCGGGTATTTGAATCAGTTTATTTGCTACAGTGCTAATATTAAAAACCCAATCTCAGCTCTCACATCAGACCACGAGGAGTTCTCAGGTACATCCTACCCTTTACATCATTACGTGACATGTAACAATTTTTCTCCTTCCCATCAACATTTTCTTGCTGCTATTATGAAAGTAGACGAGCCAAAATTTTATCATGAAGCAGTAAAAGATGTCAAATGGAGAGAGGCTATGACCGAGGAGATAGAGGCTCTTGCTAAAACTGGTACTTGGGAAATTGTAGATTTGCCTCCAGGTAAGAATCCAATTGGTTGCAAATGGGTTTATCAGGTTAAGTATAATTCAGATGGTTCTGTTCAGCGTTACAAAGCGCGACTAGTCATACGAGGAGATCATCAGGAGGAAGGTATAGACTATACTGAAACCTTTGCTCCTGTCGCGAAAATGACTACTGTAAGATGTTTTCTTTCTGTAGCTATTGCAAACGGTTGGGAATTACATCAGCTTGATGTTAATAACGCTTTTTTCATGGTGATCTAGATGAGGAGGTCTATATGAAACTGCCACCTGGATATACTACCTCTACATCTAACAAAGTGTGCAGACTGAAAAAGTCTCTATATGGTTTGAAACAAGCTCCAAGGCAATGGTTTGCAAAGCTCTCGTCAAAGCTTAGTGAATATGGTTTTGTAAAGTCTTATGCAGATTATTCTTTGTTCACTTATCGTCAGGGGGAGGTGTTTATGGCACTTATAGTTTATGTTGACGATATTGTTATTGCTACTACCAAAGCATGCCAAAAATTTAAAGAATATCTCAACCATTGCTTCAGTATAAAAGATTTAGGGCCTCTAAAATATTTTTTGGGTATTGAGGTGGCAACAGGACCTAAAGGCTGATTTCTGTGTCAACGCAAATATGCGTTAGAAATTGTTGATGACTGTGGTTTATTAGGAGCTAAGCCTACTGATTTTCTTATGGAGCAAAATCATAAACTTGCTCTTGCGAAGGGCAAAGATTTGGATGACCCAACTCCTTACAGGCGCCTTGTAGGCCGGTTAATTTATTTGACAATCACAAGGCCGGATCTTACATATGCCGTACACATTTTGTCTCAATTCATGCAGACACCAAAAGAAGAACATATGGAAGCTGCGCGAAGGGTTGTTTGTTATATAAAAGGCACTGCAGGTCAAGGACTTCTTTTATCAATGGATTCTAATCTCAAATTAGTAGGCTACTGTGATTCAGATTGGGGAGCATGCCCTACAACAAGAAAGTCTCTAACAGGCTACTTCATCAAGCTTGAAAATTCTCCTATTTCATGGAAGACCAAAAAGCAAAATACAGTTTCTAGTTCATCAGCTGAAGCAGAATATCGATCTCTTGCAGAAGCCACTAGCGAGATTATTTGGCTCCGTTCTTTTCTAGCATATCTAGGCATCTTCATCAATGATCATACTCCTCTATTTTGTGACAATCAATCCGCTTTACATATTGCCAATAATCCAATTTTTCATGAAAGGACAAAACACATTGAATTGGATTGTCATTTCGTTCGAGAAAAGTTCGAAGCTGGATTATTGAAGTTCTCCAAAATCTCCTCACACCAACAACCTGCAGACATGTTCACTAAAGCTCTTGGTCGGGCTCAATTTCAATTTTTCAAATCCAAGTTGGGCATTATTAACATACATGCTCCAACTTGAGGGGGAGTGATAAACAAGGTTTTGTTTTTGACAAAGTTTTTTTTGTTTGTTTATTTCTTTCGTTGACATATTTAGAGTAGGATTATGATTTGTATTAAAGTAGGATTAGTTGGTTAAGAATTCTAGCATCCAAAGAAGTAAGGCCATAGCTGCCTACCTTGCCTAACTTTGGTATATATATGGCTATGTATAACATGAATGGGGCAGAGAATAAGAATTACAATTTCAATCACAAAGTTCTTTATTTTTTATCAAAGTCTGAAATAAAAGTAGATACTGGATTGCAAAAAAGGAATGGTTTTGTGGTTCTTACTTTACTGCATTTTCACTAGTTCCCATCGGTGATGATGCTTGATTGCAGTAAAATTCAATAATCATCACTGTGAAAACAGAAAACATCATCTGAGTAGCGCAATGTTGACTTATTTGACTAAGGAAATCGGGCTTGGGCCTGCCGTCTGTGTAAATGGATTTTCTTTCTTGGCCATTATCTGTATATTGTTCAACTGATGTACATTTGCCTAATCCTGCCAACCTTTTGTGAATGCTGTTGATGCTATTCCTATTTCCAGCTTGTACATTGTGTTAACAAATGCTTGTACGTTGAACATTTTTGGTTAAAATGGTCTCGACTGTTATTTTCAGGATCTAACACCAATGCCTTCGGTGAATGTCACTCTACAGCCATGTCATCAAACGTCACTGGTGGGAGTTGTTTCATCTGTAAGTTCTTATGACCTTCGAAAATTGACCTTATTTTTTTGAATCTTAATTTCATTAACCCTCTACAAGTATATGCGATGGACGGGCATCGTCTACGCAAATCTAATAGGAGGAAGTTTTTGTCTTTTCTGAGTTCCGTACCTTCTAAGTGGGTTTAATGACTATTATGTTTCAGATTTTAGTCCTCAGGTTATCGTTGAAGGGTCAGAGATTCACTATCCTCTGACTGAAGGTTCAATGTCATGGATAACTGAGAAAAGGTTGCCACTAGGTCTAATAGATGAGATACTCGGGCCTGTCAAAACCCATATTATATTGGGAGATATAATTTAGAAAGCAACATAGCTGTTGCTTTCCAAACTGGAAGTGCAGTAGGCTTTGTTCCAGAGTTCGTTGATCCATGTACTGAATGACAAAAATCTTTTCCAGAAAGGATGTGATTCAGGCGAGATCGATGAAGAGGTGTTAGATGCTTTTCAGTTCTCAGATGACAAAAAGGAGGTTGAATACAAGAGAATTATGAAAATGTCCAAGAGAGGCAATAGTAATAATAATCAGGGGCCCAAGAACAAGAGAAAGAGCAGAAGGAACCCCAAAAGTCAGAGATAAGACATGGACAAAGGATCGACCATCCACCCCTCTAGCTCAAACTGTGCAACCCTCGCAGTTTAATCAAAAGCAAAAGCAACAGCAGAGAGGTCCTCCTCCCCCACCATCAGGGCTGCAGCCAATCAGGCTTATCTCCAAATGCCCCAACTTTACTTGCCTGCCTTAACTTACGGCACTTCCTCAGCTGGCACAAGTGCAAGTACCAATACCAGCGGGATTCCTGTTCAATGGTTTGTGGGCTAATAGGATGCCAATTCAACAGCAGAATATGGGTTTCCCTACTGAGTTTCAAATAAATGATATGTCACGGTTTAAACCATAAAATCCTGGCAACACTCCGCAAATGTCTTCCATGACTCCTACACCATGGCAACACCAGCAGCCATTTGATCTTGGTCAGTTTGTATCTGGAAGTAATGCTCCTCCAGTTACCCCAACAAATCTTTGCTCCAATCAAGTTTCACTGATTTTTCCAGTCCCGAATACTCAGTTGCTTATCTTCCAAGGAACGCAACCCAATGTGCCTGAGGATGGCAAAACTGTAATCGCCAACTGGCTACTAGTTTCCTCAGGAATGTGGAAGCTTGTCCTCAGTTCAATCAGGGTTCCTCCTCTAATGCAGGGAGGGGAAGGAAGATGTGTCACTGAAGAGGTGGGGTGGTCGTTTTGGGGGTGGAATAGGCCTTCAGCAGTCCTAGTGAGGTTTTTGTTTTTGATGTTATGCTTTGCATCCATCAGGGTGTAATTTACAGTACTGATTTTGCCCTCTTGTGAGTTGAGCATTACTGTGTTGCCTTTCAGACTTTTATCCTAAGTAGTGTCCTGAGGCTTGATTTCATTGATAGTTATGCACTTGTGCAGTAGCTTGTTCAGGCTGAAGGAATTTTGCTTGTCTGTTTCTATCACCATTCAAAAATCTGTTAGCCAAACACGAATTATGTGTGGATTTTAAAGCTCAGAACTTTGTACACAGAGAGAGGCAGAGAGGAGTACATGATTCTGAAGGCACCAGAATGCGAGGAGTGTAGGTATTGCACTTTCACACCAACCCACACCATGTCAATTAGTTGTTTAACTTGTCAAATAGCTGGTTGAAGGCCAAATGGCCAAAATTTCTGGAAAATCGCTTCAAAAAACTTGTTATCAAACGCCTGCATGTCCTTTGCCCTAGTTGGGTCCTTTTAATATCCATAAAGATTTTGAGAATTCATCTTGTAAAAACATCTTGTGGCTTAGCAAAAGAATTGATGTTGATGACATGTAAAACATATAAATCTCTTGAACTAAATGTTAAGGAGTTAATAATTGAGTGTTTAATCTGAAATATTTCTCAAATTTTATCCACATTTTTATCAACAACACCACCACCTCTTAGTGTGGGTCATGCTTTCGCGGAGTATGAGGAGTTCCAGATGTAAGCAACCTTACCTCAACCAGTATGCCTGCTCGTTGAGAGGTTGATTCTAAGAGACCCACAAAACAAGATTTTGTGAAAACATTTTATGAAGCAAAACTAAGGATAAGTAGCGGAAAATTGATCTAAGAAGTACTATACATCAGGTCGCAGTAACTATATAAACATAAGTACAACATAGCATAGGAAGGTACTATACCTTAGTCAACAGGGGTGGGCAAATAATATCTCTTCCCAGATGTATATACTACCTACATATAAACACGACATACGAAAAAATCACAACCAAACCTACCAAACAGCAACCGAGAGACAACTACGAGGCTAAGTCACTGCGATTTAAAATATTAATCCTGTCCAGCTATAGTCTCCCATCCTGAGTCATGTCCTCCATCAACCCTATGACTTTGAAGTCCTCTTTTAATCACCTTGTCCAAACTCTTCTTTGGTTGTCCCCTCCCTCGTTGACCTCGAAGATGTTAATCTTATCACATCTTCTCACTAGAGCGTCCACACTTCTTTTCACATGGTCAAGTCATTTGAATTTTGTTTCTCTCATCTTATCTTTGATATGAGCCACTTAAACTAAGTCTCAAAATTACTCCATTATCCACATTTTTATCTTAAAGTGAAATTCAACTCTTAGCTACAAACAACGCCCGCTTCCCCCTGCCAACCAAAAAAATGTAACTTGCTTACCTAATCCGTGGTTGGGCAAACTTCAAAGTCTAAGTCTTTATGATACAAATTGGGCACTTGGTTTCTTAGATAAATAAGGTGATGAACTATTCCATATCATCATCTTAATTATTTGTCTTAATAGGAAATGAGAAATATCATTTATCAATCTGCAATCAAAGTACCCAGATCATCCAAAGTCAAATTATAAATACAGTCTGGCCCCTTCCCAACTGATGGCCTACATGACAAGACATACGGTTGAAATTGGATGAGGATAGAAGTCATCATATTCCTCATTCTTTTCACATGATCAAAAGCATAAACTCAAGCCTTAACGAAAAATTTAAAATATCCACAAGGACAAGATCAACTACATACTTAGAGTACCTCCTCTTCTTTACAGACGAGAGATAATGCTTGCGCAATCACTTTGAATGCTAGACTCTTGTAGCCACGTTTCCAGGCTTGGTTGACTACAAATAAATATGCACAAGCCTCCTCAAAATCAGATCCTACAAACTTTTCCCTTTATTCAGTGAGTCCCTTGTCACTGCCCCCAAACCATGACCACAATCCCCAGCTTGGCACCATCGAAATTTACCTTCCATGTCTCCAACATGCATGTAGTTACTTTTAATGAAGCTGCTTAGTTAAGTATGACGCACAGAATGAGATGAGTTTTCACCTCTGTGAAGGGAAATATACAATAAAGGGATCGTGTTGCCTTGACCACTTCGTGAAGCAAGATATATACTACCATTTAGTCGGATGGGGCTGGCTGATTGAAAATTATCAATATTTGTGAAGGGAAGTATACAATACATCATTTTCTGACATTGTTTAATTATGTGGTTTAAGCAAGCCACGGGGTGCTTCAAAGTTTCCAATGCAATGATTGATTGCTTTTATTGGCTTCTAATAACAATGCTATTGTAATTAATTGACCAATGGCTGTACACATTGAGTGCGTACTTGACTATATTGTTTAATTTGTTGGCCATAATATTAGAGATGCTCATCTATTATGATAGAGTGGCAATTCCATGTACTTAGTCATAAGATGTGATGCGTCTTGTATATAAGGCTCGTTTCAATCTATATGTTATGGCTTATTTCATGATTATTATGATTATCTACATGTGAGGTTTGATTATAGAGCTTGGGTTGCTCTCATGTTAACACTAATGCAAATATTATGAGGCCATTAACGATAGTTATGGTGATATGTGATACATAAGTTGAATAAATATTGATGATCATGTATATGATGGCATGAAGCCAGTATTCCAATTCTTGATAAAAGTATATATTTATGACACAATTTCATAATTATGGGGTTCATGTGAATGTTGTATTTACATGAGTTTTGAACGTTTATATACATTTGTCTTAATTGAAATAAATTTCGTTAATGTGGGGTTCATTACTTACAGTTTCATGCGTAAAGACTCCCTCAACGTTAGTGGCAATATCATTGATTGCTTTTTATGTCATAGGTTAAAGATATTGAATGCTCTGAGTGAAAGACAAAAGCTTAATTTGATTACATCGAGTACACTAACCAATCTTATTTTTGCAGGACTCTAATGCCAAAGTCAGAATCTCTTACTTTGGTATTAACAGAATCATTTTTGGTAAAATGAATTTCTATGATACATTGATTTATTCTTTGCGATATATTGCCATTAATATATTTAGAAATAATCCTTTATCTATGTCTGGATGGATTATATCTTTTGGTGCAATATATATTTGCTTGTTATCCAAGATATTGTAAAAGATTTTATTTGATCTAGTTTTGAAAAGTTGTAGTAAATTAATCTTGAGTTCATTTGTAAGTTATTCTGATTGATTACGGCAAGATCTTTGGAGATCAAATTAAACTCTCCTTTTAACAATCAAGATCCAATACTATCGTCAATCAAGAGTTGAGTTTGGAAACACGAAAGTTCGAATCAGCGGCATTAGATTCTAGGCTTCATGCAATGAAGAATTGGCAAGTATAGCTGTAACGGTCAAGAAGGTTTCAAATCTATAAAAGGCAGAACTGAAGCATTCTGCAAGACACAAGAAAGAATTACAACATAAAAAGAGCTTAAGTGCAAATCATTCGTGTGTAATTGTTCTTCATTTGAATATTTGAAAGGAAATTATAACAAGTTGCGGAGCTTACTTGTGACGTTAGATATTAAAAGGTCAATACTTAGTGAACATGCTAGTTGAGGTTCTTCAGTTGAGTGAGATTTAGATAGATTGTAAAGGCAAGGTCATTGGTGTGTACTTCTTAAGTGAACAAGAAGTGAAGGTGATTAAATTCTAAGGGAAGAAGTGCCCTAGATGATGACAAATCTTATTTGGAATGATGAACATCATAAAAATATCCTATATTTTGTCCCAATTTATTTCTGCACTTTAATTTTGTTTATTACTGACGTTGGTGATGAACCCTCAAGGTTGTCTTCTCTGACATTGGCAGTTAGGTTCAAAGTCCATTGAGTTTTATATAAAGTTTAAATTTTAAGTTATCACCCTATTCACCCCCTCTACGGTTATCTAACATTGGCTTTTGGAACCTTCAATTGGTATAGCCAAGTCCACGCACAATGACTTAACCATCTTATGGAAATTATGATGGTTTCCGTTGGAAATGTTGAAATTAATCAAAGGTGCTCTTTTACTAGACCTCCTTTGTTTTGTGATTCTAACTTTTCTAAGAAGCAAGTGGTGACCCAAAATCACGATGCTTGAAGAAGCACAAGATCTAAAAACCCTCAAGTTAGATAATCTTGTTGGAAAACTTCTAACCCATGAAATCCACTTATAGGAAGAAAATGAAGAGTACGCTCTACAACAAGGACTTGCACTGAAGTTCAATGACATTAAGATGTCATCTGAGAAATCTGAAAATGATGAAGATGAATCAGTGGCTATAATAGCCAAAGGATTCAAAAGGATATTTCAAAAGCATCCAGAATTCAAGGGATTTTGGAAAGGAGAAACCTCAAAGAGGAATGATCGAAATTTCATAGGTAAATTTGTCTTAAAAATTGACATTAACCAAAACTTTTGTTATGGCATCGAAATTCCAAAGTCACATGATAAAGTCTTGTCCAAACATCAGAAAGAAAAATAAGAGAATCAAAGTCAACTCCAAAAAGGCAGACAAAAGAGCCATGGTTACAACATGGAGTGACAGTCATAGCTCTGAAAGTGAAAGTGCAAATGAAGAAATATCCAATCTCTATCTCATGGCCAAAGATAACACTGAAGAAAGCGATGAATCTGAGGAGGTATGTTTCAAAGCCAAGAGCAATCTCTGGTACTTGGACAGTGGGTGTTCAAGATATATGACTGGAGATACCTCATTTTTTACTGAGTTTCAAAAATAAAAATCAGTTAAAGTGACCTTTGGAGACATTAGTCATAGTAACATCCTTAGCATTGATAAGATTGGTAAGAATCCTATAAGCTCTATTGAAAATGTCTATTTGGTTTATTGTTTAAAATACAACTTGTTGAGCATTTAACAGCTATGTGATTAGGGCAACCATGTATGGTTTGATGCATCCCAAAGTACTGTTGAAAATGTCAAATCCAATGACATTGTATTGCATAGTTCTAGATTAGACCATGTTTATGCCATAAACCTTGATCCCATCTCTCCTATGCATCTTTCTTGTTTGAACGCATCTGTTAATGATGCATGGCTTTGGCATCGTATATTAAGACATGCTAGCATGGACACTCCTTATAAATTATCCAAGCATGATTTAGTAAGAGGGCTACCCCCTTACAAATTTGAGAAATACTGTGTGTGTAGTGCATGTGCTAGAAGTAAACAAGTACGTGCTTCCTCTAAAGTCCAAACCATTAAAAAGTGTGTCTATCTCACAATGCATAGAATTATTGCATGTGGACCTATGTAGACCAATCCACATTAGAAGTTTAGGAGGTAATTCATACATATTTGTCATAGCAGATGATTACTCTAGATTCATATGGCTTATTTTTTTTAAAAGATAAAACAGAAGCTTTGAAGGAGTTCGTAAAGTTGTGCATGAGATTGCAGATGTCAATGAACTTACCAGTGGTAGCTATCGGAACTGACCGTGGAAGATAATTTGACTAAGACAAGTTATTGGTTATTGTGACACAAATGACATTTTTCACAACTTTTCAGCACCAAGAATTCTACAGCAAAATAGAGTTGTTAAGAGCGAGAACATGACATTGGAAGACATTGCTAGGGCAATGATATGTGAAAATGATATTCTAAAGTCATTATGGGTTGAGGCTATCAACAATATTAATTATTTTCTTAATAGATGCCCCATCAGACTAATTTTTTTATTTAAAAAAAACACCATATGAATTATTTGAAGGCAAGAAACCAAATGTGTCATATTTCAAGGCCTTTGGAAGTAAGTGCTTCATCCATAATAATGGCAAGAAAAACCTTGACAAATTTAATCCAAGGAGTGATGAATGTTTATTTGTTGATTATTCCTCTATTATTAGGGCATATCGTGTTTACAACAAATGTACCAAAGTTATTGAAGAATCCATTCATGTTGTCTTTGATGAAACTAACGATGGTCTTACTAGCTAGTTCATCTTCATTTGATGAGTTTTAGCTAAGTAAATATGTAGGTGATAGAGATGAAGGAGTCTTATATCATAGTAATCACCAATATGCTCCTAGCATTGTAGACTAATGTCTAAATTAGATGACTAAAGATAAATCTTAATAACATTAAAGTTGCTCCACAAACCTCATGAGATGCATGTGAAAGACCCCAAGCTAATAACATAAAATTGTGTTATCCTCAAGTGACTAGGGTTAAGTTCAAAACCACTTTAATGAAGCAATGAGAGGATTCAAATGCAAATTTCCCCATTCTTTGGACAATTTGTCCTTAATACAGGTATAAGGACTCATTTATCATTGAGAAATTTATGCGCATTTTCTTCATTTGTTTCTCATATAGAACAAAGCACTATGTTGAGGCATTGGGAGACCCAAATTGGATATTGGCACAGCAAGATGAACTTAACTTATTTGAGAGGAACCAAGTTTGGTCCCTCACACTTAGACCAGATGACCACGCAATAATTGGAACAAAGTGGATATTTAGGAACAAGTTAGATAAGTCTGGGTTAGTGATGAGAAACAAAGTCAGATTGATTGCAAAAGGGTACAACCAAGGGGAAGGCATAGGTTTTGATCAGACCTTTGCACATAAGACTAGATTAGAAGTCATCTGTATGTTGGTTACTTTTACATCTCACATGGGCATCAAATTATTTTATATGAATATCAAATGTGCTTTCTTAAATGACTTTTTAAATGAAGAAGTTTATATCGAGCAACCCCTTAGATTTGAAAACCTTTAATTTTCAAATTATGTTTTAAAGTTTCATGAAGCTCTTTATGGCTTAAAATAGGCCTCAAGAGCTTGGTATGAATGACTTAACAAATTTCTCATAAAAAATGGCTTTTCACAAGGAGAGATTGACAAAACCCTTTTCATAAAAACAAAGAGGGAATACTTTCTCATCATTCAAGTTTTATAGATGATATCATATTTGGTGCTACTAACACTTCTATGTCAAGAATTTTTAAATTTGATGATTAAGGAGTTTGAGATGACTATGGTGGGAGAAATCAATTTCTTCCTAGGGTTTCAAATCAAGTAATGCCAACAACTAAGGTAGGTATGTAAAAGATCTCTTGGGAAATAAAGCTTGATGATGCCAAGCATGCCAGCACCCCAATGGCATTAAATGCAAAATTGGACCTTGATCCAAGTAGTAAGTTAGTGTCAGAAAATGTTTACAAAGGAATGATTAGCTCATTACTTTATCCAATGGCAAGTAGACCTGATATTATGTTCAGTATGCCTTTGTGCCACGTTCGATAGTGCTTTTAAAGAGTCATATCTAACTACTATCAAAAGAATTTGTAGATATCTTGTGGGAGCCAAGGACATTGATTTATAGTGTCCTAGGGATAAAAATTTCAATCTCATTGGATATTCACATGTAGATTATACAATCTACAAGTTTAATAGAAAAGGCATTTCTGGATATTCTCAATTCCTTGGACACTCTTTAGTCGCGTGGCACTTAAACAAACAAAGTTCAGTGGCTTGATTAACTGCTGAAGCTGAACATATAGCAGTAGGAGTATGTTGTGCTCAAATACTCTAGATAACACAACAGTTATGCGATATTGGTTTGATTTTCAAAAAGTCCCCTTATGATGTGATAATATAAGCGCAATAAATATCATGAAAAATCCAGTCCTGCACTCAAGATCCAAACACATTAAAGTTAGGCACTACTTCATACGAGATCATGTTGAGAAAGGTAATATTATTCCTAAATTCGTTCCTTCAAATTTGCAATTAGCTAATATTTTGACCACACCACTTGGTGAGGATCAGTTCAATTTTATTCGAAGTAAACTTGGCAAGCTGAAGATGGTAGCCTGAGTTAAGGGGGAGGATTCCTTAAAGTCCAATATGAGAAAATGTTGCAGATAAACCCAATGACATTGGACCAGGCGTTGTGATAACATCTCAGAGCCCAAATCAAATTCATATTCTTGGACTTTGGATCTATGTTACAATATCAATTATGGCAAGTAGCTTATGATTAGGGATTTAAATCAATTAGATGTATCAACAACTACTATATTTTGAAAACCGTGGTTTTTTCAAAATCTTTTCAAAATCTAATATTTGATATCTTTCTAACCCAATTTAGACGGCTTTTCTCTCCTATTTATGAAAGGCAATGATTCCTTTTCTCAAAAACCACCCTTTATCATATCTCTTGATATCCTACACCTTTCAAAATCGACACATCTCACTCTTCGTTTCCTTAACCCCATAAAAAGGGTGTGCCCTAGCAGTGACTGTTCATCACTCAACCTCTACTTTCTTTTCTTTAAACTCCCAAACCCTCATTGATCTCCTGTCAAAAACCTTGATACCACCCTCAATCATATCTTCCAAACGTAAAGAAACTGGCCCCTCTGAAGCATTTAGCATCCTTGCTAAACGAACTCGTCATGCCACCAAAAGCGAACTACCAAAGTCTATAGAGATCAACACTATCTTGGACTACAAGGCGAAATTGTCTACAAACTCTAGTAACTCCTTCTCTAAATTGGAATCTTTAGAAGATCCAGGGCTCCCTGACTTTCCCCTTGAATGGTTCACTAACATGGGGTTGAAATGATTCAACCATGTGATAAAAAGGGAATTTGTGTTTTGTGAATTCATTGATTTCAATGTCTTGAGGCATGCAAAATTCTCTTTTGTTGAAAAATTGGAGAAATTAGGTTGTATAGGTCTATTTGAAGTGAGTGGTGAAGTCTATCCTCAGTTGGTTCAATTATTTTATGCCTACTTTGAGAAGGTGGAACCCAGGGATAGGGGTAGTGTAATGCTCTCTAATTAAGTATGTTTCACTGTTTGCAATCACTATTCTAATTTCCTCAATTACAACTGATAAACCCAATGATCGGAGCGTCATCGCCGTCTAAAAGGATAAGGCTTGAAGCATGTGTACTAGAAATAACATAGTTAGGCATAGCTTCGACCATACACATTCATACATGATCAAATTATATACAGTCAACTGTTAACCGACATAAGGTTTATACACCATAATAAAATGATTCACCATATAATCTACCCCTTCATCTACTGAAGATTTCAAAATACAGCTTCAAAATATGCATGTACTATGCCACTGTTGATCCATCCAGATTTCTTTACTCAACCTATTTTCTTCAACTGGTTTGCTAGCATGAGGGTGATTCACTGAACATTTGCCTAAAACAAAACGTGAAAAATATTTCGAACTGTGAGTCGAAGCTCATTACATGCATTCCTGCATTGTTAAAAGATCTCTGCATAAATTGGTTGGGCGCCTACTTTGCAATTCATTTTAAGTTCAATAGTAAACGAGATGAATGTAAACTGCAATTGCTAGTTATTATCTAATAGTGAACGCCCTTGATGTTGTTACAATCTATGGATAGGTATACACCTACCAAGCCGATTGGGGGATCTGACCTGAAGTTGTGCGGGTAACTGAAGGGCAATATGCTATAACTGATAACTTATGGGGTCACTAATTATGTGATAAATCACTGATTAAACTGAATCATTGATGTACTTATCAAAACATTATAATTTTAATAAATACATACTGATTTCTAAAGATACAGGTAATGAACGTACCTGAAGTCTTTAAAATGTAATCTCACTTGATAATACTTATGCACAATGGGAAACAAAAAACTAGGTACCTTTTCTGCTTAAGAAATATAATTATAGGTAAATGCAGTTGGTAGACAAGATTCACTCCCATAATTCGCAATTTTAATGAAAATTGATTAATTAAAAGGGTGTCTACGATTCAAACAATTCAACATAAGATAAGTTACAATAAAATGGTTTGAAAACCAAATAAGTTAAGGTCATTGAATTCGAAGTGAAACAAATTGGAGCAAAATAGAACAAGATGAACTAATTGAGGCGATAATGAAAGGACTATAATGGATATAAATGGAATATAGGTTTTTGATGTTTCTAAAATAAATAATAAAAAGTTTAATGCTAAGAGGGGTGTTGTGAGGTTCATCAAAACTAATATAACCTTAGCTTGGACTGATAGCCCCCGATCTTGTGTCGTTACCCTCCTCACTTCTGAAATTTGATTCTCATGCCCATTTAACTCGGTTTTCCAACTCAAGTAAGCTTTTATACATAATCAAAGTTATTGAACTCATTAAACTTTGTAATTTCTTGACAATATCCATTATTATATAGAAACTCCTGATAATATTTTCAAATATCACGATTTTTTTCTTCCCTTATATTACCGTTTGAAGGTCTACTTTAGAAAATCCATATCTTTCACGCTCGACCTCCAATTAAGTTATAAAACCTCAATATGAAAAGCTTAGGAAGTCCTACAACATTTTATTCACAGTGTAAAACTCAATTACCACAACACGACCTCTAAAATTGAGCTGAAACACAACTTTGCATAGCTCAGGTCTATCTTTTGCAGTCTTAGCAAAATGGCCATAACTTTTTTCACACAACTCAAAATGAAGTGATTCAAAATACATTTGAAAGATAACTCACGGATCTATCTACCCACAAAAAATAACAATTTTTCAATGGGTCAAATAGTACCAGTTTAATCACAAATTGACCTTTGTTTTAGGTCTGTTGACAGCCCTACTGTTCATATTTTCCCCCTTCTTTTCACATAATTTTCCATCTAAAATCTCTTCTTAAAATTATTTAACAAAGCCTTGCTCCTTATCATCACCTTACAAAGTCAGATTGCTTAAATTTACTCCATAATCATCTCCATCAAATTGCCAATTCTTCTCTTTTTCAAAATCACTCAAAACACATCCATAAGCTTATTTATTTGCATAAATAAGCAAAATGACCTTTATAATCAATTGGGGAAATTAAAGTAATCCACCCCTTTATACAAAATCACCTCAAGTCATTTCTCCTAGTTAAATGACATATCAAATATTCGTTTCTCATCCAAGTACACACAAATAACAACTTGATACCAAGAATAAGTTAAACCATGCATAATAATTAAAACCCTAGCTTATGACCAACTTAGAGTCACCTTTACTGATTCAAAAGCACAGCAACACCACCATAATCAATTATAATGCTAAAGATTACCAAATCAAATACAAAACAATCCATAAATATCATTTTAACTTAAGCTTGCATGATCATGAATAATCTCAACCCTTGTATGCTTTCAAACTTGACAAACAATTAACATATCAAAATAATAGTTGTTTATGGCAAGATAAAATGATCCATAATCAAAAATAACAAAAACAAGATTCAAAACTAAAACGCAAATCAAAATCAATAAGATACTGTTAGGGTTTCACTCACTTTGATGCTTGAGAAAAGAGATAAAAGTGAGGCTGGATGTTTTTAGGAGCTAGGGGGTTCTTGGTAGATGTTTGGTGGCCAAAAGATGGCGGAACTGGTTAAAACAGCCCCAAGACAGCAGCACAGCAGCCACGTAGGAGGGGGAATAGGTGGACTAGAGTAAGAAAAAGACTAGCCTTTGCTTGGTAGAAAATGACTTGGATGTCTATATTTGATACTCGGTTGATATTTAAGCTTGAAAAGGGACTTTTTGCTAATTAAGATTAGGTACAAATAACCAAAATTTTCGGGCCATAATTTAAGCCCCAAACGAATCGGTTCGCAATTCGGGTCCAAATGAATTGGGCCAAACTTAATGAATTTGGACCCAAAATTTTGCATGGTTAAAAAATTAAATTTTTTTGACATTATGAAAAATAATTTATCATCTAATCATATTTACTCGGGCCTAGTATCGATTCATACGAAATTATTACTGTAAATGAAACTCGAATTGCAAAGTGGGGTCTAAAATAAATTCTCCCAATCGGGATGATTAAATGAGATAAATAAACATAAAAAATTAATAATATGGCATAAGTAAATGAATAAATATGATTTAGGGTCGGACTATTATAGGTAGACCCTACTATACCACTAAAGTCAAAGATACTGTCATCACACTCACTTCTGCCTCTATTTCGAGGATGTTCAATTTGAACTCTAATCCTTCAAAATTCCCTCCCTTAATGTCAGCCTCCAAAGCTCGAAAACTCTGCCTCGACCAATCCTACACAGCCTTGTACTTCAACCCAAGGATCTTCTACTATATTCTGGCTAGGACCACACACCCTCGAGGATCCTCAAAGGAGACAACCAATGACACCCTCCTCGAGACCTTTCATTATATTATAAAGGGGCACTCTATAGATTTAGCCAAGCTCATCTTTGAATACATGACCAAGGTTTGTAACCTATCAAGAAATTATCCTTTGCCCTACTCAATTCTCCTAACTCACATCTTCAAGGCTTTTTAAATTTCCCTTAAAGGCAAACAACACATTGACTCTCATATCCCAACCATTAATGAAGCCATACTCAGGAGCCTAAAGTTCAAACCTCTCCCTCTAGACACTGAAAACATGATGAGGAGATTTCTTGCAATGATATCGAGACTCGTACACCTCAACCATACCTTGAGGTGATCCCTCCTCCCTGGATAGAATGGTTTAAAAAAGATTAAGGGGGAGATCACCAGTCTGAAGGTTGGCTAGGAGGAGATCAAGCAAACATTAGCCAATTTCAAAGAGGTCTGTGAATATCTAGAAGGGTGTGCTACCGAGCTTAAAAGCATTATCCCGAATCTGAAGGTAGAGGAAGGTGCCTTGAAAGTGATAAATGATGAGTTTGGGGCAAATGTAGTGAGGTTGGAGACGACATTGAAGACTGCCTATGCTGAGGAGAGGTGTGAGGTGAACATTGGAGGAGAGACTGGTGTGCTTGAGGCTATGGAGGAACCCAAGTCAACTGCTCTAGCCCCCCATACAGATGACCATGTTTGATACTATCTCTCTTTCTTCTCTCAAAAAATAATTTCTTATTTAGTTATTTCTAAACAATTTGGATATTTTCAAACAATGTTTTTCCAAACACTTTTATGAGTCCATTCCTTTTGATGAAAGTCAAAAAGGTGGAGAAAACATAGGGACTCATGGACATTGACTATGACAAATCAAAACTTGCCCGAAAGGTTTGCAAAGCTTCTAGCATTCACAACTAGGTGGTGCATTATTTTTTGCTTTGATTGACTATGCTATACTATGCTATGATTGTTTGATATGATCGCATCTTATAGGATCTTCAAATTAAAGTTTTGTCTTTAATCAAAAAGTAAGAGATTGAAGACTCCCTCAATGTCAGTGGCAATGTCATAGCTCAAGGACATTGGATATTTTGAGTGAAAGACAAAAACTTAATTTGAATGCATTGATTTACACCAACCAATTATGTCTTTGCAAAACTCCAATGTCAAAATCGGAATCTCTTATTTTGGTATTAACAAAATCATGTTTGGTAAAAATGATTTATATGATATATTGATTTATTTTTTGCGAGATATTGCTATTAATTTATTTCGAAATAATCCTTTATTTAGGTCTGGATCAATTATATATTTTGATGCAATATATCTTTGCTTATTATCCAAGATCTTGTAAAAGATTTTATTTGATCCAATTCTGAAAAGTCGTAATAAATCAATCTTGAATTCATTTGTATGTTAGTCTGAGTGATTACGGCAAGATCTATGGAGATCAAATCAATCTTTCCTCTCAACAACCAAGATCCACTATTATTGTCAATCAAGAGCCAAGTTTGGAAGCACCAAAGTTTGAATTAGCGAAATTGGATTTTGGGTAGAATACATTGAAAAATTGACAAGAATAGCTCCAACAGTCTATAAAAGGCAGAACTGAAGCATTTTGTAAGACACAAGAAAGAATAACATTATGAAAAGAGCTCAAGTGCAAATTATTCTTGTGTAATTGTTCTTCATTTGAATATTTGAAAGGGAATTATAACAAGTAAGTTGAGGAACTTACTTGGGTAGCTAGGTATTAAAAGGTCAATACTTAGTGAGTGTGCTACTTGAGCATCCTAAGTCGAGTGAGATTAGAACGCTAGACAGATTGTAAAGCCAAGGTCATTGGTGTGTACTTCTTAAGTGGACAAGAGGTGGAGGTGATTAAATCCTAGGGGAAAGAGTGTCTTAGGCGGTGACGAGCCCTGTTTGGCAGGGTGAGTGTCGTAAAAATATTCTGTGTTTTGTTCCAATTTATTTTTGCACTTTAATTTTGTTTATTACTAACATTGGCGACTAACCCTTAAGGTTGTCATTTCTCACATTGGTTGTGCAAGTTCAAAGGCCATTGAGTTTTATATAAAGTTTTAAATTTTAAGTTATCACCCTATTCACCCCTCTCGGATGATCTAACATTAGGTTTTTGGGGCCTTCATTGTATTTACATAATTTGATTATTGTTATCATTATTGAGATAAATTGTCTTGATGTAGGATTTATTGCCTATATTCAATATATGGCACTTGGATGCAATGCAAAGTGTTTATAAAGATAGCAATAAATGTGTACGAGGTGCTTGTACATTCACATGAAGTGAATTGTATGTACTTGAATATGTACTTGAGTTATGTCATGATCAAGAAGAGGATGTCGAATACCCTTTTGAAGATATTTGTTTTATGTAGGCGATATTTGAATAGGCTTCCCCTACTTGGTTGAAACAAAACTGTACGTTTGCTTATTACGATGATGTTGAATTATTGAGAGGGCAATTTTGAGATATTTAACCTTGTATGGTCAAGGTCATATTTATAATATGTTGTCATTATAGAGTTATTAAATTATGAGCATGCTATTGTTGATGACATATGATATCCTATGCAAAGTATTATGACCTTTGTGGCACAGAGCTGTCGAGCCTTGATGCATCAAGACAGAGACTGAAAGTCAATTAAAGCATGCAGTAAAGTTGAATGATCCTGGACACATAAAGAAGTTGATGTACGTGACACTTGTAGTGGATTAGCTTCAAGGTTGATCACATCATCGGTGGGAATGGATGAGAAGGTCATAAGCTAGTCACCACAGTGGACACTTGCCTTTAAAGGTATAGCGATCTCATGAATGGATGTTTAATGGTACAAATACTGATGGGTGAATTAAAAGAGAAGTAAACTTTTTGTGGGGAATCTCGGGTTCCACTCCTATGGCGAAGTGCTCTTAGGGGGTTGTGGCAATTATAAAGTTGAGTTATTTTTCCTAGCATGTCCTAATGCTATTTTTGAAAAGCGATGAAGGAGATAGGATAACTCTCATTGAACCAAAGGCATGTTTTTGTGGCGTGGTAGTCACATATTACTCTTAGAGATTCACCTAGTGAATGTGGTGGTGGGGTCACCACTATGAGTAATGGACAATCATAAGAAAAGATGTCATGCATATGACCGTAATAGCACCCCCCTGACAGAATTGATGAAATAATCTCATATCGTCCGTGTGGTGAATAGAGATTTGGCCAAAGGCTTCTAGTTCAAGACGTAAATTCACTAATTTTCCTCATGTTGAAACTCGCAACCACTAAGAGTCGGTTCAAACCCAAAGGTACCGCACACCTATTGCATGATATTATATGCTTATCTTATGAAACTTATTATTTTATGTCCTTAAATGTTTGTTTATAAAAATTTAAATCGTGTAAGGAATTGTTGGATTATGATTTAAGATTTATCTTAGAAATTTTTATAAGTCGTTTGATGCCCATTTAATTATCCAGTTGGAACCCGATAAATTACGTACCACCCATTCTAGATCACTTAATTCATACAAAGCTTATATATAGTACTTGCTAAATTGTTGTTTCCTTGTTATTTCTCCATTTATAAAGTTGTGATATATTTCATGTATAGGGTTGATATGGATGTTGAGAATTATACAGTTGCAAAATATTTTGGATATTAAATATCCTATATTAATCTTCTAGCCTTGTTTATTAGTATCTTATCCCAAACTAATTTTGTTTGTTTGGTTTGTCGAATAGTGGCCAGTTATGATATCGCTAATGGAGCTAATTTGAAGAGATTTGATCCAAGTTTTCAGCTCTTAGTTGGCCACTATCTGGAGGTGGTTAAGGCTATGTTTTCCTATAAATAGTTTTGCATTGGCAGAGAAGAATATAGACTTGAGCTTGATCTTTTCAACTTTAGCAAAAGTATTTTCCTCTATATCCAAGAATTCCCAAAATCGTTTTTTCCACTACACCCTACTATTGTCTTTAGTGCTTGCCTTTGATGGTGGTAGTGGTTAAAAATTTATCTCACAAAATTAATATGTTGAGCATAAGGGAAAAGTAATTGGTTCGGGGAATTCCTCTCAATGCAACCTGAGGAATTCGACGGGTAGCCGCATCTTGGGAGATGACCACACTTGATAAATTTTATACCAGTGCAGTGGGGTCGTTCCATCTCATGGGAAAGTTAGGCGATTCTACCCAGGCTACTTTTAAACTTTGCTCTCCTTATCTGTTTACATGTCGTTGTTTTATATTGTAGAGTTATACTTATGTTGTATATGATGATTTTATTGTAATTATATGTAGACTTGATGCGTATATTTCGCTCCCAAAAGGTTTCATATGGTATAATGTCATATTATAATTTACATGAATAAGATGAAACTTATGAGATATTGCCAAGCATATATATACATCTTTTTGTAGTTTTATTAAATATGATCTAATAGTTTTGCGTTATGTCTTACCATCAACTACAAACAAATAATTCTTTTTTTTAAATTTTTAGAGATGGGTATGTATAACAATCCATAATAATTAACGCAATGTCTACGTATATTTTGACTAGAGCTATTGTTATTTAATTACAAACATATTATGACCATTACAAAAATGTCATCAATAAATTGATTTTCATTAAATATTTTTGACTTGATTTTATCAAAAATATATTAAATTTTACAAGTTAATTGCATCATTAATTTTTTGTCAAAATTAGATAACTTTTTAGTCTACCATAATTTTCAAATCATTACAGAGAAATTATGGTGTTACAATTGGTACTAGAAATATTTGATAAGTCAACTATGATATGTTTTAATGCCTTGAATAAATTTTGATAGTTTCTTATAACTTGTATCCCTTAATAGCTTGTTTGACTTAAAAAGCTACCAATTATTTCACCAAAAATCTTAAAAAGTTGTGCATGACGAAGTTCCTAAATATTGACTTCTTGCAATTTTTATAAACAATTATTACGATAAAAAACTTATGACATTTTCGGTGCATCACACGTGTGTGAAATACTAGTTGGATGTGATCTTGCCAACGACCTGTTTTCCACGTATATTACTGATCCAAAATGTCTACACGGTAGAAAAAAGAAAACACAAGGAGTAAAGATTCCAATTAGACCTAATCAATGAGTCGAAGCACCACCCGGCTTCCCCGACCCAATCCTAAAAAATGAGGGTTAGCGTTGTTTTTTTTTTTTTTTTGCCCTCTGACAAGCCACGACCCTCAAATTGAGGGTACCCGGTTATGATGAGGGTTAGGTTAGGGTAAAGGTCTTCATTCTTTTACCTGACCCACTGACCCTTATTTTAAAAAATTAAAATTCAAAATCAAAACAAAAGGGTCTGATTTCATTTGTTCGTAGTCTTTTGGCTTTGTGCTTTCTCGTCTTCTTTTATCCCGTTATCACTCACCCTTTACAAATCACATTGCCTCTCAACCTTTCCAGATTTCCCTATGATATTTGGAGTAGTTGTTTTAATGAACTCCTTGTTATAGTTAGTAAATTATGCATCAGAAAGTTTGCAATTATGATACTTTTCGTTGGAATATTCTATTATCACTTAATATTTCGTTGAAAGGGATGTTTAGTATTGAATTTTATGATAAAAAAGAAACTTAGTGAAAAGTATCATTTTCTGTATAGAGATTGTATGGGAGTTGGCCTTGACCCGATGGTACCCGTAAGGTCAGGGTCAAGTCGAGTGTATGTGCGTGGTACTATATTGTCATATTTTACATGCTTCTCTTGCCTAATTTTAACTTGTAAAATAATAAAATTTTAGAATCTTTATTTGTTTGATTTAACTTTTGTAGGTTATAAGTTGGGTCAAACAATTAGAATATTCATGGAAAAAATTTCGGAGAATTGAGCTAAAAGTGAAGAAAAATTGGCAAGTGAACTTCGGAGCATTCAAGGTGAACTATGCACAAGCATTGCGAAGGTTCACGACTATGTTTTGGAAGTTCAAACCTTTTCCCATGGCTCGACCATTCGTTAATGACTATTGCACTTATTGCAAAGCCAACGGAATGTTCACAACTTTATCATGAACATCCGCTTTGCTAGCCACGATTGCTGACCACGCTTTCCCATAATACTCGGCATAGCCAAGACCGACACGGTTAGCCGTGTCCAGGGCACGGGTACCCGTGGTTAGGGCACGGGCAGTCGTGTCCCAAGGCATGATCGTGGCTAAGTTTGCTTGCTTTGCCTATTGTTCTAGGCTGCGGCATGACACGAATACTCATATCCAAGAGCACGGGCCATGTCATGTCAACCTCAGGGGGTCTTTATAAGTGTGATTTGTTATTTTTTTCCCCGTGCTTTTTGGTTGGTTTCAGAGAGCTCAATTTTAGGGTTTTATATCAGCCACTAAAAACTCCATTAGGGGATAATAAACTAAGTAGATTACTACTTATTTGGTAGATTTTGATTCAAGCTTGTGAATTTGATCTTCATTCAAGCAATTCAAGGCTAAGCTTTCTCTTCCCCTTCTCTTTGTATTTCATATTTTTGGTGCTTTCTTAGATTATGTTAGTTTAGTTCTTGTGCTTGATTTTGTTTAGTTAAATGTGTAGTTTTTATTGTTTTGATTTAGAATTTTGCTTTCTAGTTTCTACTTTCTCATCTTCAAAGGAAAGAAACTAAACTGCCCAAAAATATGTATAAATGTTTTCTACTTTCTCATCTTGGAAGGAAAGAAAATGAAATTAATCAAAAACAAAGAGTTCAGTTTCCTTTCAAGTTCATATTTATTTGCTTATTTGTTAGTTTAGTTGTAGTTAGGTTTAATTGTTTTTTTCTGATGATTAGTAGCTAATTTTTATTGGCTTGGATTGGCATTAGTCCTGTGATGGCTAATTAGTCTTAGATTAGGCCTAACTAAACCTAATTTATGCTTTCAACTTAGAGTTTTCTCTCATGCCCACAAGTGTTTGATGAAATACTTGACAAAGCTTTTATCCATATTTTTAGGCAGTTTACTTATGTTGAAAGGTGAGATTAACCAGCTAGTGTGGTAGAGATAATAGCAGGATTTGAATATGAAAATAGTCCCGATTTTGGCTAGGTCAGAGGGTTGCCAATCTCATGAGCTCATTAGTCTAACCACATGAAAATAGAGGATTAGACTAATGAGACTAGTCCATGACACTGCAGAGAGGGCTTGGGTGGTCTTTAATGGTACAACCAACTATCTCTAGTTGTTGATATTGGTTTGGTAGGTTAGGCTTTCATTGATTATTTGGTTCACCAATTGTCCAAATCGTAGTTTTGTGCCTCATTTCTAATGTTTGTTGGCTTAATTTAGCTTGTCTTTCATCCCCCTTCCACTTAGCTTAGTTTGAAACACTTGAGGTAATCCCAATACTTGAAACAAAATTCTCTTTGGAAGATAACCCAAGTACTCAGCAGTAAATCTTACACTTTAGGTTATAAAAAACTAAAAATTCAACCTATTAGTATACCGACACACATGAGGATCAGGTAGGATCAACGTAGGGAAAACCCTACGTATCAACCTTCAACCCGGCCTGAGTCTCAATTTGATTAGGTCTAATTCTGATTGAATCCATGCTTTGGTTTACCTTACCTAGTTTTATTCTATTCCAATAAAAGCTTGTCTTTTCTTTTTCTAATAGTGGTTTTTGGTGAGAAAGTTTGTTTCACTAGCTCATGAAGCAACGATAACAACGTGAAAAAGCAACAAAGAAATAAAAAGCTTATTTGAAGTGCTCATCCTAGATTGCTTTGTGGTTATGCAATCTCACCAAGCGTGCATTGACATTGGACCATGAGAGCACCCCTAGCGCCAAGACATGCATGCTATTTGCGGGGTCTTCATGCCACATGTTGTTTCCACAATTGAGTTGCTTATTTTGGCATGCAATGAGGAACGCTTTATAACGCCCCTCCCAAAGGGGCAGGTGCGTCACCGCCGTGAACGCTCAATTAGGACCGCTGATAAGGCTCCTTACACTTCTTAACCATAATTAACCTGTCAATAAGCGATAACAGCGGAAGTTTTTATCGAAATCTTACTAAAGTTGTGGAGAGTAATTCTAAAACATGCATTTATAAATATACTTAAACCATATTCCCAATTGTCTTACACATGTGCAAACCAGAATTGCATTCAGACCTGTATTTACTGAACATAACCTATAACATAAACATAACCCTAAAATCGCAAATAAATATGAAATTTTTAGGGTGAGTTTCTAAGTAGTGAAATTAATCTTCCAAGCTATCAAAAACCCTAAAAATATGAAATATATAACTTTAACCTTCAATTGAATCCTCAATTTCAAGCATAAACTATCAAATTCATCTTCCCCTAATCAATTTTAGGTTGAAGGAAAAGCAAAGATTACTTACCTCAATTGGCTATCAAAATTAAAACCTTAATCTTCTTCACCTTCTTCTTCTTCTCCTTCTTCTTCTCTTCTGCTCTTCTTGTCTTTCTGTCCCTCTCTGTGTGTGTGAGTTTGAGGAAGAAGCAAAAAGAAAAACCCAACCCTCCTAATAGATAAATATCACGTAAAAATTCCCCCTCCCTCTTTTTTGTTTTCTTTTCTTTTTCCCTTTTTTTTGGGTCAAGCCTTTCTTTTTTGACTCTTCTTTCCCTTTTTTTTTTGGCCCGTTTTTCATTCTCTTTCTTTTTCTGCCAACTCAATTCTTTTTTTAAAAAAACACAATCTGATTATCCCCCAAATATGATACCAATAAATCAAAAAACACACATATGCATCTAAAGCGAAAATGTATAAAATATACACATAAATCACACATTCACAATATCACGTAGATCAAAAATAATAGCAAAGAAAATATAGGGTGTTACATCCTCACCCGTTCTTCCATGCATTCTAATTTTTTAATCTTTTTGTTACTTTTTTCCCTTTTTATTTTCCCTCAAAAATATTCTTTTGGTGATTAAAAAAAAGATTTGTATGTTATAGGGTGGGTACATGATAAATATTTTATTGAGTGATTCAAGTTAGAGTTCCATAGATTGGAGATGATTCCGGAGAAAATCTCTGAAGAGCTGTTGATGATTTTGACGTGGGACGAAGGAGTGCGTTTATCTAACAGCTGGCGTTCAATACCTGACATCCTCTTCTTGGAACGGCCATACCTGCAAAAAGGGCAACCACAGGTTGTGAACCGGGGAACGCCTATCTGACGGTCAAGTTAATTTAGGGTCCCTGTCATGGGTCAAAGAGAGAGAATATAATAAGAGTTCAGTGTATCTACTTGCCAACCCTTTTCCCGAGAAAGATAGGTGACTACTTATAGTCCTTTCGAAAAAAGGGTGAAATAGTAGTCTTACCTGGAGCGCCCGCATGGGCCGCCGGTCTCGGAACGGAAGGGCCCAAGGGGGAGCCCCGAGGGTTGCGTCGCAGGGCCCCTTATCTCCGATATAGGCCCGGGGAGGCCTCTGGGGGGTGTCTTAGAGCCTATTATTCTAGACACAGGCCCTGTCTGTGGGTCCGATTCGGTTAGGCCCATTTAGGAGAAACTAGATTTTTCCGAATCAGGAGAAGTGGAGGAATGTAAAATGGAGTTTTTGTTGATGTGACAAGATAGAGTTCTAAAATTTGAAACACTAATTGGGAATGTTCTAATATATTTAGTGATCCTCCATATAGTAACAACAAATAAATTTGGACCACTTTAATCATCACTTGAACTAGTGTGCATCCTGTGCTTTGCACGTGCACGTGTTTAAATTTTATAATCTTATCATTTTTCTTTAAAATATTTGTGGCCTTATCATTAGTTCTAATTAGAAGCACTGTTATGTTTAACTAATTGGTACTAGACAACATTTATATAAACTATTTTATTTTTCACATATTCTTTGGATTGACAATTATGTTTTGATTTAGATATTATTTTTAGCATGATAAGAGAACAATTCTTATATTTGATGGTTTATTTAAAAAAAAAAAAAAGAAACAAAAAGAGGGGAAAAGGGCAAAGAGGTTAGTAATCAAACGGCATACATATATATGATGATTGTATATATAACTTTGAAGAACGTAAATGCATTTATCATATAATGACGAATTCAAAATGGAAGATCTTGTCGTCGAAGGACTGCCTGTAATTTAATATATATAATAATGTATTAATTTGTATTTAAAAGTTGTTAAAAAGGTATAAGATCATTTTGAGGAAAAGACAAGTTAGGGTTTTAATTCCTAAATGTTACAATTTATGTACTAATCCTTATGGATATATCACTAAAATAAATCTTACAATTAAATATAAGTATCCAATGATCCTATTATATTTATAAAATAAATATCATTATTTAAAGTTCCTTTTACTGAAAAAAAGAAAAATAGAAGATCTGTGAACATCAAATCATTTATCATAAATGCACATATACACTTTAAAGTTAACTTTAAAGTGTGTAAATGCATTTATGATACATGATTTACATGTACCATGCGACAGTAACATATTCATTTTTCCCCCTCCTTTTCTTTGAAAAAAAAAAAAAAAGAATCCAATAAATTTTGCTCTCGTCACTCTTTAAATTTCATCTTAGCACCGGATGCATATTTTTTATTTTTAACATATATTTAATGTCATGTGGCCTAGGGGGATGTATCTTCAAATTTTGCATAATGAATGATGACAACTGAAATATCAAACCGATTAATTTATTATAGGTGCCTCCATTGTCATAATTAAAATTACATTTTATATTTATAATATTTGTTTATTTTAAATTTGTAACTGTTAAAACAATTGAATAAAGAAGCAATCCTTTAATAATAATACTTGAATATGGGTAATAAAATTAATAACGGTTAAATTAATTGAATAAATAATAATTATATAGTATTTATATAAATGTGGAATGATCAATAGGAAGTTGACACTTGTCATAAAACCATCAACCCATTCAACCCGTTTATTTTTATATTATCATCATGCTTTTGGTGACCCAAAAAAGAGGTTTTTTTGGGGGGAGGTTAGATAAGAGGTAGAAGGTCATTAGAATACACAGTTAAAAAGGAAGAAATCAAGTATATGTAACATCCAATGAATTGAACTCTATTACTTGAGTACATATGTAATTCAGAGAAGCACTGTTAGTAATTTTTGAATTGCGTTAACTGTTAATCCGACTAACTCAAGTTGATGGTTTATGTTTGTTGCATATTAGCTAGCCCAATATTTCATATACAGATAACAAGACTTAAATTAGGAGGGAATGAAATGGAGTAATTGCCACTTTAATATTTTTATGGTCACCGAATAAAATAATCTAAAAGTTTGTGAAAATAATAGTTTAGTACGTCAGCTATTTAAGGATGAATAATTTAATTACTTTCTTGATAAAAAATTTTAGAAGTTTTTTTTTTTGACATTCTAAAAATTATTTTTGAACCCAAAATCAGATAATTTTTGTACTTAACGTAACTTTTTTTTTTTTGTATTCTCAAATATTCTGAGCATTATATATAGTATCAATGAGAACTTCAATTAATTTCGATGGTATTAATAGTACAGTTATAGTCATTAAAAGATACACAAATAGTCAATGTCACATAATTTCTTAAAATCCAACAAAAGAGAGTAAAACTACAAAAGTAACCTATCTGTGGGAGTCAATGCATAATTTTTGGAACTTATTGTGAAGAAAAATGCTAAATCATTCATCCCATGCTATCTTGGAGCTCACAAACTTTTGAACTATTTTATTCGATGGCTATATCCCAGGAAATTAAGGTGTCAGTTAATAAAATATTGTATCAATTGAAATATTGTCCATCAAAAGGGGTAGGTTGTAATTGTAAATAGAAAACATCAGTGAAAAGTTATTAGGAATAACTAGGTCACAAATTCTTGAGGAAGACTGTCTTACATAAGAGTTATTATGAGATGAATTTCTTCATATTTGACTTTTATGAAGTTTTACGGTGATTAATAATATGTTTTTGAGTGGCTTTTCAATTCAGAGAAGACTAATAGTTCACATAGCAGTGACTTTTATTACAATCGCCCATAAATGTCATATTAGTCGTCTCAATTATTATTAAAAGTTACTATAAAAATATTTATCGCATAATATATCTTATGTGAGACAGTCTTATATAAGAGCAAGACTTGTCATAATTGGGTTGGATTTTTCCATCCCTTCCCTCTTAGACATTTATTTGTCGAAAAAAGATTTGACAAATGTAAGTCAATTAAACTGTTAAAATGTTTACTTTAATCAAAGCATCTCCATTGTGATGATTTCCTGAGAGTGATTACCATTATTGGATCCTGTTAATCGCAAATTGTCCATCACTACCCCATCTTCCTTTTTTTCTCTCCAGATCTTTAGGGATATAACTGTACTTTCCCACTGCCTGCTGTGAGCAGGAAATGAAATTCACTAAAATAAAGATATAAGAAATAAACTGAAATGTAAAAGCCCCCGGCGAGGATCGAACTCGCGACCTTTCGCTTACGAAGCGAACGCACTACCACTATGCTACGGAGGCGCTAGTTGCTCTGGCGCAATAATCTTGTCTACTTCAAATGGTTAACCGTTCAAACTTTGAACACTTGAAGAGAAAAGTCATCATTTCATGATTTCATCCTCGCTAAATGATTCTTATCCCTACTTACTTTTTTTTGAAAATTTCTATTTCATCCTTCAATCTTAAGTTATATTTACTCTCTTAGTAGCTCGCTCATTAAACTTTATAGTGAAGTAGTCGACACTCGACACCTATTTTGCTGTTTTAAAAGCTGTATTTTCATAAAGAAATTCTTTGTGTGACTTTCATACCAAATTGCATATTATGAATAATATGTAATCCCCTTTTCCTGGATTCTCATATCTTCGTTGACCTTTTTTTGGGGGGGGGGGTGGTTGCTATGAAAAAACATTTGTAATCCAGGATTGGCTTTAGGAAAGGCTCAGGAAATGAAAATCCAAGTAATAAGCAAACTTATGAAATATTAATTTGGTTGGATGTAATGTAATAGTAATGTAATGCAATTAACTTTGCAATGCAATCAAGATTACTTAGTTTGTGGTAATCATAATTACAAGAAAGTTCTTTTATTATAGTACAATCATACAACTAAACAAAGTAATGAAAATATAATTACAAACTTATTTGCATTACAAGGTTGATTGTATCTAACCAAATATTACATTAGTGTTATATGCAAATAGCCAAAATTCAAGGAAGAAAAAAGGGATTCAATTTATGTAGGATTTGGTAAAATCCATATGTAAGCAGCATTACTCTCGTAAGTAGAAACTAAAAAGGCTTATTACATATGGATTTCACCAAATCAGGACAAGACTTCATACATCTAAAACATCCTTCCCTGCTAAAGAAGTACACAGGCCATAACCAGAGCCCTTAATTTTCTGAAAATTTAGGACTTTTTTTTTTGCGTCTAAAGTGCTAAATATTCAAACTAGGTAGATTCACAAGGTAAGATAAAAAATTCTAGTAGCCTTAGCATAAGAGCTACATTTTCCACCTGCTAATACGGTTTGCGCACTCAATGAAATGATATACATTGAATAGATCACATGCACCAAAAATTTACTACTCATCAGAGCAGCAGCATGACAAAACCAGCAAAGATAAGAAGAACATCTTGAAACACATTAAAAGGTAAGAAACCACCAAAAAACTAAAACGAAAAAGACGGAGGAGGATGATTACACAGTTCTTAGTTGGAGAAAAGCTGCCTTTGTCACCTGTGTCGCCTGCCTCGAAGGGCAACTGCCTCACTTATAACCATCTCATTGACCAACTCTTTAAAAATGGATCGCTCTACATCCAAAACTATCCCAGATAAGTCACTTTTAAAGTCCATCCATTTATCTGATCTGTGCATTACCTCCTCCGTTAAGATGTTCTTCAACCCGTCGCCCTCTTCCTCTAAGCTAAAACCCTGCTTTTTAGCTTGAAGAAGCTTTACCTCTATACACAACTCCTTTAGAAGCAGCTGAGCACTAAGGGTCTTTTTAGCAAGTTTGTCGGGCTTGAACGAGGGCTCGGGTGGTGGGCCAACCAAGTTTAGCCTTCCAGCAAGAATTTCATTAACAACATCAAAGACTAGCTTCCTATGAAGTTTTTCAGGGTTGGACATTGTACTTGTCATCCCATCTCTATTAGTCTCCCCTTTGGCAAGCAAGCTTGCTTTAGTCTGTTCTAACACAAAATATAGTTCTGGGTTGACAGGGTGCCCAGACGGGTGGAGCTGAAAGGCGGCCAATCCAGAAGCGAGGTCTCTGAGTAGGAGACCTGAAGTAACCAGTATCTCAGATATGTATCTGTCATTTGGATTTGTGCTCTCACACAGAGATGCAATATGGTCTGTCTGGGATTCATTGTGAGTTGGGTTCAAAAGTCTAAGCTTCTGCACCAAATTGTCGATGCTCTGTAACTTCTTGCAACTGATCTTAGAAGGAAGCTCAAGAACTGTATTATTGGTAGAGAGACCATCAAAGGTCTTCCACAGGTCTTCTTGAGGATTTTTTAAAGATTCAGTAGTTGCATTGCCTGCACCATAAGTATTCATATAGAGGAATCCGTAAATTAATGATAGATCATCATTCATTTGAAAATTCTAACAAACCAATTATCAAGTCCCTCCTGACTTCTATTGGCAAGAAAATTTTCAAACAAGTCAAGGGCAAGCATAAAGAGCTGCTCTTATCTCAGCAGTAATTTCTGAACTTCAGAAAAGGTCAGCACAGCTGCCAAATACAACAAAAAATGCCGCAATTGTAACGTTTGCCACTATATATGAACATGCTCACAGTTATTTCCTATCGACCATTCTTGTAAATGGAAGAACTCAACCCTTTCATCCTTCTAGGAAAGCAAATATGGGACTCGCAACCCACCAACAGGTTAGATCTAGCAAAGGAAAATTGCCACCAAACTTCTTCGTAGGCTAATAGATGCAAACAACGGACAACTTAAAACAACACTTTTGCCATTTGTATGAAGGCAAACTCTAACAAATTTTATCTGGAGCAAGAAACTTCACCTTTTCGGGCAATGGAAGTTTGTTTCGCAGGAGATGGCGACTCTTCCATATGTGCAGACGAGTCAGCACAGAGACAGGGCTTGTTTGTTCAGGGCCAATAGAAAGATCTCCCACTGCAACCTCTTCACCCAACGTCAAGTTCAAATCCTGAGAAATTATGCAGCTAAATACTTCAGCCAAATGTTTCACGCAGTACAAGGATCTAGAGAAACCACAGGAAAACTTACATTCTTTGTTTCTCCGGACAACAGGCACTCAAAAGCCTCCAAGGATGGGCTTTGACTGCTGGCCATCTCTACAGACTGCCCATTGCTGGCACCTTCTACATCTACTGTGAGCTTCAATGCCAAATGTGTGGCAGGCTGCATAGATGTACTGACTTCTTGGCAGTTGCTTTTTTCATTTACCTGCTCATCATTCTGCCTCACACTACAAGTATTTGAGCTGCGTCTCCCAGCGGGGGAACCACAATCAGTTGACTGCCAGTTGGGTTGCCATTTTGTTTTATTTGAATCAGAAGGGGGCTTTGGTGCGCAGCATCTGTTATCAAACTCGAGCTTCTTCTGTTGTAATCTAGGGCTTATAGAACCTAAGTTCTTTAATAAATTTATGTTATTATCCTTGCTTACTTGTAGGAGCCTCGAAGAGGTTTGAGCCGCCCTCAAATTTCTGTTATTTGTTCTTCTATCAGCAGAAATACTAGTTTGTGCTCTGCAGTCATCTCTAACAGGCTGATCCTTGGTCATTTTACTGATAGCTGAATTCTTTCGATGAGATGAAAATTCAACGCTTTGGGGCCTTTGAAGACCAGGAAAACCATCAACTGGAATGATGGATGAAGAAGGAATACCAGATTTCCGAACGGGTTTAGCAGGCTTCATAATAACGATTGAGGATTCCAATCCTGAAGAGCTGCTGCTTCGCCTCAGGTTGGAGCCACTTGCCTGACTAGTGCGTGAATAATTGGATTTCATCCTCGCATTCCTATCAGAAACAAATCTTTGATCATCATCTCTCATTTTTTTTAAGCTCAAAGATCGCTCTTTTGCAGCCTCCAAAAGTCTCTTCGCCTGCATTGATTCCAATATCTGTTTCAGAGTTCTAAGATCTTTTTGAGATTTTTTGAATTCATCATCTTTCAATCTGCTAATGAAATTTTCCATAAACAGAAGGAAAAGTGTTCAAACTACCAGCTAAGGGTTCTACCTGGCTTGAAGCTTGCTTTGGAGAACTATGACATCTTTCCAAATGCTTCCATGGTGCTGGTTCAGTAGGAAACCTGGAACTGGCTGTTGGTTTCATGACTTGATCAGTACTCTTGCACTGAGGTGAAGTTGGCTCGTTTCTAGATCTTCTAGGGGACTGTGGAACCCGAACAGGTTTGCCTACATCAGGCACTCTTAAAGGTACCATATAGGGATCATGGTCTTCAATGGGAATCTCACTGGATGGTCTCACAGCAGGAAACATATCCAGTCCCATCAGTTTAGCCACAACGCTAGAAGGCCGTGGTTGGTCACTTGACAGCTGTACTAGATCTCCAACTCTTTCATCAGAATAGTCACCAGCCCTGTGCTTGCTTTCTGACAAATGACTGAATTTGCCATCAACAATGGAGCTCCTTGCTGAACTTTCTCTGCTATCTAATGAAAGTCTTGGCAGATCTTTAATCTTACCGATTATCTCTTTACCATCATGAGAGAACCTAGGCCAATCCCTCTGCATGGAAAAGTGAGATCCATCCTTCAATTCATTTGATGATATTGGAATTTCCTCTTCATTATAATACCATGGAGCACCATGGCAATTAACAAGAATTCTTAGAGACTCCTTGATGTTGGTTGGCACATCTTGTTTCCCTGTCATCCCAAGTCCTCCCAACCCATTCACTGCTTTTGAAAACTGCAAAGGCCTTGGAGAGTCCTTATGTTTAAAAGTATGATAAGAACCATCCTCTTTTATCTTTGTTTTAACTGATAGTCCCTGAGAATCTCTGTACATTGAATCCTTGATCACATTGCGGAGATCAACACTGAGCCTTCCCATTCTGGAGCTGGCACTTGTCTGGCTTATGACAGGATCCCTTGAAGAGGTCCCAAGAAAAATTACGTGGTCCATGGTAGAAGTCTCCTGTTGGCCTGTTCTGCCACCATCTAGAGAGGAAAATGACGAAGAACGTGAAGAAGAGGTGAAAGAGGGTGTTGATGACTCTGTAGATGGCCGTTGTGTCTCATTTGTACATCTGTTTGAAATACTGTCCTGCAAGGAAAGCTGTATATGTTCAATGATGCTACAAAAGGAGGTGAGTACCCACGAATAAAATCAAATGATATGCAGGAATGAATAGAAAGATCTAAAAAATGACATTTTTCGAAGCTGCCAAAAGTGGAATAGCCTGGATGAGCAAGCAAGCTGCAAAGCACCAGTTTCACAGCATCATAGCTAATCTAATTCTGCAAAAACCAATTTCCGTGACATTGGACAATGCGATTTTCAATAGAAGGCTCATTGCACTAACCATGAACTTGTACCAGGGTTCATAAACAGATAAGTTCCATGTGGACATCCCACATGAATACATGATTTCTCCAAGTGGCCTACATGACATTAAAACTGATGTTTCCCTCCTCAACTTCAAAATTCACACTCCAGCTGACTGGATAGGCAATATTGCAGAAAGATGAAATGAACTTAAAGAAATGCAATAGAATAATTGCCAAGTTGAAATCATTTACCATAGCCTTGCCATTGTATGAATTAGAATCAGTTTCCAGGCTCCCATTGCTGAACTTTGAGTTACCTATGGAAAGAGTTACTCAGGCATTAGTACAAGGTTTAACCCTGAACTTTTTTTTTTTTGGCCTTTTTTTTGGGGGGGGGGGGGTTACGTTGACACGATGGGAAGTAAATATATCCATAGAGTTAATAGCTAATATTCAAAGCATCAGTTGGATGGATAGAAAATGAGAGATTTCAAATTTCCTATAGCAAATATTCATCCACATAAAATGTCAACTGAAATAAAAACATCAATAGAGAGTTGATGACGGGTTTGTGAAGAAGATTTTTAAACAACAAATCAATGTCAAGTCATACATTTAACGAGGTTTTAGCACCATTCTTAAGGATCAGAGCTTACTACCTGAAGGGGGAGGAACAAGCCTCCTCTGGTTTGGGCGGTTCCCCAAGAGTAAGTGTTGGCGATCAAAAACTTGGAAAATTCCTGTCATGCATCCTATTTGCTTCTGCAAATCTGGATTGTCATCTGCCAATGAATGCAATAAATTTGCAGCCATGGCCAAAAAGAGTTTTGAAGAAAATCTTCCTTTTATGTAAGAATGAACACACTTCTAGAGGCCCTCAAATACCCCTTTTTTCTCTTATATTCCCCTTCATTTAGCTTCTCCTGAACTGTTTGGTGACCATAATGCATATTAAAAATAATCTACGACACTATTTTTTAACCTCAAACCACCAAAATTTAAAACCTAATCTATTCTCCTTCCTTTGCCTGCCCATTGAATTTGACACTACACTACGCGAACACCTTCCAAATCAAGGGCACTCTCCCAAATAATTGCAACCCCAGAACAACCCCAGAATAGCAAACAGGACGATCAACCCACCACCAAATGTTCCTTACCAAATGTAGGTCCTAGAATCTGCTTGATATCCAGAAATCATAAATTCATTTTCTGGTTTTTCCTTTTTTCCCCACCCAAAATCCTCAACTTTTAGAGCAAATTAGAGAAAATTTCAGAAAAATAGGTGAAATCCAGATGACACAAATCAACCAACCAAACTGGATTGCCAAAAGAACACCCACAATTATTGCCCTTTGTGGCTTAGGAGAAAGCCCACTTGGAACCAGTGTCAATAAACAACAATATCAAAACTCTGCAAGAGAACAGCTCATTACAATCTAATTGCAATGCAAGCACAACTTTTGCAGAACCCAGAAGATATATTTGTCTTTGTTTGATCAGAGCACAAAAAGAAATGACAGCCTAGAGAAATTTATAGAGGCAATTATTTCAACTGTGAATAGCAGAATGGAAGATTGGATTGTTTAAATCAAAGAATATTCCACAATTCCCACTAACCCATGTGGTCAGAACAGCTGATTTGGCAATACCCCCCCCCCCCCCCCCCCAAAAAACAGGAACTAACTAAATAAGCTAAAATTTTGTTGGAAACATTAAAAAAGAAGAAATTAGATAGGAATTGCTAAAATCTAATGCAATGGAATTATCCGGATGAGGAGGAATCCGTGAAGAGAGAGAGAGAAATCCATGTGAGCTGATGTCCGACTGTGACTGATTATATGGGATGGGGTTCCGATGCTGGGGGCTATCTAACATTGCATTTGCATGGACACGTGGACTGTGAATACTGAATACAAGAGAGAACGTCTTAATCCACCGTTTATTGCATCACTCACCACAAATTTGGGCGACTTATAAGGAATCTTTTTTTTGGAAAATTTGCTTAATGCTGTTCTTCCAATTAACACTTTTCAGCTTGAAGTTTTCTTACTTACAAGTGTCGTTCCTGTCTTTTGGTGGGCTCCACTTATAGGAAAAGTGGAGGGATAATAGACTAATTTGTCCTTAAATGAATAAACTAGTGGAGGCCACCTATTTCTCCTCCTTTACTATTCCCTTTCTCTCTCCTCCCTAACTCTTTAGTCTTTAATAATTGTCTATTTCTTCTCATTATAAGAAAAATTATTATTTCAATATTTTCTTATTTAAAGTAGATTGTATTGTAAAGATTTCTCATGTAAACAGAAAAATTAAATATTTAAAATATAGAGTAACATTATTTAAAGAATTTTAGTCATGTTATTTTTTTCTCTTGTTATAAATAAACTCATTATTAAAAAAACTGTTAAATTTTGTTAAATGACTTTAGATAAAAATCTCTTATTTTAAATAATCATAATGTCAAAATATACTATAAAACTCAAATCCCAAATCACAATGAATACAAGCGAACTCCCAAATCTAATACCTCACCAATAGACCCCAATCCTAAACTCTAAACTATGATTCTAAATAGCAAATATTTGGAAACCCTAATTGACTATTTAATTTTTAAAGAATCATAATGTCAAAATACGCTCTAATCCTGGGATACTGAGGTCATTTTGTTGGACTAATGAGAAACTTCAGCATACCCACCTTCCTGTTTATCAATAACTATGGTTATTGACCTCAATTTTTTGGGATATTGATAGCGTACCCTGGGATTGGCGAATGGATAACTCGGGATAGTGAGCAGGTTACGTCGGGATATGAATATGGGTAACGGACTGTAGTCATCATAAAAGCAAATGAGTATCGGGGTTTCCTATTCCCACGTCACCCATACCGTATGTGACAAATGCATCCGACATGAGCACCTTCTGAGGTGTGCTTCATGAGGAATTTTTGTTTATTCAATCCAAGCCACTTCGTAGAGCCTTGCAATGTAGTGTAGTTTCCTGTGCTTCTTATATAAATTACCTGGGTTAGTGACATTGGAAGTTGGAAAAATTATTACCTACTTAAAGTTGGTGACTACGTGGTCTGGGGGTTAACTTGGACAACATATCCTGAACTAGCCGCATGGAGATCCCGAGTTAGTTAGCTGTGTATCTCGGGATATCGACATAGGGGACCCTGTAATGATGTGAACACTGCGTTTATAACCTGCCTTAGAACCGTACAATATACCGTGCTACGTAAATGGAATGGGAGGTGGGGTAATAATTAGTGGGCAGACATCCCTGCATTGTCCATTGCCCAATGCAAAACAACAACTGTGAAATAAGGTAAGTTATACGCTTCTGTCAGTACAGTACACTTCAGAGGATACTGGGCAGAGATACTGAATTGGTGCACGTCAATGATCCTGTTATTTCACATCTACAACCCGGGTTAGTGTCCTTTGTTTGCTGGGACATTGATTTGATGTACTTTAATGATCCTACTATTATTAATCCCACAACTCGTATTAGTCTCCGTTATTATCTGGGTTACTGACATGTTAGACGTATATGGTGCACAGGTAGATATATCCACAAGCCGGATTGCTGACCTTTATTGTGTGGAATGCTGATGTGGTCGACGACAATTGTCTAGTTATTGTGATATCCACATCCTGGGTTAGTGACGTTTATTGAGTGGGATACTGACATGTTACAGTATCCCACGTGAAATTTATGCATGCCCAGAGTTAGTGACTAGGGTTGGTTGACCTCTTTTGGGGGTACTGCCCATATTGCACCTCTATCACACTGGTTAGGAAATATTCTGGGATATTTATTTGTTGCACCGAAATGCTCTTGAATTAGGATGAGCCCTTACAATAACTGCACACATATAGGGCAACAGCTTATAATGGTCCTCCGGTCTTCCATTTGCTAGCAACCGCACATACTCATGGGGCCTCCAATACTACACTTGTTCACATCAATTACAAGCATCCTACACATCCATTAATAGAGACCATCACTACTCCAAACATGTTCATCCACACCTTCTCAAGTGGTTAACTCGGATTAGTCAATTCGTATTACCGGATTAACCACTCTTACTTACTGGGTTATTCATTACGCATTTACAGGTTAACCACTTTTTCCATGAACAGCCGTAACTACCCCTATTGTAATTGTTATCCCAAGTTATTCAATAGACATATCCGGCATAACCAGCACATAGGAACACATGCCTACCAAACAAGTGCTGTCCGATCACATGCATCACACACTCAGAATCACAGGCACACAACAATTGCATACATCAATTTAATCCAAACCCTAACTACCCACAGGTATACTAACCATCTTCCCAACCTCAACACCCAACCCCTAACTCAGTAAGCAACAGTACCCTCTCCCCTAAATCTCTACGTCCCCAATTCGAAGTTGAAATTGACACACACGTTAACACAACTAATTAACTCACTTACATGTGTATAATGCAAATAGGAAGTCTTCCATATCTCACCACCCACACAACATGCACAGTGCTTAATGCCCTCAACCCCTTCACTCTCTTTCGATCCTTGACAAAAATGGCATCTTCCATATACCAACACAAGCTCCCTTCCTCACCTTCCATTTACAGCCCACCCACACCCACCTTTTCCTCCGTCATTATCGAGATGTATAAGCTCCAAATATGGGTGAGTCTCCTTTGTGGGAGTCTTCTTTCGCAAGCTATCAAACCCCAACTCTTTCTTCACCTGACTTTTCCCCCCATATTACAAAGAGTTCATTAAGGGCACTTAAGTTTTTATAGGCAGACAAGTGATGACAGCCTCAAAAGTTGTTCCAGACAAAAACAATGCCTCTAAGTAAGAAGAGTCGCAAACTAAAAAGTGTTAATTTAAACAACACTATTTGGTAAATTTTTCTTTTTTTTTTGATTGAAATTGGTTCTTGATAATTAAGGGCCTGTTTTTTCCATTAAAAATATAGATTGGTAAATGGATAAAGTTAATTGAGATTGGTAGAAGTGGATTACAATATATTGAAGTGGAATTTTTTTGTTAAAATTGATTGAAGTGGGTTCAAGTAGGTTGAATTTTTTTTGTTTTTGTTTTTTTTTTTAATGATGGGTAGAAATTGGTTAAAATAGTGAAAAGTGGATTGAAGTTGGTTGAACTGGGTATTTTTTATTAAAATTCGTGAAATGGGTTGAAGTGAATTGATGTATATTGAAGTTGGTAAATTTACATTTACCAATGAAAAGAATAGGGCCTAAGAGTCTTTTTGATCAAAGGGCTTGATTGAATTTCAGCCCCTTAACGTTAACATGCAAGTTATGAAGGATTATTTGTAAATTTTAGCATTCACACTTTATGTTTAAATGATATTTGTATGTGTGATGTGAGACTACTCGCTGCGGTAATATACAATAAATTTATTTTTGAATCTTTAATTATTAGGTAGGTGAATAGCTAAACAATAACAACTTCTTTCAGTATGAGTCCCGTTTTTATAAGGTTATAAGAGAGTCATCATCCAAATATAAGCAGTGTTACCATATAGACATTTATAAGAATAAATAGTTCGATAGGTAGGTGAACAAGACTTAATATGATATTAGAGGGTTTATGAGTGAAAGGTATCAAGTTTAAGTTTGAATATTAGTAGTTCTCATATTAAATTATTGCATAAAGTAAGGATATATATATATATATCTATTATATATATATATATATATATAATATATATATATTATATATATATATATATATATATATATATATGCATGTTTGTATGTATGTATCAATTTTTAATAGGAAATGTTCCTAAACATCATTTATTCATATGTTCTTTTGATCCATAAATCAAATTATTGAAATATCAATGTAAGGACAGTACACATGCTGATGGCGAATTGATTCCTAGACTTGATTAATGATCAGATATTTTTATGTTTGAGTTCTAATTTTTTTTAAAAAAACATATAGAAAGTTGTCATTTATGTTTATCCAAAAATATAAGATGTATAAATACATATGGATAATTCAAACTGAAGTGAGATAACATATTTAAGATATTATTAATTTTAGGAGGCCTTATAAGGAGACGAATGATAGGAGGTAACATAGAGTAGTTGTCATGACTCATGAGCCTTTTGTATTTGTAATTATACTAGCTCATATGCAATTTTTCCAATTATATCAACTACAAAAAATTTGTCCACTCTTATAAATCATAGCAACTTTGGTTTAAAAAAAAATTACTAATTTCGTATTGCTTAAAAAAACAATTTGTAAGAGGTAACAAATTAGTTTTAATTGAAGTTAGAGTAAAAAGTAAAAAGATAAGCATCGAATGTAGTATACTTGAAAACTTATTCCCTGTATTACAACTAAGTTTGTATTAACGATGAAGTCCTAAGTGGAAATATAAAACCAACATATTAAATGTGGCAATACATGTAAAACATTATAACTTCTTTTTCCCCTAAACATTATACCATTTGGACAGAATGTTCTCCAAAATTTTATGTACACAACAACACCACTTCCCAGTATCGATGCCGCTTTTGCATGGTTTACCTTTACAAACATCTCTACCTATGGAGGGGCTGATTCTAAAGGACTCGCAAAAAAAAGAATTTGTGAAAATATTTCAAAAATGAAACTAAAGATAAGTAGTAGAGAATAAACTAAGAAATACTAACAGACAAGTGGTAATAACTATGTAAAACATAAGTACAATGTAAGAGAGGAAAGTATCATACCTTAATAAACAGAAGTAAGCTAATATTTACTCTTTCTAGATGAAGGTACAACTTGCATACAAACAACGACATATAAAAAAAAGGAAAATTTTTTAGTATCACACAACAAAATTCCCTACCAAACGGTAAACAAAGGGTAGCTACAAAGCTAGCTGTTTATGATCCAAGACCTTAATCTTATCCCGTCGTATATTCCTATTCTAAGTTATATCCTCCGTCAGTCCTAAAATTTTCAAGTGTTGTCTAATCACCTCGTTCCAGCTCTTTCTTTGGTCATCCTTCACCTCTTCTGCCTTCAAAGATGTTAATCATTTTACGTATCCTTACAGGAGCATCCACACTCCTCTTCACATGACCAAACCATCGGAGTCTAGTCTCTCTTATCTTATCTTCTATGGGAGCTACTTTAACTTTGTTTCTAATCACCTCATTTCCAATTCTATCCATGCTCGTATAGTTACACATCCATCTAATCATCCTCATCTTTGCTACCATCAACCTTTGAACTTGGGTCTTTTTATTGGCCGACACTTTAAGTCATACAACAAAGCATGTCTAACTACCATGTGATAAATTTTGCATTTTAATCTTATAGGCATCCGCTTATCACATAATACACCTGAAGCATTCTTCCATTTTTGTCAACCTAATACGCTGGACTATCCTCGTCAATATTCATATTCTGCTGAATGATCGAACCCAGATATTTAAACTTCTCAGCTTTTGGCATCGCCACCCCATCAATGGTAACTTCTCCTCTATCCTCCTCTCCTTCACTGAAACCACACTTTAAATACTTAGTTTTCAACCTGCTTAATCTAAAACCACAAGACTCAAGTGCATGCTTCTATCATTCCAACTTATTGTTAACTCCATCTCTGTTCACATCCATAAGAACAATGTCCTCTGCAAATAACATACACCATGATAACTCATCTTGAATCCCTCTAATAAGTACATTCACAACTAAAGTGAAAAGAAAATGGCTTAAAGTTCAACCCTGATGAAGGTCAATATCAATGAAAAAGTCATTAGTGACTCCTCCTGATGTCCTAACACTCATCTCACTCTCTTGTACATATTCTTAATAACTCAAATATATGCAAACGACACTTCTTTCTTTTCTAAGCATCTTCATAACACTTCACGCTTCACTCCATCATAAGCTTTCTCTAGGTCTATGAACACCATGTGAAGGTCTTCCTTATTATCCCTGTACAATTCCATGAGCCTTCTAAGGAGGCAAATTGCCTCTATGATCGATCTGCCTAGTATAAAATTAAACTGGCTCTCTGATATTAAAATATCCTTCTCTACCCTTCTCTTAATCAACATTTCTCATAACTTCATAGTGTGATTGAGCAGTGCTATACCTCTATAGTTATTGCAATTTTGAATATCACATTTGGTCTTATATAGTGGGATGACTGTACTCAACCTCTATTCTCTAGACATCTTAGCAGTCCTAAAAATGATATTGAAAAGCTCCGCTAAGCTACTTTAATCCCTCTTTAGCCAAATACTTTCACACTTCCACCAATATTTGGTCTGATCCCTCGATCTTCCTGTTGGACGTCTTCTTTAAGACATCTTTAATCTCATCATTGCTGATAGGTTCGCAAAATCGAGGGTTTTGTTGCCTCTCACTACTCCATCGTTCCCTTCTCCAGGAATCCTCAAATACTTCATCGATGAAGAGTTAAGAAAAGTACATTTGGCATCGTTCCTTGATTTCTGCCTCCTTAACTATGACCTTACTATTTTCATCATTAATGCCCTACATCGCTCAAATCTCTGGTTCTTCTTTCCCTAACCCTTGCTAGCTTAAAGACCTCATTCTCACCTTCCTTGACCTTGAGTTTTTGATATAACCCATCATATGCCCTACTCTTAGCTACAGTACCAGCTTTCTTAGCTACCTCTTTGGCAGAATTATATCTAACTGTACTAACTTCTTTCTCTTCGTTCGTTCCACTGTTAATGCAAGTAGTATACACTTCTTTTTTCTCCTTGACTTTCTCCTTTACTTCCTCGCTCCACCACCAGACTCCTTTCATTTTACTGTCACCTTTCCTAGATGTACCTAAGTTTTCCCTAGCCGACTTCCAAATGCATTCTGCCGTTGATTCTCACATTATATCTACGCTCTCTATATGTTTCTAGTTCCCTTCCTCCGTAATCTTCGCTAATAACGTTAGTTCCCCTAAATTCTATGTGTGAGTCCAAATTCCACATGCACTAATATAATAATTGAGCAAGTTGTATACATGTGGCATGAAATTTTGTAGCTTGGTTGCATCAAAAATTGTAGTTTTCTTATGCCCAACTAATATACATCCCCCCCCCAACTAGTTCGATGTACACCTGCCCTCTTTCTCTCTCTCTCCCAACTAATTTGATGTCGACCCTGCTCCCTTGCCCTTTGATCAATTTGGCACGTGTAGAGAGATGGGGTAATCCCAGCCCTAAAACAGTACCAAAAGGATCAAACATATTTGGTTCCTTGCCAACTATTTATCCTATGAACCAAACATATATAATTTTCCTATTTTCCATATGATTAATGGTAAATTTTGACAATATAGTCAACTTAACATCATTTAACCGATTTTAATTTTCAGATATTTTTAAGTTGAGTATTGAACTGTAAATGTTAAGGAAATTGTAAGGCGGATAATAATATCCCCCCAAAAAAAAACCACTTCAGTTTTTTAAGAAGAATAATACCCTGAATTAGACTTATTAAGTTGTTGGCATCTTTGCAAAAGTTGATTAAGTCTTGCTTGTTTTAGTCATAGAATTTTTTTAATTTTTTCTAAAGAGAAGCTAAGCTATACAAGTTAAGATTATTATACTAAAAAAGATAGTGGGAGTAGTAAAAGGAGTGGGTGGGATTTAGAATAACTATGTACTAATTTTCAGCAATTTGCACGCCCCTTTGATAATATTTTTTTTGTGGACTCGATGAAGTGACATGATAGATGTGTAATATAATTGTTAAAGATCAATATGTTAATTCTCAAGTATCAATGAATGTGAAGAAATTTAAATGTGCTAAAATTATCTGTTTAAAATGATAGTATATATGGTCCGTGTTGATTTTTTTTTTTTTTAAATCTCTTCCTCTCCCTAGATAAGTTGCATTAACCCCCCCCCCCCAAAAATCTAAAATTAAAAGACATCTTTACTTGATGATAAGCTTTTCTTTCATGTATTTTTAGTAGCGAGTCAATCTTAAAACTTTATATTAGACCAGATTAAAAATTTCAGGGAAACTTGCAGTGTAATTTTTCTCTTTGTGATGGTTTCCTCACCTACTCACCCACATGCAAGGCTTCCAACATCCAATTATTGGATGGAGGATTTAGATATTACTTGGAAAGAATTATCTGAAACTTCCCTACCTTAGGTTGCCAGCTAGGTAAATTTCTTTTCAATGATTGATTGGTCTGTGAAATAGTAATGACCCGAATTGATTGTACAATAAGGCTTGGACAAGGGTAGGCCATCGTGTGCCAATCAAGGACAAGGTATACCAAGTTAATTGTCCCCTTGGAATGCAATTACGTGATTACAATGATATAGACCTGACAAAAGCTGACACGATCTAAAAATCTGATTCGTGCCCAACTGAAAATTTTAGATTTTGAGCACGGTTTCTCGACCAGAATTCAAAAATAACTAAACCCGAAAAAACCCTCACATTAGCGGGTCAAAGCTAACCCATTACCGGACTCGCTCGTTCGATCTGAATATTATATATTTATTTTTTTATTTTTTTTAATTTAACCTTCTTAACAATGATAGTTATTCATTATATCAGTTTGTTTAGAAAGACGTTATATAATTACAGTAGGTTTTACATGAAATTGTCTCACGATAACATACCATGAAACGCATTAGCCACTTCATCAACTCCAATTAGATCTCCACTCTCGTCGTACATGTGTGCATTACACACGTGTATAAAACCCTAAAACAATCTCTCTCTCTCTCCTCATTTTTTGCTCTGTTCATAACATGCAACGCTCTTCATCCTTTCGTCGTCCTCTCATCGTCACCACAGTCTGTGGAATAAACAAACATCATCGATTCACTCTCGTCTCTTGTTTCTTGCTTTCTCTTGTCATGCTGCCCATTCATCAATCATCGAAATGAGGCTTTCCCTATTATTTGCTCATCGTCGTCATTTTGTCAATCAAGGTATGTGAAACGAGTCCTACGATGTCCTCAATTTCGAATTTCTTCATTGAAGTTGTTAGATTATCATCATCATTTTTTTTTTAGAGTTTTGATTATGGTTGATGAATTTCTTCATTCTCGAATTTTGGGTGCACATTTATGTTGTAGATGGATATGGGTCGTAGATGAAGCAATGCGAATCCAACAAAAAGTGATGAAAACACAGGGAATATTTATATGAATGGAAGGGTGGTTTTTTTTTTTTTTCAAGGCCTTCACTTTTGGCAAAGGATGAATCTTATTTTTTATTGAATATGTTTAGATGTGACCACATGGAAAACCGTAATTAGTCGGGCCTGACTACATGTATTTTGCACGACCAATTATCATTTGTATGAGTGACCAATATCATTTGAATTGTTGACCAATGAATTTTTGATGTATGGGTAACTAATTATATATGGATGAGTAATAAAATCCTAATTAGTCATTGATTGTCATTTATAACAAGTTATATTACTCGTGTGTAACTAACATTATTTGAAAAATCTTCAATCATGAATAGTATAATTACTTGTAAAAATAGTTAGAAATAGTCACCCATATATTACGTTAATAGTGATGTGTCATTTAATTTCGAATCCATACTTAGTCGTCTCTCGAAATCGCAATTAGTCATAAGAATAGTATATTCAATCATAAAAATAGTGAAAATTAGTCATACGTTACTATGTTAAATAATCATACATTATTATGATGGATGACTAATAATATAGTAATGTGTTAAATTCGTGAGTATACAACCGCAAGAGGGGGGTGAATTGTGGTGTCTGATTTTCGCGTTGTAAATAACAAACACCCTCACAGAGGTTATTCTCAGATGACAAACACCCTAGTGACTTGTTTGCAGGGGGTGTTCTCAAATATTGCAAATGCGAAAATCACCAAGATAAATACGGAAAATAAAGCACACACACAATTTTTACGTGGAAAACACCTCTAGCCCAACTGAGGTGTGAAAAACCACGACCTACCTTGTGTAGGATTTAACCACTTTCACTAACGGGCTTCACACGTTACAAATGTAACACACTTTGTTACAACTTGCAACCACGTAACCTTCTTCTCTAAGAAGGGTTACACCACGTCCAAATCTCACCAGATTGGACACGTCCAAAGTCCACACGACTGAGGACCACTCACTCACTTTTCTGATCCAAGATCAGGGTTACAAAACACCTTACGGGGGTGCTTCTGATTTAAGCAGATGTAAGGTACAATGAGGTCCTAGTATGCCAATATCTTGAAAGCTCAGTTTAAACACAACTTGTCTCGATTTTTCTTTTCTCAAGCGTAACTCGAAAAATTCTTCTCACTAGAAAAACCACTTTTGAAATTTTTCCTTTTTTGCGTATGTTGTGTATATTTCTCGTCTTTTCTCCTCTATACAAATGGGAGTGAAATGCTGAGATTTTAAACACAAAATTCAAAGGTCAAAAACAAGAAGAGGTGAAAGAATCAGCTAAGTATGGAAAACGATTTTCAAGCAAGAAATACTCCCCAACGGCTAGTGATAAATTTTTCCCAAAATATAAGGGATTTGTTATCTTAAGAGATAACCCTTATCTTCCCATAGCCGTGAAGAAGATTCAAATGACAACCAGAAATCTTCAGCTTTTGAAATTTTATCATATCCGAAAATATAGGCAAAGGGAATCTTTTAGTTTTGGCAATTCTCCCAAAACCTATTTTCGCAAATCTCCCATAATATTTTCAAGAAATATCCTTTCCAGAAAAATAGCAATCTTGAAATTTAAAGAAAGTATTCTGGAGATCTTGGCCAACCGAAATGAATTTTCAAAGATAACCGGGTATGGCCACTTCAGTTCAGAAACACCCTAGGCACCCTGTTTGCAGGGTTGTTCGCAACTGGTGTTCTGAAGCACTTAGCGCAAATACCGATTCAAGAGGTGTTTAAAATGACGTTTTCAATATTGGCATATTAACAAGAGTCTAAATAAATAAAACCTATATACCCAAGACTTCTTGTTTTGAACCAGTCATCTTGTCCAAGATTTGTAGAGCTGCTGTGAACACCAAGGCCACCTTGTTTGCTGGGGTTGTTCTTTGCATTGCTAGAGTTCAGGAACATGCCTTACAATCAACTGTCGAGGTGGTGTTCTTGACTTAATATAAAATCACCAAGTAAAACCTGTTTTGAAGATTTGTTCTCACATGTAGCAAACCAGTTAATACAATAAAGATCACAAACACCAGTTAGGCCTGTTTGGAGATCGTGTTTGGAGCAACATTACTTGGACAAATTTTTTCACTTGGATTTGTCATCATCAAAACTAAATATAATAACTCAACAAATTTTCCCTTTTTGATGATGACAAACCAAGTGACCATATTGACAAATATTAAAAACAAATTTGAGAACCATGTATGCTGATTGATTTGGTTATCCACTAAGGTCCGAGTGTTCCAAATTGAAAGAGGGTCAATATTTGTCAAGTAATGGTTCGTCTTCCCCCTTTTGGCATCATTAAAAAGCAAGAACAGCATTGAAAGAAAAAAGTAACGGGTGGTTGCAAAACAGTTACGACAAGTAAGCACGCAGAGAACAATGCCAAGTGCAATGCCAAAGAAAAACAACAAGGGGAGGAGAGGAGAGCGAGAGAACAATCTATACAATCAAGGGGTAGGGTGTGGTCTTGATTGCAGTGGAGGAATACTGGGAGCGAGATCAGAGAGGAGTGCAAGGAGTTCTTCGTGGCGTTTAGTTGAGATGGCCTTCTCTGCTTCAAGAGCCGACTTCACAGCAGAAAGCTCTTCTTTGAGGCGTACATTATCCTCAAGAACAGCTTCAACGGTGGGACTGGGTTTCTCAGACACAGGAGGTCGAGGTGGTCGAAGACCCTGTTTGTGAGTTGACTCATGGCCAACGTCAAAGTCACACCCCATTAGAGTGTCAACGCTAATTTCATCAATCAGTTGAGCTGACACTCTCCGTTTAAGCTCAATACTAAAGTGCTCAAACACCTTGGTCAGCAAGAACCCATGCCCGAGATCATGGTTTCGGGTGGTGTTCGCAATTCGCCCAATGTGGCGAATCATGATAACAGGAAGATTTATGGGTTCCTCCCTATCCAAGAAGTCGACCAGGCACTGATCAAAAAGGTCTGCTGAGTTTCTCCCTTGACCCCTTGGAATCACGTTCTTAATGACGAACATGAAAAGGAGTTGGTGAAGAGGGATCAGATCACCCTTTTTTACAGAGGAGGGTGTTCTCAGGCTCTGTTTCTGGCTGACCTGCTTGGATATCTCCAGGAGCCTGGCTGTCTCTAGGACAGTTTTGTCCTCCCCCACATACACAGCAAATCCATGGGAGGGAATGCCCAGAATGTCACCAAGAGTGGCTGCATCGAAGGAGAAATGCCACTCATTGACAGCACTTGTCACCACCCCATTTGTGAAAGAGCAGTTGGCATAGAAGTCAGCCAACTCGGGCACAGAACACCCTTGCTGGGTGTTTGCAAACAACTCAAGCCAGCCTTGGGCTCGAAGCTTGGTCAAGAACACCCCCAGCCCAAGTTCCTCAAGGAAGGGTATGTTCACTACCTTCCCCCTTACAACATTGCGCCGGAGGAATTGCGCGTGTTTCTCAGACAGGGGAGAGGGAGTGGACAATTTGGTCTTTTTGATTTGAGGAGCCGGGGATGCAGTTTTGGAAAGAGGGGTTGTTTTCGGTTTCCTCTTGAGGGGTGTTTTTGAGGCTGAAGGTTTAGAAGAAGTGGTGATTGGTTTTGAAGGGTTTTGTTCATCAGAGGATTCTGAGAACACGGGGGTCCCTTGTTTGAAGGAGGGATCCTCGGAATCAGAACCAGAAAGGCTCGAGGAGGAAGAGGAAATCTCCTCAATAACTAGAGCAGAAGGTTTGGAGGATCTGGGGGTCGATCTGAAAGCAATTCTCGCAGATTTGCGAGAAGGTTTAGAAGGAGGAGAAGAGGGAGTTAGAGAGGGGCGAGACCTTGGTGGTGGTCGTGTTCTTGGCGTTCGGGTGCGCCTAGCTACCATCTTCACCCTTTTTCTCTTCTCTCCAGTTTGAGAGACTAGAGGAACAGAGTCATCCCCTTGGACAGGACTATCTTCTGTTTTCTCACCAGAGTCCTCCTTCAGATCCATGAACAGATCATCGAAGAACGCATCCCCTGTTCTTTGAGTTGTTTCTGGGAATAGCGCAGAAGAACAGGGTTCAAAATCCCCAAAGAGGGTTTCTGGGTTCTCCAAGAATTGGTCTTGGAAACCCGAAGAACCAGCAACAGCTACAGAAGAAATGGGACAAGGGATTGTTCCCACATACACCACTAATTTCCAACCGAAGGAGTAGGGAATATCATTCAACTCAAGCCCAATACTTTTGAGGTTTAACCGATTGAGATACCCGAATATTGTGTGGATAATTGGGCGAGGAGGAGCCGGAATCGAGGGTATAATCATGTTGTTACTCTCAGAGATTGATGAAGAATCAGTTTTGGGAGCCATTATCGCAAGGAAGAATTTCGGGTTTTGAGGGTTTTGCTAGGGTTTGAAAGCAAGAACAGAGGAGAGAGCAAGACGGGGAAGACAGACGCACGCAAGGGGGGTTTTTTAAAACTCCCTATCCGTTATGAAGGGCCACCTAGGGAACACCTAGAATTTAAGCAGACAGCATACGTTAATGACAATTAAGGCATACCTGTTCGAGCCGCCTGTTCTTGAACATGCTTCTCTCATTCCAAGGTCTGTCATGAATACTCTTTCTCCATCTCCCAAGGAAGCAATCTTCACATATAATCATAGTAGCACACAAGACTGAGGTACTCTTTCTATCAACTAGGAATCCTGCATAGTCAGCGTCAGCATATCCAACAAGATCAAGATTGCAACCTCTAGGATACCATAAAGCTAAATTGGGTGTATGTTTCAAATATCTCAGTATCCGTTTAACAGCCTTAAGATGAGTTTCCTTAGGATTAGACTGAAAACGGGCACATAAACCAACACTAAAAACAATATCCGGTCTACTAGCGGTTAGGTATAGGAGTGACCCAATCATGCCCCTATAGAGTTTCTCCTCAACTGAGGGACTCCCATCATCCATAACCAACTTGGTTGAAGGAGGAATAGGAGTGTCTATGGGTTTGGCTGACTCCATCCCAAAACGCTTAAGTAGCTCATTGATATACTTTTGTTGATGGATCATGGTGCCGTTTAGAGTTTGCTTGATTTGTAAGCCTAAGAAAAAGTTAAGCTCACCCATCATGCTCATCTCAAACTCACTCCTCATCATATTCGAAAATTCATTGCATAAATCATGATGAGTTGCACCAAATATAATGTCATCAACATATATTTGGACAATCAATAAATGTTCCCCCTTAGATTTTAGAAACAAGGTATTGTCTACCTTGCCTCTTCTAAAATCATTTTCAAGTAAAAAGCTTGACAACCGTTCATACCAAGCTCTTGGAGCTTGTTTTAAACCATAAAGTGCTTTGTCAAGTTTAAAAACATGATTTGGAAAATCACCATTTTCAAAACCAGGGGGTTGTTTGACATACACCTCTTCTTTAAGGTATCCGTTGAGGAATGCACTTTTCACGTCCATTTGATATAGCTTGATTTCCATATGAGCTGCAAAGGCTATTAAGATTCGAATAGCCTTAATTCTAGCAACTGGTGCAAAGGTTTCTTCATAATCGATCCCTTCTTCTTGATTATACCCTTGAACAACCAGCTGTGCCTTGTTCCTAGTGACTGTTCCTGACTCATCCAGTTTGTTTCGGAACATCCACTTGGTTCCAATGATTTTTCTCTCAGCCGGTCGAGGTACAAGGTGCCACACTTTATTTCTTTCAAATTGATGAAGCTCTTCTTGCATAGCCGTGATTCAATCTGAATTTGCAAGAACTTCATTCACACTTTTTGGCTCAATGTTAGAAAGAAAAGCATAAAAAGTACAAAAATTCAAGTTTAGATCTAGTTTGCACTCCAGTATTAATATCTGACAAGATTTGATCAAGAGGGTGCGAACTATAGTGCTTCCATGGTCTTGGATTAAGTGGATCCACAGACACATGCTCTGTTCTAACTGAAATGTGTGTAGGATCAGGCTCAAGAACACCTCCTGATCCTGTTTCTGCACCTGTTTGCAAGCTTGTTCCTGAAGAGCATGGTTCCGAACATGGTTCAACGGTGTTTCCCCCTGTTTGGTTCTCACCTTGCCTGCCATTTTGAGGAACAGCTTCTGTACCTGTTTTCTTCAGGGTGTTCTCACCTTGTTTTTCTTGGTTCAACGATTCCTTTTGGACAAGACCTAATTCAAACTCTTCATCCTGTGCATCACTCTCATTCAAAGAGTTAGATTCATCAAAAAACACATGCACACTTTCCTCAACACACAAGGTTCTTTTGTTAAAGACTTTGTATGCCTTACTGTGAGAGGAATAACCAAGAAATATTGCCTCATCACTCCTTGGATCAAACTTTCCTAAGGCATCTTTCCCATTATTATGCACGAAACATCTATAACCAAATGTTCTTAGATGCATAATGTTGGGTTTTCTGCCTTTGAAAGTTCATAAGGAGTTTTGTTCAAAATGGGTCTAATCATGCATCTATTTATAATGTAACATGATGTGTTCAAGGCTTCTGCCCAAAAGTTCTTAGGAAGACCACTAGCAATAAGCATTGTTCTAGTCATGTCTTCTAGGGTACGATTTTTTCGTTCAACCACCCCATTCTGCTGGGGTGTTCTCGGGGCTGAGAAGTTATAATCAACACCATGTTCATTACAAAAGTTTGTAAAACTTGCATTTTCAAATTCAGTACCATGATCAGACCTCAAGCTTACCAATGAGTGTCCTACTCTCTTTTCAATCCTTTTGAGAAGGGCAATAAACTTCTCAAAGGTTTCATTCTTCGATGTCAAGAATAAAGTCCAAGTAAATCAAGAGTAATCATCCACAATTACGAGCACATACCTCTTTCCTCCTCTACTAGCTATCCTCATGGGACCACATAGATCAATATGCAATAATTCAAGAGGTCGGGTAGTGCTTACACACTTTTTAGATTTTAAAGAAGATCTGACTTGTTTTCCTTTTGCACAAGCTTCACATACCTTGTCATCATTATACTTGATGGAAGGTAGTCCCACAATCAAATTTTTGGAAACAAGTTTGTTTAACAAGGACAGGCTTGCATGACCTAGTCTCTTGTGCCATAGCATTATATCATCATTTAATGCATTTAAACAAGTCAGATTATTTTGGGGAAGAGTGAAATACAAACTTTATAAACATTTTGACATCGCTTCCCCCTCAACACAACATCTCCTGTGTCGTCATTCACAACCAAGCAACGTGTTTTTGAAAACAGTACTAGGTTGTTCTTGTCACACAATTGGGACACACTTAGCAAATTGTGTTTTAACCTATCAACTAAGTGCACATTATCAATTGAGTGGGAGAGAGTTTTACCAATATTACCTATACCGACAATTGTCCCAGACTTGCCGTTTTCAAATGCTACACTCCCACCATTCAAAGCTGTAAGTGAGAGAAAATTTGATCTTTCACCAGTCATGTGCCGTGAACACCCACTATCAACAAACCAGAACTGCCTGTTTTCAAGGGTGTAAGTGGGGTTGTTCGTAAGGTTGTTCTCTCTCACTTCAGCCTGCAAAACAAATCACGGGTTAGTTTTGGGAACCCAGATCCACTTGGGTCCCATTCTTTTGGACATGTAAAGCTCATCTTTTCTAATCCAGATTTGTTTCACATACCTTTCATTCTTTTCATTGGCATGTTTTCTTAAAGGGCAAGTGTATCTATAATGACCCGTTTTACCATAATGAAAGCAAACGATGTTTTCAGGTAATCCCACATACTTTCTATGTATTGGGTAAACGGTCCGTTTATGCTTGTAACCAAGTCCCTTTTTGTTTCTACTGTGATGAGTGTTTAACCAATCAAGGGCTTGTGAAGATTTGTTCCAGCGTTTGTTTGTGGCAACATCAGTTTCTAATTTTTCTATGGTGGCATTCAAGCTCTGCTTTTCATTTAGCAGGGATTCAACTATTTTTTCCACTTCAAAGAGTTTTTTTTCTACTTGTGTATAATCGCCTTCTTTTAGAAAGAGGTCTTCTCTAAGCACGTTAATATTCTCATGTAAACCGAGTTTTTCATTTTTGAGAATTTCATTTTCAAGCTCTAGGTCACGAACTTCTCTTTTTAGATCAGCACAGGTGTCTATCAAATTATATAGAAGTTCTTCTAAAGTGGCTTTGTTAAGACCATGTACCTTGTTCTTGAGATCTGAGAAGCTGATTGTTGATTCATCATCTGAATCTGAATCACTTTGTGCCATAAGTGCTACGACCCCTTCTTCAGCTTCAGATTCTCCTTCATCCTCAAAGGAATCTCCCCAAGCAGCCAGCATAGCTTTCGAGAATCGCTTGCCCAGATTGTTTACAGGGTGTTTTCGACCCTGTTTTCGAGGGTGTTCGGGCATCTGATCTTCTCGAAGCAGAGGGCAATTTTTGACTAAGTGATCTGGTTTGTCGCACTTGAAACACCCTGTGAGCTGTTCTTTGGGGGTGTTTCTGGACTTACTGAAGTCTTTTCTTTTGTTGTTCTCCTTGACCTTTTTGAAGAATTTCTTGAATTTTCTGGACATTAGGGCCATATCTTCATCTTCAAGGTCAGAGTCAGTGTCCTCATGTGCTTTCAAGGCAAGCCCACGATCCTTCTTTTGCTCCTCTCTTTGTTGTGAGTTCTTTCGGAGTTCATAGGTCTGGAGATTACCAATCAACTCGTCGAGGGTGATCTTGTTCATGTCTTTAGCCTCTTGGATGGCTGTTACTTTGGCCTCCCACGTGCGAGGTAAAATTCTGAGGATTTTCCTCACCAACTCTTCAGTGGTGAAAGATCTTCCCAGGGATTTTAACTCGTTCGTGATGTGGGTAAACCGTGTATACATATCCATCACAGTCTCACGATCACCCATATCAAACAACTCATATTGTCGCATAAGTAGCTCAATTCTAGATTGTTTAACCTGACTCGTACCTTCATGAGCAACTTGCAGGGCGTTCCAGATAGCTTGGGCTGATTCACACTCAGAGATGCGAGTGTATTCATCGGGTCCTAGGCCAAAATATAGAAGCTTTTTGGCCTTGGCATTTTTCTCCATCTTTTTGTAGTCCTCGGCATCAAACTCATGAGGTTCTTTGGGAGCTGTTTTTCCTTCAGGAAGGGTTTTTATGGGAACAAAAGGCCCGTTCTTGATGAGCATCCATAACTCATAGTCTTCGACTTGTATATAGTTCTCCATCCTATTCTTCCACCAACTATAGTGTTGGCCATTGAAGTAAGGAGGGCGAGTAATGGATTGTCCTTCAAGAATTCCTTGTGGAGTACTCATCTTCAGAATCTCTCAAGGTGTTAACCTTTTGTAGGAGAACCCGCTCTGATACCACTTGTTAAATTCGTGAGTATACAACCACAAGAGGGGGGTGAATTGTGGTGTCTGATTTTCGCGTTGTAAATAACAAACACCCTCACAGAGGTTATTCTCAGATGACAAACACCCTAGTGACTTGTTTGCAGGGGGTGTTCTCAAATATTGCAAATGCGAAAATCACCAAGATAAATGCAGAAAATAAAGCACACACACAATTTTTACGTGGAAAACACCTCTAGCCCAACTGAGGTGTGAAAAACCACGACCTACCTCGTGTAGGATTTAACCACTTTCACTAACGGGCTTCACACGTTACAAATGTAACACACCTTGTTACAACTTGCAACCACGTAACCTTCTTCTCTAAGAAGGGTTACACCACGTCCAAATCTCACCAGATTGGACACGTCCAAAGTCCACACGACTGAGGACCACTCACTCACTTTTCTGATCCAAGATCAGGGTTACAAAACACCTTACGGGGGTGCTTCTGATTTAAGCAGATGTAAGGTACAATGAGGTCCTAGTATGCCAATATCTTGAAAGCTCAGTTTAAACACAACTTGTCTCGGTTTTTCTTTTCTCAAGCGTAACTCGAAAAATTCTTCTCACTAGAAAAACCACTTTTGAAATTTTCCCTTTTTTGCGTATGTTGTGTATGTTTCTCGTCTTTTCTCCTCTATACAAATGGGAGTGAAATGCTGAGATTTTAAACACAAAATCCAACGGTCAAAAACAAGGAGAGGTGAAAGAATCAGCTAAGTATGGAAAACGATTTTCAAGCAAGAAATACTCCCCAACGGCTAGTGATAAATTTTTTCCAAAATATAAGGGATTTGTTATCTTAAGAGATAACCCTTATCTTCCCATAGCCGTGAAGAAGATTCAAATGACAACCAGAAATCTTCAGCTTTTGAAATTTTATCATATCCGAAAATATAGGCAAAGGAAATCTTTTAGTTTTGGCAATTCTCCCAAAACCTATTTTCGCAAATCTCCCATAATATTTTCAAGAAATATCCTTTCCAGAAAAATAGCAATCTTGGAATTTAAAGAAAGTATTCTGGAGATCTTGGCCAACCGAAATGAATTTTCAAAGATAACCGGGTATGGCCACTTCAGTTCAGAAACACCCTAGGCACCCTGTTTGCAGGGTTGTTCGCAACTGGTGTTCTGAAGCACTTAGCGCAAATACCGATTCAAGAGGTGTTTAAAATGACGTTTTCAATATTGGCATATTAACAAGAGTCTAAATAAATAAAACCTATATACCCAAGACTTCTTGTTTTGAACCAGTCATCTTGTCCAAGATTTGTAGAGCTGCTGTGAACACCAAGGCCACCTTGTTTGCTGGGGTTGTTCTTTGCATTGCTAGAGTTCAGGAACATGCCTTACAATCAACTGTCGAGGTGGTGTTCTTGACTTAATATAGAATCACCAAGTAAAACCTGTTTTGAAGACTTGTTCTCACATGTAGCAAACCAGTTAATACAATAAAGATCACAAACACCAGTTAGGCCTGTTTGGAGATCGTGTTTGGAGCAACATTACTTGGACAAATTTTTACACTTGGATTTGTCATCATCAAAACTAAATATAATAACTCAACATAATGTGTGACTATCGTTGTTGTGCATGTAGTATCAATTTTGTTTTCAAAGTTGAGTAAAAGCGGCCATAATTATGGGTGACCAATAAAATAACTTATGAGTCACTAATTTTAAAACATAACTCATTTTTTCGGTTGAAAGGAGTGTAGATTACTAATTAGGTTTTCCATGGATTACTGTGATCACGAATAGCCCTAATTATCCCGTAATTAATAGTCATGACTATAAAAGTTAATTATGTGCAACTAATATAATTTTAAGATCCTTTGGTGACGAAAATACCTTTGTATGACTAATTATGTCTGCCACGTAGTACTAATTATGTTTTGGATGTCCGAGTATATACGTTTTGCTTGGGTGGCTAATTATCATCAGTTTTATGTTCTACAGATTACGAAATACAAATGGAGGATCCGTAGCGATTGAACGACATGAGTCAGATGATGAGTTGTCGGGATCTTTGGTTGGCTATTCTGGGGACACAATTGAAGATATATTTGATTTATATCATCAACTCTCACGTGTTGCTGAATTTAGTATTAAAAGATCAACACAAAGAAGAACAATGAGTGAAGACAGGAAGGTAACCGAAAAGTATTTTGTGTGCTCTTGTGCTAGGTTTAATGAAGTTGTAAATGCAAACAAAGTTATACTCACATAAGAATTATGAAGTTGTTGATCATGTCTTAGCTCATAATTTCGCTATGGTGCATGACTACATGGTGATTTAGGTTATTACCTTCGATAAGAGTGAAAGATGATCAAAGAGAAAGCAACGATAACCAAAGAGGTACATACTTTAGGAATAAGTGCACTTGACTCATACAGATTCATTGTATTGTATTCAACAATCCTAGGTTATCTATTTTGTGATTTTTATATTGTCGTCAAGAACATATTGAGGGCGGATATAGTAAATTCGTTTTTTCCTATTTTTCTTTGTGTTTTAATAGGTAAATTTTATATTTAAGTGACCAATTATTCCTTTACAGAGTTACTAATATTGCTATGTTAGGTGACCATAATGATTACCAAGGGTTGACTATTAGAGAATCTTTCAACGTCCTTCGAAAAGGGATGACCGTTGGATTTAGTAAGCAATGACCAAATTAATTAGCAAGTAGTGACATTGAAAACAAGGGGCGTGAGGTCTGAGAAACTAAGCAAAACATATGCACAAAACTTATGAAAATTCGAATCCTGATCTCTTTTATGGAAAAGTCAAAACACTCTTCATCAGACTACCTCGAAAAGGGACCATTATATTGGTTATTTACTTATGACTAACATAGTTTTTAGAAGGTGAGTACATGTCCATTCACACTATATATAAACATGGGCAGGTGCTCATTATACAAATGATAACTGACCCTTACAATTAGCATGGATGACGATTAACTTCACAAGCATGGATGGCTTGTCATAAACCAATGGCAAGTGTAATGGAAATGGGTAACTACACTAATAGGCGTCTAATAATAAGAATTGACTACTATAGGTAATAGAGGATGACTACTAACATAACAAGCATTGAATACTTGTGATTAGTAACTTAGGACTCTTTTATATTCAAGAGGAGTGACTAAAATAATTGACGATGGGTGACTATTTACATCATGAAATTCTACTAAGAGGTGACTAATGTTAGTACTATAATCGAATACTCGAGGTTAGTAACTGATGACTCTTGCAATCAAAAGGAGTCACTAAATAATTGATGATACGTGACTATTTACATTACGAAATTTTATTAAAAGGTGATGATTAATGCTAACACTATGATCAAATCTATAGGGTGCTCATGATATACTAGTAAGTTGTGATTATAACAACTAAAATCGTAAGATATTTGTAGGAATAGATAGTTGCAATTAAAATGGTGTGACTATCCTAATTGTAAGGAGTGATTATAATTACAATAAGTTAAAGTTACGAGGAGATGACTAATAATCATGCAAACCTGATTATTTATCTTACACAAGGATAACAATTATAATACATGTATGTAAACTGAGATAGGCTCGCCGGAAAAAAAAGGGGCTAAACACATTTATAGGAAAATTTTTCAGAGTTTTAAGATACCTAATAACTTATTGCAGAATGACTTTTTTTAGGTGACTAATAATTTATATATGAATTTTTAAAGTTCTAAAATAACTAATAATTCATTGTAGAGTGACTATTTTTAGGTGACAAATAATTAATAGGTGACTTTTTAAAAGTTTTAAGATTACTAATAACTCATTGTAGAGTAACTTTTTTCTTAGATGACTAATAATTTGTATAAGTGACTTTTTAAAGGCTATAAAATAACTAATAACTCATTTCAGAGTGACTCATTTACTGATGATTTTTTAAAGGTTCTAAGGTAAGTAATAACTCATTGTAGAGTGACTTTTTATTTTAAATCGACTAATAACCCTTCAATGAATTATCACCCACCTTCGTAAACATCAAAATTCTCCTTAAAAGTGCACACCTGACAATATTTCCACTGAAATGTTTATCCAAAAACCTAATATAATTTCTTGTGTAATTCATTATATCATATTTTGTTCTATAATTGAGTTTACAGTTATCCATACAACTCAATCCAAAAAATTATCCAAGACAACAACTTACATAGAGATCACTTATGAAATATGCACATAATCATATGCCAAACAAATTTGTTTCAAAATTGTACTATCACAAATAATGATATTTTATTTATAAAAATAAATCTCCATGAGGGTTATGACCAATGATTATTTGCAGAAAGCAATACACTAGTGCTACAAGATGGTCGACTTCACAAATCACACTAATGAAGGAAAATCTGCCACCTCAAAATCGTATTAATGAGTTAAAGGAAATCGTGAATTGTTGACTAGTAATGATCACAATAATAGCTCATAAATCTCAGAATTGATTCAGCTATTACAAAAGAGATTAATTCTATATTAATCAATAATAATCAGTCATTAAATTCCTTAATTTTATTTGAGCCCATGTGCCACTATAAAAGGAGGTGTGGATCAAGGAATGACAGACAACAGAAAGCAAGAAGTATTCCCTAAATCTAATCCACTCTCTGCCCTCTTCCTTACATAACCTAACCATCTACGAAGGTTCGGATTTTAGAGCGTGAGCACATGGTGACTGTGGTAGCCACCAGTTCGTGGGTAGCAATCAAACTGGCGTGTGATCCAGGAAAACTTCCACATCGAGGTAATTCTAAGTTTACCAATAGTGGTATCAGAGCTAAGCATATTTGATGCTAGCCCCGATCTATATGATAAAATGAGATGAATCTTGGTTTATATGCACTTATGCTAATCTATTAAATGAAGTGATAATCTGTGTGATTAATGGATATAATGTTATGCATAAATCGAGTTCAAATTTGTCTATGCTAGTATGCTAAATTTCATTAATGTTTCTCTATGTGAATCTGCTAGAATTAAAATGCCTCAAATGACTATGCTAGAAAATTCTAATCATTTTCTATGTGAATTGAATCAATCAACAGATTATGCTATTATGATATTAATTTGAAATAAACATGCCCTTGAAATTCATGTTTTGGGACTTATAATACTTTCATATGCATAATTTGAAGAGAAAACCGAGACCCCTCTGGACAATAAACCCCCTCAGACCCTCTACTGCCTTCACACCCCAAGGACCAAACAAATTAAAAAAGGGGAAAAAGGAAGGCGAGCACCTCTGGATGGGGCGGCACGTGTGAGTCACGCGTCGCCGATGAAAACCATCTGTGATATTCTCCTCCTCCCACTATTGTTAAACCCCGCTGATTTACTCTTTCCTGCCACGAAACCAATAAAAAAACACCGGATAAGCCACACGTGTCAGACACGCGCCGCCACAGAGGTGGCGCATTCGCGAGTGGGAGGCATCAGTCGAATGCTCGGTGGCTGATCTACTCGCTGGATTGGTTTTTTGGTTGGTTTATGATGCTCTGAGCTTAGTTTAGGCAGCGGCAAGGGGGGCAGTTTCATCACATGGGTTAGGTGGTGGTTCCCGGCGGCTTTTCAAGCCAGCCAAGGTGACCGGTGTCGAAGAGGACACCGGTCTGAGGCCAAGTAGGGTGGTAATCTCAGTTGTGGGCTGAGACCGAGAGAGAGGGAGGCACGGCGGGTCAGAGTGAGAAAGAGGGTTGAGGGTTGTGAATGAAGAGGGAGAGACTAATGAGGGTCATGAAGAAAGAACCCACGAATGTTCCAGAATATGCTAAGGCCGAAACAAAAGGGAGGGGCTCTTGGGTTTTTAAGGAGCCCTTTTTTTGACCAAATATTTTTTTTTATCTCAGTTAAATTTCTTAAATTTGGTCATTTTATTATTTGGGCTTGTTAGTCATTTCTAAATTAATTTGATATGTACAAGTTTAAATAAATTGAGGCATATTGTTTATTCTTGATATGAATTATAATTTCAAACTAGTTTTGATTTTGAATGCATGAAGTTGGTATTGTAACATTAAAACGTTTAATGTAGAAATATTTATTATCACATGCTCATTTGACATATAAATTTATTGCATATTTCAAATAACATGATATGGTGTTAAATTAATGGTCTATGATGCAATATGAATTAGTTTCATATATATATGTATAATTTAAGCATATAACTATAATGTAAATTATTTTTACATGGTTTGAAAAAATGTCTATGTGATATTTAAATAAATGTTAATTTGTTTAACATTTTAATTTTGGCCCATATGAATGAGTTTTTATCAAAGTATTGTAATTAAATTATTTAAATTTATAGTTCATGGTTATATGAGATGATTATGAGCTTGGCAAAATTTTCGATCATATGGCGTAAATGATAAAATTTTTTAATAATTTAATTACTTAAGAAATATGTGCCTTATGTCCATCTTTTAATGCATACTTGTAGATATGGCAACTAACGACGCAATGATCAGTGAATTGTCCACTAGTCAAAAATTATATGTGTCTAACTATGACATATGGAAATGGAAGATTCGGTATCTTCTAAACGAAAGAGACCTGTTGGAACACTTGACAGTACACAAGTTTCCACCATCTGACAAGGACAAAGATGGCAAGCCAATTGATACTGCTACTGTGTAGTATCAAGAAAACTTGCAAGCCTACCAAGACTGGTTCAAGAAGGATCGAAGATCATGCTTTACTATGTTGTACTACATGCACAATGACCTGATTGGAGAATTTGAGATGTTTCCTACGGCTAAGGATATGTGAAACCAACTCAAAATTCATTTTGGACAAATATCCAAAACAAGGCTTCGTACTTTGCAACTAAAATGGATGCAGTAAAAAATGCATTCCATTCCAGTCGTACCATGGCTGAGCATTTACGAGTCATGAGTGGCATAATTCATGATCTCAAGGTTGCTGATAAAGAAATTTATAAGGGGTGCCAAGTCCTGAATATGATTCGGGCTCTCCCTGATGAACCTGAGGATTAGAATCATGTGAAGGTCTTGACTCATTTTGATCATTTAAAGTCCTTTGCTGAGATCCAAAGCCACCTCAAAAGGAAGGAAGAATGCCTAAAAATGATCAATACTCCAAATATGGCTCTTGTTGTCAGGGAAAAGAGGCCCAGAGGCAATAAGAACAATTGAGGTGGGCAGGCTAAGAATGGTTCGCGTCTCCCTCAAAGAGGTAGGCCGAAGGTTGGGTTTGCGAAGAAGCAAAAGGCTAAAGGAAATGGGGAGAAAAATTAGCCTGTGTGAAGTGCTATAATTGTGGCAAGCAAGGTCATTATGCTCGGGATTGTCCTGAGCCTCAAAAGGTACCTTTCTCCACTTACTCTCCTGAATTATATATGTGTTCCCATGCATTAGTTGCTAATTCTTTTCCTAATTGGATTGTAGATATGGGAGCAAGCAAACATATAGTTTAGGATAGAGCTAGTTTTGTGGACTTTCACCGCTACCCAGTGGATTTGCAATCTGTTGTGCTGGGAAAAGGTAGTGAAGAAGACGTTCTCGGTGCTGGAACGTATCAGCGCACATTGCGAAGAGGGAATAAGTTGCTTCTATTTGATGCCCTCTATGCATCTGGGGTGCAAGTTTGCCTTTTGTCTTTAATTTCTTTAATAAAGTCTAGTTTTGGTTTTAGTTCTTGTCCTGATGGTTTGGATATTTTGTAAGGTGGAAATGTGTTTGGCCATGCTGCTTTAAAGAACAATTTTCTTGTACTTGATTTGGATGATTGTCATAAAAAAATTCTTATTTAGTCTTTGTCTCACATTTTGATTCCGATTTAGAATCAATTAAGTGACATGCTAGACTTGATCATATTGGCCAAGATAGGATGAGTAGGCTAGCTAAAGAAGATCTTTTAGAGCAACCCACCAAGGTTAAGTTACCTAGATGTGAGTCACGTCTAGCTAGCAAGGCGATCATGAAGCCTTTTAGTAAGGCTTCAAGGGTGTCAAGTCCTCTAGAACTTATTCACTCTGACATTTGTGGACCTATGAATGTGAAACCATGTCGTGGGGCTTTCTATTTCCTCACTTTCATAGATGATTATTCTAAATATGGGTATGTGTACCCATTATCACATCTAGTACTTGATATGTTCAAAGGCTGTAGACAAGGTTAAGACCTAATTAGAACAGAGAGTTAAAAATCTCCGAACTAATCATAGTCATGAATACCTCTCACACATGTTCAAACCGTTTTTTGAGGATAAGGGTATGCAAAGATAACTCATGATTCTTGGCACCGCACAACAAAATGGGGTGACAGAGGGTAGGAATTGAACATTGCTTGACATGGTCAAGTCAATGATGGCACATGCCAATCTCCTAATTAGTTTTTGGGGAAGGATGTGTTGCTTACAATAGCTTACATTCTTAACCATGTGTCGAGTAAGAGCGTATCTGCCACTCCATATGAGTTATGACATGGCATAAAGCCTTTCTTGGAATATTTATGCCCATGAGGTTTGGCTGCTTATGTACACAACCCAACTCACAAACATGGGAAACTTGGTCCAAGGGCCACCAAAATGGTATTCATACAGTATCATGAATATTCTAAGGGATATGTTGTGTATGGTAAACACCTTAATAGTGGCATGACAAAAGTAGATTCACACAATGTTGAGTTTCTTGAGGATGAGTTCCCAAGTATTGATGAAATCAAAAAGGACCTAGTGCGGTATGCGGTACCGCTAGATGATCAGCTATCTCTCAGTGAGGGGGAGAATTTAAACACTCACCATGTCACCGAGGATGGTACTATTTCATCGTCTGGAAGAGATGATGAGTTGTTGGTTACCCAAGAGAATCAACCTGATAATGAGGTTCGTCCTTACTCTCCAATTCATGAATATGGGGTTAGTCCACTTATTCAGGATAGTAGGAGTGATTCTCCACCAATTGAGGATTCTATACCACTTAGAGATAGGGGGAGGAGTACCTCAGTGGGACAAACTAGCACAGGTCCTCTACTTCGGAGGAGTGAGCGTGGAAGAATTCTTCGATGATATTTTCAAATCGAAGAGAAGATATTATTGTGTACTCCTTTAGACATAAAAGAGTCCACCTCTTTTCAAAAGACTATTGATTCATCAAACCACAAAGAGTGGATGGAAGTTATGAGGGATGAAATTATCTCTATAGCGAGAAACAAAGTTTGGAAACTTGTTGATCTTTCTCCCCGGCGTAAGTCGATTGGAAACAAGTGGGTTTTCAAGATAAAACGTCAGGCCGATGGATCAATAGATAAGTTTAAGGCCCGCTTAGTGGCGAAGGGGTTTACTCAAATTGAGGGCGTAGACTATGAAGATACTTTTTCTCTTGTTGTGAGAATTGCCTCTATTCGCATATTTCTGGCCTTGGTTGCCGATTTGGATTTAGAGTTATTCCAAATGAATTTAACGACTACTTTTTTAATGGAAATCTTGAAGAAAAGATCTACATGGATCAACCTATTGATTTTGTATCAAAAGGTCAAGAGGACAAAGTTTGTCGTCTTAAAAGATCTATTTATGGTCTCAAGCAATCTTCCAAACCGTGATATTTCAGATTCTATAAAGCCATTATCTCTTTTGGCTTAAACATGGTATCTGAAGATCACTGTGTCTATGTCAAGAAAACTACAAAGGGGATTATGTTTCTTACTTTGTATGTTGAGGACATACTATTGGTTGAAAACAACATGGAGATGATCTAGACCACTAAGCAGTGGTTATCCTCCGTCTTCGAGATGAAGGATTTGGGTAAGGATAGGTATGTCCTAGGCCTATAAACAACTCGAAACCTTTCCAAGAAGCTTCTTGGTTTGAGTCCAGAAGTATACATTAATAAAATCTTAGAATGTTTTCGAATACATTATTCTAAACTAGTGGGCACTCTAGTTGAAAAGGGTCTAATCTTAGGTCTCAATCAGTGCCCTAAAATAGACAAAGAGAATGAGAGAATGAGCAATGTTCCTTATGCAAGTGCAGTGGGCAGCATAATGTATGCCATGTTGTGTACATGGCTAGATATTTGCTTTATGGTTGGTTTAGTGAGTCATTACCAAAACAACTCATGGCCTGCTCATTGGCAAGCCATCAAGAGTTTCTTTCGGTACCTACGTGGTACAAGTGATCTGGTCTTTTGTACCAAGGTGTAGACCATAAATTAAGAGGATATTCGGATGTTGATTGGGGTGGTGAGCTAGATGAGTCCAGGCCTACCTCAAGATATGTGTTCACCCTAAGTAGGGGAGTCATATCTCGGTGCAGTAAGAAATAAGACTACATAGCACTTTCAACTATGGAAGTAGAGTATGTTGCTTATTGCCTTGCCACTCAAGAGGCAATATGGCTAAGGAGTTTTCTTCAGAATCTCAATCTCACTCCTAGAGTTGATGATCCTGTAGAAATGATGTGCAACAATACTATTGCTATCCAGTTTGCTAAGGATTCAAAGATCCATAGGAAGACCAAGCATATTAAGAGGCATTACCATTTTATTCAAAACGCCAAAAAGAGAAAAAAGTTGCCATTAAATATATATCTATAAGTAGGATGATAGTTGATCCTTTAACTAAGCCTATTCTTAGAGATGTCTTTAAAGCTCACATGATGAGTTTAGGTCTATGTAGGACTTAGTTTTTGGATGTATTTAAGTATATGATGGACGTGTTCTTTCTCGTGTTAAGTATTTATGAAATAAATAATGATGTTTCCTTTCAAATATTCATAAATATGCAAGTACATTATAAGGCACATTGCAATATCACCAGGCTTCTAATTGACTTAGTATAGGCAATCGCCCTGATGCTTGACTAGCAGGTAGGATGAGACTAGATTATATTAGCACTAAATGTGTAATATTAATTACTCATATTATGAGCGTAAGAATAAAAGAACATAGTCACCTTAGTTAGTCGAAGATGAGACTCAAGGGAGTCGAATATAGAATAAGTTTCATATCGAAGCCTTATAGCCGAATCTTGAGTGTTGAGGTTAACATTAGGTATGTTGATCTAGCAACTCAGGTTGATTTTTAGGTAAAAGTCATACTTGTGATTCGCATGATATAGAAGAGTGATATACCCAACTTAGTGGGAGTCATGCCATGACACACCCTCATATTATGTGTGCTAAACGTCGACCTATTTGATGAGTGACAAGCGAGTTCCCTTTCCTTGTCATTATGTGACCCTCATTAGCAATACTCTTTGACTTAGAGTTATAATATGAAGTCAAACCATGATGTTGCTATGTTAATGTGTTTTTTGAAGGACCAATATGTATATGATCAAGTGGGGCATATTAGGAAAGTAGTTATACTAAGATGGATTATTTTAATTATCTGAGGAAGAATCATTTGCCCAACACCATATCAAGCCCGGGCGATTATATTCAGTATATAATCAATTGCTATATCAGGCATAAAGGGGTAGTGTATGCCATTGGTGATGTGTTTTTGAATGATTCGGGGTATTGATGTTTTGTAAAAGTGTTATGTCAATTAGATGATAACTTGATATAACACTGTTTTCTTTGTCACACGCTCCATTCCCAGTATGAAGTATGAGGTTGGTAGGGAGATATGAGAATCTTGGTCTTTGTGATCGATAGGGAGTTGTTGACTAATAACGGTCACAATAATGGCTCATAAATCTCAGAATTGATTCAGCTATTACAAAAAGATTAATTCTGTATTAATCAGCAATAATAAGGCATTAAATTCCTAGATTCTGTTTGAGGCGATGTGCCACTATAAAACGACGTGTGGATCAAGGAATGACAGACAGAAACAAGCAAGAATCATTCCCTAAATCTAATCCACTCTCTGCTCTCCTCCTCACATAACCTAACCATCTGCGAAGGTTTGAGTTTTAGAGCGTGAGTGCACGGTAACTCTGGTAGCCACCAGTTTGTAGGTAGCAATCAAACAGGTGTGTGATCCAAGCAAGCTTCCGCATCGAGGTAATTCTAAATTTACCAACATTAGGAATGTTTCAATGGCACTGGGTTTCGTTGAAGCCATAACAAGCAAGCTTTTTGAATTAGGACAAGAGCTTAAACAAACTAAATCGTAAGCACTTTGAGAATAAGTAGGATTTAAGGTGTGTTTGGTAGGGGAGAAAATGATTTTCTCATTTTACACTGTTTGGTAAAAGGTAGAGAGGAAAATTATTTTCAAGGGAAAATCATTTCATCTCATGGGAAAGAAATTGTTTTCCTTTGAAAAAGTAGGAAAAATTATTTTCCAGTTCTCTGCTATTTCAGTTTCAGGCTCGATTTTCATTCTCTTTTTTGCTTCTCCTCTATCTCATTCTCTGCCTCCCCCTTACCTCTTGCATTTTTAGAATAGCCATGTCTTAGGGTTAAGTTTGCTCGCTCTCTCTCTCTCTCTCTCTCTCTCTCTCTCTCTCTCTGAACCCCCTTTTTTCTACCCTTCTTTGGCTAAGAAAAACAAAAATATTATTATGACTTTGTAAGGCCTGTTTGATGACTACAAGTTGACTAGTTATCTATTAGCTTAGGCCATTAGTAGCAAACAGTTGGAAATGATTGTCTTGGAAATGATTTTTCATTCTACAAAATAGCAAAAAATAAAGTGCAAAGAAAATGATTTTCACCCCTACCACCAAACATCAGAAAATGTAAGTGGAAAATTATTTTTCTTGGGAAAACATTTTCCACAAAAAATGATTTTCCAGAAAATGACGCCCCCACCAAACACACCCTTCATGAAAAATTTTGGTAAGTGAGAGAAACTTGCCATATTTTTTTAAAATTTGGAAACGCAATGAGAGTGAAACCACTCTCCTAAAAATGCCCCCTATTTAATTTTTAAATTATGCTGCATAGATCGTCTCACAATAATTTAGCATGAGACAGTCTCATGCAAGAATTTGCAATATAATTATCGCATCCCTTTATAAATTAAGCAATAGTATCCTTTTTTTCCCAACATCATTTTCATGCAATAATATCATACACAACTTATAAATCAAAAATCTTATAAAGTGGGGTATGAAATGACATGAAATAATTATTTAACCTTAAGAAAATGAACTAGAATACAACAAATATTAAAAATGTGCAATTCACGTCGTTTTATTTTTAGTGAAATGTACATGTTTTGTCATATCTTAAAAAATGTTACTCTGATATCATCTAAAATTGTGATGTTATAATTAAAACATAATTGTAATATCTTGCGCTTCTCCAATGTCCTTTCATTTGGTTTTTATTTAATTGGTCTCGAATTATGATGCTAGTATTGGTTAATAGGTCGACTCTTGTTCAGGTTAGGATCAATTTACTAATAAAGTGTAATTTGGTAGATATGGTTAGTTAGTTAACAAAAATATCTGATAATTAAATGTGTTATTAGATAGTCAAACTGCTCCAACCCGTTAAAATATTTTAGTCAAGCTAACTCATAAAAGACTCGATTCATTATTAACCATATTTTGCTGCACAGGCCTACTCACAGGACTCGACTCTATAACCACTCATACGTGATGTGTATACATCCTAATGAAGAGTTTGAATACCTTTAATATTCTTTTAAAAAAATTAGAAGTACAATGCTTTTTCATTAAACACTAAGAATTTTAAGTTCTAAATATATTGAGTTTTAAATTTTGACAAAAAAGGCGCTCTAAACCCGTTGGATCGACCCGAAATCCGTATAACCGAAATATGTTCGTCTGCATTTTACCCAAACCATTAATACACCCAACCTGTATTTTACCTGAATCCAGATACACACAAATCACATTCAAGCCATCCGCCCGAATTGACAAAATGTGATATGAAATTTTTATCTATACGGTGATAGGCTTGTATTTCACAAATAACGGCTAGGTATGTTAGTTACTAGCTACATCTGAGAATTTTGTAGGGGATTAATTGTTGAACTTGTTGCCTTGTATTATATGCGTAATTTTTTTCCTCTTATTTTACTCCCTGCCGTCCTACATAAATTGTGCATCTGATCAACAATTCAAATAAGATATTTTAGATTTTGAGCATATAAGTTTGTCTACATATATTGCAAAAATAGAACAAATAAAAAGTGTTTATTCAATTGATCTTGTCTAATAGTTTTTGAATTGGACATCATGATTTGTTGCATTTTATTGTGCAATCTGTAACACTTACATGCGCTAATCTTTTCAAATCTTTTCGAGCAAGAGTTCTTTCTTGATTTTTGAACTCTCAACTTTTTAAAAAAAAATTATTGCCGGACCTCAACGTATTGCTAGGACGTGAGCTGGCCGTTTGTGTCATGTCATGACACTTACTTTCCTCGAAGAACATATACACATAGATTTAACTGCGATAGGAGATGTTTAGATTTCCAAAAAAAAAACTAAAATTAAAATTCACATTAAATGCCATCAATTAGACATATGGATTGGAAGGACTTAGCTCCTTTGAAGTTTGAACAAAAATTAGTCACTAAGTTCACAAGACGTTACTTCGTATTCAGTTTGATTGTTTGATATATATATATATATATATATATATATATATATATATATATATATATATATATATATATATGAGTTTAAGGTATAGCAAGTTTCTTTTTAATCAGTGACGGGTCTATTGAAATAATAATGATATTGGAGGGGTAATAACTAATATCTAATGGAAGAGTGCTGGGAAGGTAGGCCATCATGTGCCAGTCACGAGGAAGCTGGACCAAATGAACTACCCCCTTGGAATATTTTTATGAAGATGTTTTTATAATGAGTGGGAATTACTAGTGAATCTTCATCTTGAAATATATATACAAAACTCCTAAAAATTTTAGCAAGTGTCGTGCCTATAAAATTTCGAAGAGAATGAATAGTTTCTATTTTTTTAAAAAAGGAGTTAGTCAACTATGAATGGAAAGTTTTCTTTCCGAAAAAAAAAAAATTTATAAAATTAATTACAATTCCAAAGATTTTTTTTGCAAATAAAAAATACAATTCTAATAAATGATAAAATATTATATTATATTACTTGTGATAAAAAAAATTATATTAGGTTATTATACTAGTTGTAATATTATCGAAAATAATATATTATGTTCTAACAATGTAATTTCATGCAAATAGAATAATGAAGAAAATTATGTTGATTCACCTCAAATGCTAGGATGTAAAAGTTTATTAACTCTAATAACATTGATCAATTATTTCAAAACAACCCTATTTAAACATTTGGTGATGGTACTTTCATTGGAATTTTAATATAAATATCCACATTGAGGCCTTTTTTAGTTTTACATGCAAATATTATACTCGGTTTTATGCTGAATTAATTGTTTAATAACCTATAAATATTTTTTGCTTTGTACAATATAATTAGATGAATAGTTAAAAAAGAAAAGGAGGCATGCCTAAAAAACAATTCTTGACACATATTATTATTGTAATGTGTGAAAACTTACCAAAATTTTTTAATTTTCAATGTCCTAGTTCGAATTCAAGTGAGTATTAACAACTTTTTTATCATAAGAGTATATACTTTTTTACTTGCACATTCTTGTTTTGTGATATTCTTACTATCAAATTCCAAATAATTACTATAATTAAAAAACTTATGAGATTTCTCATACGTCGCATGTGTTCTACTTAACACTACTTTCCAAGTTAAAAGTGTGATTTTTTTTTTTTTTCAGTGCACTAAAATGTGATGTTTATATAAAGTATTTTTAGAATTTGAGCATGTAAGTCAAATATGTATGTCAAAAAAATTAACTTTTTTCAAAGATCCTCTATATTTGCCCTTGTCTGATTGATTTTTCTTAACTTCATTTCATTTGTCTTTTCCTGTAAGGGCGAAACCGGAGTTAATATAGACTTAATTTAAATACAAATCTCTAGCACTAAATTTTAAATTTTACCGCCTAACTATATATATTTTTCTATGTAAAGCTGTGAGCCTATTTATTATGAGCAAGTTGGAGGAGCAGAAAACATATTGAAGTATATTTTGATCAGCAAAAAGCATAATGGAATAGATCTGAGCAAATCGAAATAGATTGGAACATGTTGGAGTATGTTGGAGCATATTGGAGTAGATTAGGAGCGGGTTGGAATAGGTTGGAGTGTTTTAGAATGTAATGGAGTATTTGGGAGCTATTTTCGATGATTCTGTGCATTAACATTTTATTTTTGTAATATTGGCTTACATACAAAAAAAAAAAAATATTATGCAACGAATTAGTGAACATGATTGCAAGTATTATTACGCAGATAAATATTAGTTTTCATATATCGAGCAAAATGTAATAACTATTTGCAATCAGGTGAAAATAAAAGCCACATTTTATTTTGGTGATGCTCTTTGCAATTGATTTTAAAAGGTAAACAAAGTTGTAATGATATTCATTTCATGCAAGTCGGTAAAAATACATTTGTTACATAAAATTAATTTATTTAAAGGCAGATTTATATTTACTAGATAAAAGGTACAAATATTAATTTATTCTTTGCATAAAATTCATTTCATGCATTTTGGTAAATATAAATTCAAACTGTTTCTATAAGATGGTTTTTATTATTCCATGAATAAATATATTTTTATTAAAATATAAATATATTTTTACAAATATGAGCAAATTGGAGTAATTTTGAGCACAATGGAGCATATTGAAGTAAATTGGAGTATATTAAGTAAATTCGACTAGCAGTTAGCTGGTTGGTGAAACTGATTGAAACAAGTAATAAGTTTAATATGCGATAACGAACCACCCTCAATGAGTGTTACTTATGCTCTGCCGAAGTCTCTCACTTTCGCAAACCACATACGTGCAACTATAATGTGGGAAATTTGTTAATATTTTCCCATTAGTGCATAAATTTTTGAAGTGTTCATGATTGAAATATGAATTTTAATAACAATAAATAGAATAAAAATAAGATTTCGTTTGTAGCATTAGCATAATATTACATTAGTATTGCAGTATCAAATTCAGATGCATATCGTTATTTCGAAAGTTTCAGTTAAGCAATGTGCACACATAGATGCCAGAGATGTGGCTGACTATGAACTGAAAACGTGATGGATGTTTTGAAAATCTATGCTTAGAGTTGTTTCCCCCTAAATTTTTTGCTATTACCGTTATTATAAGCAATATTGCGTTTTCTTCATACCTCACGAAAGCGGATCCACATTGAAAGTTGTTGATAGCAGCATTGCGAAAAATCCAGTCTTCAAAGCAGGGTTCATACTAAAATTTGATAATAATAAGAAATCTCTAAATTCAACAAAATCAAACCCAACCCTAGGTCAGAAATATTTAAGATGGTATCCATTAATTAACTATTGGTGATGATTGAGAACATTAAACAAAATCAAAAGTCAATGTCATAGAGATGTACCATACTACCATATCATACCGAATTAACATTTCTCAAAAAGGTAAATTCATATCAATGTAATTAACAAACAATTAAAATGCGCAAATTAAATAAGACAACCTCACAATAAATAATTGTGAAATAATTAATGTGAGACATAACAAAAGGTGAGAAAAGATGGATGAAGGAAATGCTCATTGAAAGAACTCTAATCATTATAAGCAAACAATAACTTGATTCAAGTCAAGACAACATCGGATAGTCCCCAAAAAAAGAGGATGTTACAATGCGGAAAAGCAGGATGTGAATTGATGTGGTATAACATATTAACATCCTCATATGATAACGTTGATAGTACATTTACAATTTTTTCCTTCAATAAGATCCCAGACACCCCCCCTCTCTTTTTCCATTCCATACATTTACATCCTTGTCCATGATAATGGACTCAATATTGGCAATTTGGCAATGCCAACCGCCTCCCAACAGCAAATAAAAAGGGATGATAACAGACAAAAACAAGGATGCCAATTTTAGGGGGCAAGACATAGTCACTATTCCTCCATCCCAAGGGACACTGTACAGCGCTATGCATGGCTGTCTAATTAACATTCCTTCGAATACACGGGCCTATGTTGTAACCTACTCGCTTCTTCAAAGCAGCCGAAAACCCATTTTGCAACAATTTTTTCAACTTCGGATCATTCGATCAAGATGTTCTGCTAAACTGTTCTCTACTTCTTTTACTCGGAAATAGTAGATAGGCACTGCCTTTTCAAACCTCGACGTAAAACATTGTGCACATCTGACATCAGAAGCCCGCCTTTGGTGGGATTAAAAGATATCTGTTCCACTTGGTTCATTTTTTACCATAATATATGCCCTCGTTTCCTTTGGAGAGGAATGTCAAGGTAGATGGGAAGATTCAAACTATGTGAATCCAGCAGGATTTGCACAGCCTTCTGGATCACTTTTCTTTCAATATGTCACGATCACATTGAACAACAATGAGGGGCTATCTGGTAGACAGAGAGGGGGCCTAGCTGTTTGTTATTGTCAAGTGGCCTTGTGTTGTTTATATAGGAGCGATTCTTCCTGAAGCTTGAAAAAGAACTGTGTGGCCACCTTACTTTTGCCAGATCTTTACCCGGACCAATACAGCTATGTGACAGGCAGAAGCTGTACTCATGATGGGATGCCCCTTTCTATAAGGCTCCGTTTGATCCTTAGAAAATTTGATAAAAAAAAAGTCATGAGAAAGTGAGTGGTTTTTTTTTTTTTCCCTCTTGTTTGGATTGAGAAAAAAATACAAGAATTTCGATGAGAAATTTGAATGTTGATGAATTACTTGAATTATGTTGATATCATCAAAACAGTGCAAGTTTAGAGGAGGTTAGGAATTATTTTGGGAACTTTTCCCAAACTTTCCTCACAATTTTATGAGGAAGATTTTATCACTTGTTCTAACAATTTCTCCACCTAATTTTCCAACATATCTTTTTTCTTTGTGATTTTTTCTAAACCAAATACAAGAAAAAAAGTTATTTTCCCAAATTTTTTTCTTCTCATCAAATTTTCCAAGGTCCAAACTGAGCCTAAATGTATGTGAGGTCCCTAAACCTAAAAAATTGAAAGCTAACCCCTAAATAAGACAGTCCCACAAGCTCTTAATGTGAATTTGACCTTTTCTGCCAGGTTTTTAAATGGCCGAGTCACCTTATACATCTAATGATCTTCTTATGTAAGACGGTTTCACCCAATACTCACCCCATTTTGTTTCTACTAGTCTTTCCGATTAATCATAATATCTCTGACGGAGGGAACAGCCAAATGCTAAGGGCAGCTATTTCAAGTTCCCAAGTAAGAGTGGAACAGCCAGCTGAACAAGATTCAGTAAACATGTTACCATTTAGAAAAATGATTTATAAACCATTTGAAAAATCCAAAAAATTGCAGCAATGTAAAAATGAGTACATCATAACCTGTATTTACATGGCTGACATCATTTTTGCAGCGTGTCACGGGTACACAACCAAATGAGAAACCTGCACCTGAAATACGGGACGGCAAATCAATCAAACTGAAAAAGGATGATTAATTAGTATGGGAGCACTACTGGCACATAAACATTCAAAGGGCCGACATCATAACCACTCCAATTTACTTCAATCCAGCTCAATCTTCCTCCATAAGAAGAGGCTCTGCAGCACTAAACCCTAATTTTACAGATAACTTGTCACATTCAAGTTCAAGAATAATTCAAAAACCTGTGATTCTATCTAATCTTACAGACTCTTTATATCATCATCCTCATTAAAAAATTCTAATGTAACACCTATGATCAAGTACAAAAAAGGGGCCTACTGTCACAAACAGGAAGCACATTAAGCCCCTAGGATACCAGCTGCGAGAAACTGGTGGCCACAAAAAGTGTGAGCTGATTTCTCGATCAGCCATGGAAACATTTGTTACAATAGTCAGCACTGGTCAACAACTCAAGTCTACAGAAAGGGTTTGTAGACAGTGAACATTCAGCCAACACAACAATCAGTTGTTGGGTATTAGCTACAATTACGATGTTAAGAGGTAGCACAGGTTTCATCACCATTTCCTTCTCGTGGACTTCATTAGCCTTCACTTTGGCAGCAGCAGCGTTGTGCGGCATTTTCTACTTCTTCTTGTTCTGTATCAGCCCTAACCATTTCAGACTCAGGTGTTATGGTCATTTTCATTTGGTTGGTCTGCATGAGCCTCAATGCCAATGGTAGCATGAGCATCATTAGCGTTTCCCTCTTGTTGGTCTGAATTAGCCGCAACATCGGCCAGAGTGGTGTTATCAGTGCTTCCTTGTTGGTTTGCACGTGATGCAACACTTCTGGTAACAGGGTTGTTATCAGCATCTCCATCTCGTTGATCTACATCATCCCCCAAATCTTCAATGGCAGGAGGTTTATTAGCAGTTCCTTTGGCATCTCCACCCTCTTGATCACCATGAGCCCCAAAACCTTCAGTAGCTGGATTTTTATCCGCAATTCCTTCTCGTTGATTTGCACGAACCCCGGCACTTTCAGTAACAGGACTGCTATCAGCATCGCCTTGTTGGTTTGAATGAGTACCAACAACCTGGGTCGTAGGAGTTTTATCAGCATTTCTTTCTCGTTGCTCTGCATGATCTCCAGCACTTTCAGTCGCAGGGACGTTATTGGCTTTTCCTTTTTGTTGGTTTGCCTGATCCTCGACGCTTTTGCTAGCAGAACTGTTATTGGCAGTTTGCTCCTGTTGGCTAGCACTACCCTCGGAAACTTGCATAGCAGGGATGCAACTGAAGTTCCCGTCCTGATTTAAATGACCGCCAGCAATTTTGGCGTAGAAAACCCATGACAAGTTTGACTTTGTGATGGGCCTTTGACCAAAAGGATTTTCCTGAATGAATTTCTGAACATCGTCAGCAGCTGCCAGTCTTTCAAGATAGACACGAAGATCACCATCTGCTCCTGCCATACAAATATGAAAACGCACAATCAATCATATTACAAACATTTCTTGTGAGTCTTCAAAGAAAATATCAGTAAGGAACATAGTCAGTACCACGTCTGAAAACAATAAAATTAAATTAGGTACACAGAATACTGCCTTCACTATTGTTCTTTTGTTATTATTTTTGGTTGGGGGTAGCAATGAGACAATATCAAGAGACCCCATTTCTCCATGGTCGCACCCCCACAAAAAGTGGAAATGCAGTCGCAAGGATAGGGGTTGACCAAAGAAGAAAGCTACTCCGTGCCTCTCCTGGGCTTTTAACCCAGCTCCCATGCACAAAAACATAGCTTCCGCTCACCACAATGTCCCTCTGATGGCTACAGGTTGGAAATACATGACTATATTTGAAAAACTAGACACGAAATATTAATAGCAGAATGAATAAGCAAAGTGGACCCAGCATGAATCCAGGTTTCAGCATCTTTGAAGATGATTGGTCGAGCAGGGTCCCAAAAATAATAACCAACGCATCCCAAATAGAAATCTCTAAATACGTGGTGGCGTCTCACCTAATGATCTGTCTTTAGCATCTCTGAATTTGTATGCATATGGAAAGATCGCAGTGTAGGGCTGCAAAAACAAGGAAGTACACCCCAAAAAAATATGAGAACTAAAAATCACGGTCATCCATTGATAAATAACAATTATGCTACACTCACAATAGAACGATTGTGATGTTGCATCAGAGTTATTACTTACAGGATTACGTAAAGCTTTGTATGGTGAATCATCCAACAACACTGTATTTGTCTCATTATAGAATCCCTTGTCCCAAGGTAGCCCCGGTTCCTGCTTCTCCCATAACTTCTTAAGCTCCTTGAGAACAAGAGGTTTGTCCCTATTCTCAATAGTTTTGTAGCCTGTTTCAGTACAGTGGGCCTGATCCTGCAGAGAAGTCTCTTGTTTGGTCAGTCACAAACTAATCTAACCGTTAACAAGTGAAACTGGCTGATAAAATGCATTATACTACATTCTAATAGCATGACAAAGATTAATTATGCCAAGACAAAAGACACAAGGCTACACAACACTTCTCTTCGTGAAATAACCAAAAATTAAGCACTCCTTCCCCTGGACATTTCTTCAAGTCTCTTGGCTGATTTTGTGGCCTTCCTTCAGAGTAATTTCTCTATTAATAAACTTCTCCATTTCATAAATTGACCACATATTTCAACACCCAACTCATTTCAAAACTGCAAAAATAAAAAGTGGCGAGAATATGGATAGCAGGGCCATATCTGACAGTTAATACTTGGGTACTTTCCGCTAATTTGAGTCATGTTTTCTAGACACAATTCTAATCCCCTTTTTCTCTGCGTAAGAAAAGTTCAGAATAATAAACACGCTCCCCCCCCGGGCGCCCCAAAGGCCGTTGGTCACATTTGATTGTATGCACAGCTTGCTCCAAAGAGCTAAGAGCTCCAGTCACTTTGAAATGGCTTTTGAATCGTCAGAAAACTAATGGAAAACGCTCTCAAGCTTGAGGACTAATTAAATGAGGGAAGACAGAAGAAAAACAGTCGCCACAAGTTTCTCAAGAAAAGGAGGAAAACAGAAAACCACCACATGAAATCCAAAGAGCAAGATATGACTGAACTTATTTAGGCTATAAAGTCAGAAAAGAGGTCAGTGTGCCCTGAAAAATATACCATCGCGTTCAACTAAAAACCTGATACCTACCTCTGGCCTGTGGCCGGGGCCTATCCTCTACTAATACTGCACCCCTATTATGATTAATTCCCAGAAAAAACCCCCCAAAAAAAAAAAATCTACTGTGGTTAACTCATTTCCAGATTTGCTGAAAGCAAACCATATCACCAGAGAAGAGGCCGAATTACTTTGTCATCTCTCTTATTGTGCAATACCCACCTTACTGTGTAATGCTTACTTTTCTTCTAGCTACCTAACCTTGGTGTAGCATCTGAGCTAATAAATACTAACACATCTTGATCTCATGAAGTGTAATGTTATTTTCAAAAGAACCTTCCTTTAAACATCATCTCAACTGTGCAACCAGAATGCAGATGAGACAGAGGCAAGAAGCCAAAGCTCAAGCAGTGGAATTTACACATCCAACTGCAAGCTGGGAGTTCAAGTATGCCATACCCTGAACTCAGAAGTGGAGGAGGTAATTGTTGTAGGGCCTATGGGCTACTCTTTCCTCCCCTCTTAGCCCTACCGTCACACTATCCTTAGTCATTGCTAATTTGGTAGGCAAGAAGGCCTACCCTTTTCTGATCTGAGGAGAGGGAAGAGACAGAGAGAGCCAGAGAGTAAATGATATGTGACCCCAGCCTAGCAGTTTTCTACCAAACACTATTATTCACTTCGAAAGAAACCACACCTACTCCAAGCTTCACCTTTCAAGAGGCACGTAAACTTCCTTTTTTCCATGATGGGTCATGTAAACTTCCTTTTTTTCATGGTGAATCATGTAAACTTCCTATTATGTGACAACACCCCCCCCCCCAAAAAAAAAACCCCCACGGTAAAACTTGCCACACATTTGTCGCATCAACAAACCTTGCTTCCACAGTGGAGACATTTTAATGAAATACCCAACCAACTTCATATTGAATTTGACCAAGTACCTTATGCACTTCCTCTGCCGATTACTCCATTCCAAATGGAAAACTAATCTCATTAACCAAAAAATCTTAGCAGGCTGTAGATGAAGAAGATTTACAGCAAAGGAAAAAAGATTTACAAGCAAAGGAAAATTACGTAAATAACTTTCACAACATTAAGCACGAATTGCAAATCAATAGGACAGCTCAAATGTCTTGTGAAGTGTGAACTATTACTAGGGCCGGCAAAAAAACATGCATCCACCTAGAACCCGCAGAACCCGCTCCAATGGGTATGGGTATCGGTGGTGGGAATGGAAAAAAAATGGGTATGGAACGGGCATTGCTAAAATGAGTATGGGTATAGGTATAGGTCCTACCCGCGCCCTACCCATTTTATCAATACCAGCCGCGTACCCACCCCATATCCGCCCTATACAAAGCCCGTACCTGTTTGTTTAAATTTATAATTTGTTGCTAATACTTGGATATTTTGCTAGTTGCTTTGAGTTGTATAGTATTCAAGACTTCAGTTAGACATTTTGTTAGAAACTGTAATTGTCAAATGCTAATTTATTGCTTTAATTCACAAACTTTTAATGATATTCGACGTGATATGATATGTTGTTAAAAGCTTGGTTTTAATGTGACATATTGGCTATTTGATGTCGAATATGGGTACAAAATGGGTTTAATTCTTTTTTGTCTATATATATCCAAATAAAACCCGCATACTCGCTATACCCTGTGGGTATGAGTATAGGTATAGCTTTACAACACCCGCTGAATATGGGTATGGGTAGGGGCATTAATTTCAAAATGGGTATGGGTAAGGGTTCAGCTAAACTCGTGCCGTACCGGCCCCACTGCCACCCCTAACTATTACCTACTTCATTTGTTGTGGGGTAGCAAGCAGCCGATAACTTTAAAACCGCGGGTCCCAATGGAAATGTCCTCTATGTAATGTGCTTAGAGGGAAAGGCTGTATGTACAGAACCTGGCGACGCAGCCAACCCCCAGCCTGTAAATAAATAAATAAATAAACAAATAAATAAGAAGAAACGCTCTATCTTTGAGAGACCTCCAAGGTATCAGTTTAGTTTACGCAACACCAGTGTTTCGCTCCCTGATTTCATGCCTTGAAGCCGAACTGGCATCAGTGCTGATCTAATATGCTTCCTACAGGTGCTCCCATCCCCCCCCCCCCTCTCCACACACGCACGAAGACAAAGATAGAAAAAGCTGAAGGATGTAAGCATGAGATGTCCTCCTCAAACATCTCAAACTAAGGCTCTAAATTCAAACAGAAATCTATGTTTCTAAGCATGGGCGGAGCCATTAAGGAGCAAAGGGGGTCAATTGAGCCCCCAGCTTTTTGGAGGGAAAAAAATTAAATGTGGGATATTCTGGTGGAAAAAAAACAATACATATATAGTAAATAGTTCCTAGATACTTCACATAGATGTTCACAGCAGAGTGGTTTGGCCGCCTGTTGTTCCGCGTGGGAGGTCGCGGGTTTGACTTGTTGTGCTGCCTGCTATGTATTTTTTTTTTTTTTTGAGTTCCCTTTAAGTTTCTTATATTCTTGTTTCCCGTTTTGCAAAAGCCCACGCAGCATTCAGGCTCAACGCCTCAACCAGACAGCCATCTCTCTGTGCCCAGTAGGGCTTGCTCGCCAGCAACCGCATCCCCAACCCCCGCCACTAGTGGCCGGCTGGCCGCCAACAGACGCAACCACCTCCTCCAGTCCTTCTCCTAATTCCCAATTTGAGGTAACTCCAAAAAATTATCAATTTTTGTTTTTAGTTTTGTTATTTTGTAAATAATTATGTTTATTTTACTGATTTTAGTGAGATTCATGTTAAATAATTGATTAACTTAGTAAATTACTCATGATTCATGAATTAAAAAATAAAAATTTTTACCTGGTTGTCTTCTTGGTTGAAGATTTAAAGTTGGGCTAATTTTGTTTGTAATTGCTTGCTTGTTTATGTTTAATTTACCAACTTTTATTGAATTTGTGTTGAATAAGTGGTTAATTTAGAGATTTACTCATCAATTAAAAAAATTAGGGATTTGCCTTTCTTGATTGAGGATTCAAGAATTAGAATTGGGGTAATTTGTTGGTTACTGTTTGTTTATTTGTGTTAAATTTATTGATTTCAGTCAAATTTGTGTTTGTTTATGACAAATAATTGGTGGACTTAATGATTTACTGAATACCATGAACTTAAGTAAGAACTTAATTGTGTTTTTCAGTTTGAAATGGAGAAGTTTTTCAACAAGATAGCTAAACGATCTGTTGGTTCAAGCTTTCTGCATCAGAAAACAAAGTGGCAAAGAAAGTATTGAACCACCAACAAGCACTAATCCATCTTCTTCCAAAAGAACTCCAATTGATATCAATGCTCTTCCATCGGATCCAGCCGATAGGAAACCCATTTCAAGCTATCATTCGAATGATTATGATGAGGTAAGAGGAGCATATTTACAAAAAGGTCCTTATCAACCCCGAAATCATGCATTTCCTCAAACTAAAATGTCCAAGTATATGCGATGTTTTAATGAATCATGGTTTGCGGCATATCCTAATTGGTTAAAATATAGTATAAAAGAAGGTGCGGCATTTTGTTTGTGTTGTTATTTGTTCAAGAGTGACAAATTGGCTCATGGTGGAGGGGATGCATTTACTGGTAAAGGCTTTAGAAATTGGAAGAAAAGGAAATCATTTGATGCGCACGTTGGTGAAGAAAATAGTGTGCATAATCAATGTGTTAAAAAGTGTGAAGATCTTATGATGCAAAAGCAATCCATAAAAACTGTCTTAGACAAACAATCTGATGAGGTTAAATCTGAATATCGGGTCTGTTTAAATGCTTCAGTTGAAGTAGCAAGGCAACTTTTTAATGGAGCATTACCTTTACGAGATCATGATGAAAGTGAATCTTCAACAAGGAGAGGTCATTTTTTGAATTTCTTAGAATGGCATGCCCAAAGTAATGAAAATTTTGGAAGTATTTTCAAAAAGAATCCATTAAATCATAAATTGAATTCTCCTGACATCCAAAAAGACATTGCTCATTCTTGTGCAAAAGAAACCATTGGAAAGATTTTTGAGGAATTTGGAGATGGATATTTTGCTATATTAGTTGATAAATCCCGTGATATATCTTGCAAACAACAAATGGTTGTTGTCTTGTGATATGTTGATAGAAAGGGGTTTGTCATGGAGCGTCTACTTGGTCTTGTTCAAATCACCGATACTTCCTCTTTGTCACTAAAAGAAAATATTTATTCTTTGTTATCTCAATATTCCTCGAGTCCATCTTGCATAAGAGGACAAGGGTATGATGGGGCTAGTAATATGCGTAGGCATATCAATGGGCTTAGAGCTTTGATTATGCAAGATTGTCCATCGGCACATTACATTCATTGTTTTGCTCATCAGCTTCAATTAACTCTTGTTGGGGTTGCAAATCATCATGATGATATTGAATGGTTCCTTGGGTAGGTTGGTGTTACATTGAATGTGATTGGTTGTTCTTATAAACATAGAGATGCGTTTTGTGAAAAACAAACAAAAGCAGTTGAAGAAGCATTACGTTTAGGTGAACTACAAACTGGACGAGGTTTAAACCAAGAACTTGAACTCGGAAGACCTAGAGACACTCGTTAGGGCTCTCATTATAAAACATTTACAAATACGATTATCATGTTTGCTCCAATCATTGATGTGCTTGATGTTATAGCAACTCATGGAAATCATTCAGCTGATAGAGTCTCGGCACAAGGTGCTTTAGATGCCTTACAAATGTTTGAGTTTGCTTTCTTATTACATTTGATAAAATTGGTGTTGAGTATTACCAATGCATTGAGTTAGGCTTTACAAAGAAGAGACCAAGATATTGTTAATGCTATATCTCTCCTTACTACTGCCAAGAGACAGTTACAAATAACAAGGGATCAAGGATGGGACGATTTGCTTGATAACGTTTCTTCATTTTGTGTGAAATATGATATTGAGATTCCTAACATGGATGCCTTACATATTATTCGAGGAAAATCCAAGCATAGAGTTTCCAAGATGACAAATGAGCATTACTATCGCATTGATGTATTCTACACAATTCTTGATATGCAAATACAAGAACTTAACAGTCGTTTTTCAGAGACGACCACTGATTTGCTTCTTGGGGTGGCTTGTTTGAATCCTAGTGACTTATTCTCTAACTTTGAGAAGAAGAAAATACTAAGAATGGCTCAGCTATATCCAGATGATTTTGATGACTTGGCCATTGAGGCACTTGCTTGTGAACTTGATACTGTCATCGCTAATATAGCTGATGATGTGAGATTGTCAAACATTTCGGGACTTACTGAGCTTTCCAAGAAGTTGGTTCAAATAAAGAAGAATTTGAGCTTTCCCCACATACATCAACTTTTGAAACTAGCATTGATTTTACCGGTTTCCACGGCAACCGTTGAAAGAGTATTCTCTGCAGTGAAGTTCATCGAGACCAAATTGCGGAACAAAATATCAGATGAATTTTTAAATGATACTGTTGTTACTTATTTTGAAATTGATCTTTTTAAAAGTCTGTCGAACGATATCATGCTTTACTTTCAAAACATGAGATCTCGTCGATGGCAACTTTCTTGAATGTATTAGTTACGCACTTCATTTTTAGAACTACTAAAGTTTATGTTATGTGTATTATTAATCTCGCATCCCCTTACTTTGAATCCTAACTCCGTCCCTGTCTCTAAGTGATGCAAGATAAGTACAAATAAGAAATAAAAAAATATGGGTATCTCTTAATATTGGCGTATGAAAAGTATTTTGATATTTTTTTATCTTCGTAGTTTATGTTTTAGGAATATTTTGTCTTTTAGGTATCGTCTTAGCTAGCAAAATTATATCTTCGTGATAAGGCTATCTCTTTGTTTCCTTAATGTTTTGGGTTTCTTCTCTATTTAAACTCTTTTATTATGTATTAGCAAGTCGGACTTGAAAGGAATTGAATTGAAATATTTGAATGCTTGAGAATTCTTGTGTGAATTTTCTCATGGGAATTGTTCTTAGAGCGTCCTACATCAATTGTTCCCCCTTTGTAAAAATTACTCTTAGAGTGTCCTACATCAAATTTTGTATCACAGCTCGCAATCTTTGCCGCTTCCCGTAGAGTTTTCCTTTTCTATTTTTTTCTTTCCCTCTTACGTTCAAAAAAACAAAAAGGAAGAACCATCCAAACCCAGAAACCCCAAACTGGGACTGCCAATCTTCGACCACGCCACCCAGGATCGGCTGACCACTAGCGCCGACCACCACATGGAGCCAGCCCTTCTGGTCGACCACCACCGCACATAGCACCAGCCCTTCTAGTCAACCACCACCACACACCCACCAGCCCATACGCATGTCGGAACCCTAATTCCCCACGTCGAAAACCCTAGCCGCGCAACAGCCCTCCGGTCGATTACACCACCAGACCCGTTGCCCACCACCACCCCTCGGTCGCCACCTCTAGTCGACCACCACAAGGCTGCCACCACTGCCTGCCACTCGCCGCAGCCCTAAATCCCCAAATTAGGGAACCATAAATCCCCAAATCCCCAATTTTCGAAGCGTAACTTCGCAATCTACCATCACTTCATCTAAATTTCCCAAAATTGACCTCACCCCTCAACTTCCCATTAAATTTTGTCCCAAAGCCTTATATCAATTGCGCGAAATAGCATCAACACGTGGTTCAATTGATTAGTCAATCACCCACAAAACCCAAACCCTAGTTTAGAATTTTCATTTGCTAGCAATCAGTGGCCTCCCACACCTTTGATCGACCACAGAAAAGGCCGAAAACCCTCTTGGCTGTGTTGTCACGCCACCACCGGCCCTCTTCTCTCCGAAAACTGCTCTCGTGGCTCGAATGCGGCTCGAATGCAACTCGCTGTCCCTGCTGTTCATTCCTAAGTGTTGCTCCTGCTGGAAAATTCTCTTTCCTATTACTATTCACTGCCCACATCTGTTTTCATCTTCTGTTGCTATTGATCGTTAAGGAATGTTCAGGTTTCTCTACCTTGCTGATTTGTTGCCATGGTGACAGTCAAACCTGTCTAGCTATTGGAGCGCGAACTTCCAAGTCAACTTTTACAAGTTGTAACTCAATTTAGTCAATTGCTAACTCTTCCATCATCTTCTCAAGATCTTATCAAGTTGTTGGATAAAGTTGGAAGTCTTTTGTCTCAAGTATACCAGAACCCTTCAAAATCCATACGAGATATGCTAGTGCTTATAAAGGGAGTTTTGATCTTGGATGTGCTTACAAATCAAGGCGACCTTGATGTCCAGATTTCTCTTGCCTCTTGCCTTTCTAAGCTTGTTCATATTACAACACCGCATTCCCCTTTTGAAGATGAGCTAATGAAAAAAGCTTTTCAGGTCATTTTGTCATTTTTCAAGCCCTACATGTGGCATACTTGAATCCATGTCTAGAGTTATTCTTATGTGGTGCTGTTAGATCTTGAGTGTGATGCTCATCTTGGACATTTTCCACCCTCTTGTAGCATCAATTAAATATGATCATTCTCCTCTGTTGCTTGCACATATAGAGTCTATCACACTAACCTTAGGGTATTCGTGAGGAAGCAGATGACCTTTTATCAGAGTTTCTTATTTCCATACTCTGTCAGAGTCAAACTATGGGTAGTCCCTCATCTACTACTCAGGTTCTTAGTTTTAAAAAGCGCGAGGAGCATTGAGACGCATAGGGTCTTGAGGCGCATAGGGTCCTGAGGCGCAAGGCGAAGGCGCACGCATCATGGATGCGAGGCGCACTTCTATGCAAAATATTTATAAAGTATTTCATATTTCACAAAGTATATTTTGCAGAAACAAGTTAGATAAATGCATTAAAAAAATGATTAGACATCAATATGACTACTAAAACCGCAAATAGGCTTAAGGCATGTTATCTTATCATCGTAGTTCCCCCAATGCACGTATTTACGGTACAAGTTTAGCTCACCTTTTAGCTCCCACAGAAGGAAAAGAAGAAAAAAGATAAAGGCAAGCCTAAGAAAAACAAGAAAAAAGGGGAGACATAGCCTCGCATCCTTGAGGCGCACCTCATCCCCTCCAAGGCGTTGACCCAGTAGCCTCACGCCGAGGCGCGCCTAGGCGTGCCTCAGACAGGCTTTTTTAAACTAAGCTCAGGTTATGAGTGAAAGAGTGTTGGGAGACATGTGCATCTCGGATTCCACTACAAAAAAATCCTCTCATCTATAGATGCAATGATGCACAACAAGGAGAATGAAGGTCACAATGGTCAACTCCGGGTAGAAGTTATAGAAATTGATGCATGTAATGGTGCTACACTAGGTGAGGAGTGTCGAAAAGCTACCTATGAATGCAAGCATGTGCCAACTACTAAGGATATTCAGTTTTGGTATCCAAAAGTTAAACATGTGCAGATGCCAAGACTAGCAAGTGAGCATGTCGATTCATTTATCCCTAACGAACTTCTAGTTGGCAAGAAGTTACAACCACTGATTGCATTGTTTCTTTTCTTGGAGAAGCTACAAGCACTACAGTTTTTCCATTTGTGGAGCGACGTAAAGTTGGTCTCTTGCTTGGTTCTCTGCATTCTGCCCTTGTATAAAACTCGAGGACGCTTTTTTCCTAACCAAGGGAGAATGATGTAGGATAAGGACAAAGAAGAAATAAAAACATATGGGCATATCTTAGTATTCACATATGAAAAGTATTTTCATATTTTATTATCTTCGTAGTTCATGTGTTAGGAATATTTTATCTTTTAGGCATCTTATTAGCTAGCAAAATAATATCTTCGTGAGTAGGCTATCTATTTTCCTTAATGTTTTAGGTTTTTTTTCTATTTAAACTCCTTTGTTATGTATTAGCAAGTCAGACTTGAATGGAAGTGAATTGAAAATTTTGAGTGATCAAGAATTCTTGTGTGAATTTTCCCGTAAGAATTGCTCTTAGAGCGTCCTACATTAATTGTTTTTCCTAGGTAGGAATTGCTCTTACAGCGTCCTACATCACTAAGATTCACTGAAGCCCAAATATTTTACTGATGGGAAGAACTTCACCAATAAGGCTCCATGCTTACAATAAAAAGACAAGCGACGGCATATTAGTGTAAGGGAAATTCACATGTATGTGTGCAATACTCAAATGAACTATAAATGTCTCACCCAACAGAAACGCAATCTTTGTTTGGTATTGAACATGAGAAAATCAACCACTCTGTCTACATTCTTCCTGCAAAATAAACAAATATAGAGCAAATAACTCAAGTTATAAATACAACAACGAAGAATAGGAGTGCTACTGTATACCAAATATTACATTGTAATAGGATATAACATCAGGTGCTCAACTATCATCATTGGCTAATTCATTATCCATCTCTCATTAGGAGCATCTAACATTTTAAAAATATACATATATACACAAAAGTTACATAGAAGAAAGCGAGATTTCTTTAGCCCAGATGACAATCAACGAGTTTACTAGAAATAATCATACATATCATCATATGCAAGACAAAAGTATGTAGATATACAGAAAATAACCTTCATTTGTCCAACTCAAGCGGCATGATTTTAGGGAACAAAGCATATCAAAAGGGTTTGAACTCAAGAAACACTTATATGCTACCAATGAAGCATAAATTTTATGAATGTTTTGGTAGAAAAATCAAATAACTACAAGAAAATTCATATCACAACAGCTTCCTACTTAGAAACACAGAATTCAAAAAGCATCAATCAAGAAAGGATGAGAGTACTTTGTCCTTGATGACCAAACACCCACGTCGAATCGCTCGAAGCAGAACTCTAGAAAATCATCACAGAAAGGTCTTTTGAAGACTGAAAGAACAAAGACTAGGACATGAGTTTATATAATATAAAGCAACTCGAACACCAAAACTAACATAAAGATAAGATCATTTCACCTGCTTTCATTGCTATTATCATGTCTGGCTTATATCCACGAGGAACATCGCCAATTGCTACAATATCAGCAAGTAGCCCATTTACATCAAGGACAAGAAGCTTCCTTCTCGAACTTGAAATAGTTTCTTTTAATGAACATCGTGGCATTCGCATGGAACTGCTCTCAGATTGACCACTGACTGAAGTGACCTTAGTGCCATCTTCTGTAGTATCCTGAGGTGACCCAATAGAATTTAGAATTTCCTTGACTACTCCTTTTCCTTCCTCAGGCTCTTTAACTGAATGATTAATCATTGCAACTTCCTGTGCATCACTATCATCTGAAACTCTACTGACAGATACAATAAACGGTTGATACAAAACAGTCTCCCCAGCAGAACCGCTTGGCAGCCCATAAGTTGGCAAATCAGTCCCCTTCCTAATGTTGGTTCTGAGTGCTTGCTTCTTCCCATCAGTCCCGTCACTTCCAGCCTGACTCAAATCAGTGTTCACTCGGGCATTATTGTCTTTATTTGAAGCAGACATGGGGGAGCTCTGGTTTTCTCCCAGTCTCGTAGAATCTGGTTTTGCAATTATTGAATTAACAGTATTTTCTCCTTTTGAGATCCCAAGTTCACTGCAATCTCTGACTAATCCACCTCGCTTTTGATGTACATGACTAGGTTGTACAGCATCCTCCGCAGCTTCAAGAATACCTTTAGGGCACTGATCTAGCTGCATCAGATGACTTGTGTCATCACATCCTTGAGTTTCCATCACATTAGGATCCTCATCAACTTCATGAGAAGTTGGACCTACTGAACTTGCAGCAACTCTTGAGTGTGGTTCTTTATTCATAAAATATCTTGGCCCATTATATCGGTAAGAGCGAGAATATGGATATCGGAAGGCTGCCACGTTGTATCCTATACCTCGGGGGAAGTTATCTTGAGATTCATCTCTTCTTATCTTTCTCCAACCAAAATCTCCTCTTGGAGTAAGAGGGGATCTACTCCTGTGCCTTCGTCTGTGGAAGTTTACTTCAGACTCATCTCTTCTCATCTTCGTGCCATCAAAATCATCTCTGGTGGTAAAGGGGGATCCACTCCTGCTCCTCCGTCTCTTAACGGGCCGACACTTAAAATTAATATTATTGTCATCTGCTTCAGAAAATTCACAGTTTCTTCCACTTACATCTCCATTGATTTCACCTTTCTGTCCACCCACAAGTGCCAAATCATCCTTTCCATCAGGAATATTTTGGTTTTCTCTATTATCAGCATATTGTCTTTTACTATTCCCATCAAAAGGGCGATCAAGCCCTCGACATATCATAGAAGGTTCACATTGACGTGTTTCGCTAGAGTTCCCTGGAGCAGTGGCAGATTCAGAACGTGGTTGTTTAGTCCAGTCAGAAGCAGATTTGGCATATTCATGGAAGCTGTGGAGGTATCTGCAGGATTCTCCAAGGGTACACCTGCCCCTGCAATACTTTAGGCAAACCTCTCGTCTTGGCTTGTCACCCAAGTCTTCAAGAGGTCTGGTTCTCCGTCTTTCAGAAGACCAGCTCCTTGAAGTAACACCCATGTTGTCCCCCTCAGAAGCCAGCTGGATGGATTCCTCCACAGTTCGAACTCTATTTTGCTCACAGCCAGCAATATCATCTACAGAATACCTTGAACTGTCATCTGCTTCCAGATGCGAATATGGGCAGCAAGCTCCACGATAACATCTTCCAGTGAGGAATTTACGGCATGGAGATGTGCTGCTGGGCCCTCTAGGAAAATACCTGCTCCTCAAATCTTCATACTCATTTACTTCATGCTCTTGAGATGTTCTCAATGTTATATGCTCACTTCCTTCACCAACACCAGGGTTTTCTGAAGTTGCTGCAACTTCTTGATGCTGCTGTGTACCACAATCATCCCTGGGACTAACATATGTATCAAGGTGTGAATACGGGCAACATGCTCCACGTAAGCACCTGCCCCTAAGGAAATTCCGGCAAGGAGATTTGCTTCTGCTACCTGCACAGAAAGACCTGGTGCTTCGATCGTGACCTTGCTTTGTTTCTTCATTCAGTTCAGATGTCCTATAAAGCATATGTACACCCTCTTCCCCAAGAATGTGGTTTCCTAAAGTCGATGCAAGCCCTTGTTTCTGCCGTATACTAAAATCATCCCTGGGTCTGACATCTGTATCAAGGTGCAAATAGGGACAATACTCTCCACGGTAGCACCTTCCTCTCAGGAAATTACGACAAGGAGATCTGCTTCTGCGGCCTCTGTAGAAGCAATGGGTGCTTATATCATTATCTTCATGTTCTTCTTCACGCTTTCGCGACATCCATCGAGGGTTACCTATATTCCCTTCACCCAAACTAGGGTTCCTTGAAGTTGTTGGAGCTCTCTGTTGCAATTGTGCACTGCAATCACTGTTGCATCTATCATGTGCAGTGTACTCAGAGTGCAAATATGGACAAGAATCTCCACGGTAACATATGCCATTCAGAAACTTCCGGCAAGGAGATCTGATTCTGGGCTCTCTTGAGAAATACCTAATCCTTGAATCATTATCCTTCTCTTCTCCACAAACTTGGGATTTTCCACAATTTGCAACAGCATCTAAGTTCTCCTTTCCATTGGACCCACATCCATTACTTGTATCAGATTCAGGGTGCAAAAATTTACAGGGCACTCGATTACAGCAACCTCTGAGGAAGTCATAACATACATAGGACTTGTACCCATCTTCACTATCAGATTCACAATGCCGAAATCTGCAGGATGTTCCACGGTCACACTTTCCTCGAAGGAAGTCACGGCACACAGGTTTATCTGTTATTACACTGTCACCCCGGAAACTGCTCCAGCCTGTCCACCTGCCGGGACACCAGCTTTCAGATGGATCTTGTCCAAAATGAGTATCACAACCTAATGAATCATTATTACATGTCCGACCATGATCAACTTGCTGCTCATTGGATAAGGGTGTTCCAGCACCTGTTTGCTCCATCTTCAGGTCTTCATCAACAGACCTAGTAACTTCCTTATTCCAAAAAAAGTGTGCTTCTCTAGCATTCTACCTTGGATACTAAAATTACAACCATCAGTTTCGAAGTCTATGTTGACCTCTGACTTTCACATGGCAGCTTTGAGGAACTCTAACTCACTACAGTTATTACCTGGCAAAAAGAAACAACAGTTGAAAAAGGTTTAAGTAGATCCAAAATCAAAAAGAATTTTATGGACTACAAATTTGTACAATAAAAGGTTTCTGATGGACTGTGAAAAGATAGGAGACAAAAAGGCGGCAGAAAAATGAAAGAAATACAAGCAGCTTCAAATTGGTACATTTGCAGATCAATGCGTGTTCTCACTTCAGGGGATGTGCATCAAATCCCACTCAGGGTATTTTAGAGGGCAGGTTTTCCCACTCATCCCTCTCTCCCCTTCGAAGCCACCTCGTCCCCCAACTAAGATGTCCCCATAAGTGATTAGGCCCTTACATGAGCCACTTACCCCCACCCAATCTTTAACAAAATTATAAATAACTCAAATAGACCAATGCAAAAAGCGGGAAGCATCATAAACAGGCAATACAGTCAAATATCCAAGATCATCAGTAACTAAGCAAAGTCTAAGCATCAGAGAGAAAAAGTGAAAAAAGAAAAAAATACAACTAAAGAAAGAGGGGGACAAATAACATGTCAACCTCAACACTACTTTTTCCTCAATTTACAGATGAGTTCAATACAGAACCATATGGCTTACAAGAAACATCAGTTCAATTCACCAAACAAGCAGATAAGTTGAAGAGACTTGAGCCTGAAAAAAAAGGGGAAAAAAAAAAAAGGAAGAAAGGCCTTATCCCACTACAATGTAGCCAGTATGGATCGGCATATGAATCCATAAAATCCTTTGACTATGCAAAGGAAAAACACTGAACGAACTATAACTAATAGAACAAATTCTCAAAATGATATGATTCTGCGTTTCTGTCTGACAGGTTCTTGGCTTCCCCCTCCATACCTTTGGTGAACTATTTCAGCCCCAACATCTTTTCTGCACATTCACATGTTCCATCAGCCGACAAATTGCTCAGCTAATTTGAAAATTCCCTACTAATCACAAACCTTGAGCCAGAGAAACCCTTATAATCTTCCCAACTTTAACAAGCCCCCCAAGAAAAGACAACTTCAACCCCCCCCCCCAAAAAAAAAAAAAAAAAATCTATAGGAGAACCAGCACCACTTTCCAATACATTAACAGTAATCAGAAATTCAGAACAAACTGGCATCAGTATTGATTAAAGTCTTAAACAGTTGCTACCAATTAAGATTACAAACTAGTTCATAAAACATATAACACCCAAATCAATACAGCTACAGCTTATGCATCGGTTCATGATAAACAAATTCCAATCTCCTGCAACTTCATCAGCATGCCAATAGCAGCTCAAAGAACTAAAACTTCCCCCACCCCCTACCCCCAACCCCTTTTTGGCCTGTGATCCTTCTAAATTTCTGTAACCAACCCCAACATCCAAATTTAGCCAACTTCATTTCAAATTCAACCAAAGAAAAATAAAATCCAATCTATGCAAACAATTTCAAAAACTAACAGTAACGAATCCAACTCACCATGACACAATCAAATCAATGCAAAAGTTAAGCAAATCAGAGTAAATGAAGATAATGAGAAACTCATGAGCAACCCAGAACTCAGCTGAATCTAGAATCTGTTGCCAATATTCGAATCAGCTCCAAAAAGTGAGCATCCCCAAATCTAATCCCACTTTTCATATCCCCAATTGGAAGCAACAAAAAGCACAAAAATACCAAACAGAATCATCAAATAATTGAGAAACAATCTACAAATCAGAGACACAGAAACATATTACCCAAATACAATTGCTTCAACCACCTCTGTTCTGGATTGGGTATCGGGTATAGGGTAAAGAGAGAGAAAGAGAGAGAGAGAAAGATAGATGGGGAAGTCAGTTGCCGGCTGAGATTGGGTTAACCCTCTGCATCTGCCATTGACGTGGTTAAGTTTAAGGTTAAGGTGGGTTAACTTACGAGGGTCAAAACCTTCTCAATTCGTCACTGTGTAATTTGATTTTTTTGTACATGTCCTTATTTGGACTTACTCGTTGCCATTATACAGGAGTTACTAAAAGTAGATCCTTGATGTCAACAATTAAAAAACTTTTTTCTGATAATTAGGTGGCAAAAAGTCAGGATGAAAATGCAGAGTAGGTTTGATTCAAGAAAAAATTTATTGTTATTTAGAAATACTTTTCTAATTCAAGTTACTATCAAAACTATGAGTTAGTGATGCTTTTAAAAGAACATCAAGGAAGTATATGATTTAAATTCTATTTTGATGAAGACATTTGGGAGGGAAAACTTGTCTCCATCTTTGTCCTTTTCTTACCAATCCAAACTGCATAAATTGATCCGATATCGGATACTATTTTGGACAATTTATTCTGTGATATCATTCAAAAAAAGGGCAACTTTAATTATCATATATCTAAGAGCATTCGCCGCCAAAGTTTCAGTTTTTGAAAATCTAACCTGCCGTGTAAGCAAAAATTTCAGTTTTGTGGCACTTGCATTCTATAACTTTTTCAACCAATAGAACTCCAATCTGGATCACCAAAATAAATACTTGTCATGAAGTTCATCACTAAATATATTTAATTATTTTTATTGTTTTAATTTTGTATTTGTATTTTACGTTTGTATCTTCTAAATAAATTTTTTATTTTTCAAAAAATAAAATATTTATGTTTCTTGATCTCAAAAATATTTAAAGTTCTTTAAAATGCCTGAAACATTACTTATCTTTTTTGGTTCAGCATGCAAAATAGATTTTTTTTATTGAATATGTAAAATAGTATTTATAGACAAAATAATCACCCAAAAAATTAGAAAAAAACCCAAAATAGTTGTTGGGTCAAACTCCTAACAGCAATATTCTGAAGCCCAAAATAGTCGTATGCTTCATCTAGGTCCAACAAAACACGGCATTTCGAAAAAAATTACTCGCATGTCGGAACTGGCAGGCGTTCCGACACGCGTGCCAATCCTCAGATGTCAAGTGGAACATGGCCCCATCCATGGCACGCATTCTATTGCCAGCAAATGTTCTAATAGTATTTACTCCAACAAGTCATGGGAAGCACTTTTGTATTTATCATATATTTAAGTTTTAATATGGAAATTATTAGGTAGTCCCGGGTGAATATTATTAGGTAGTCCCAACTGAATGGATCTCAACCACTAATAATTTTTTTTACTTTTCTAAAACTCATCCCATTTATCCATGGTCCCGTTTCCAAAGTAAATAAATAAAGTTTGCTTGATTAAAATCGAGGCATATCACCATCTACAATCTCGAGTCTACAATATAAGTGTTAGTTTCAATTTATGTACGTGTTCATGTGACTTAAGTGAGTACATGCTTACATGAAAAGTGTTCCAAAAAAAAAAGTAACTCGTGTTGACCCCCCAAAAAAAAAGTAATCATGAAAAAGAGTTACTTTGTCTCTTATATTGCAACGTAACAAATTGGCAAATTTTATTTGTGGTCCTTAATCCATCTTACGAATACAGTTCATGTAAGTCAAGTGAGTTCAAACTATATGTGACTTAAGATCACATAATTTATCTAGTTTCAAACAAATCTTATTACCTATGTAGCTCCTCGTTGTTTTTTCCCCCTTTTTTACCCTTTTCTCCTCCACCCTCAGACTTAACAAAAGCAACGGTCAACAATAACTCTTAACAATAAAAATATGAAAATTGGCGTCAAAAGACATCATGAGTTTCTATACTGTTGTGACTTCAAACTTGTATTGTGTCTAATGCAACATTTGATAGGCCTTAATTTGTTATAAGATTTCAATCGAGAAATATAGTAATAAATAGAGAAAGCATGTTCAAATTTTTATTGTTGTGACTTACAATAGGACATTCTATAGGCTTTAATTTGTTATCATATTTGAGTCAAAAATATAGTAATATACAAGGAAAGCATGTTTAATTTGAAACATGAGAAAGGGCAAGGTGAGTGTGAGCCACAGTGAACCATCTAAGGAATGGCAACTCTTGCAACTTGTAAGTGATAGAGACCGTTTGATGAGGGAAATTATATTTACAGTCATAAAAACTAGGGTTGTAGCATTTTGTACCCTAAAATTTGGGATTAGTAGAAAAATATACAATGAGTTTTTGATTGTGGCAATCAGATCCTCAAATGTTTATCTTGCAGCATATTGTAACCTTATGTCAATTTTTATTTTTATACTGTACTTAATTTGCTACAAAATTGCTACAATTTTTATTATTAATTAATATTTTAGAAATAAATGGTCTTAAGTTGGAATATAAATCTAGAAACCAAAAATTTGTTTGATAAAAATTGAACTTTGCTTATTTAATTGATAGTTTCTTATCCAAGTTTTTGAAGAACCCCTAGGTTGTCCTTATTCTACAATTTGCACGTGTTTCTTAAACTCTTAATCCCTTGCCCCGAGAAAAAGGGAAAGAAACACTTATTCACAAATAGAAACGTTTCACATCGTTAAGAAAATTGGGTTTGCAATCACAAATAATGAATTTATTCTTAAGTCTTCATCTAAAAAATTTTTTAAAAAATCTTCAACTAGGAGTACTAAAACCATAAAACAAAAATCTCATCTTAAAAAGGCTAGTCACTAACGTAAGTTAGAATTATGACAAGCCATAGATAAAACTTTTCTTGTCTACTTAAGATCGATTGGGCAATGATAATGAAATTTATGGTACATTTGTTTCCATTTAATTTAAAAATTTATTTCAAAGGTACTAATTGAGATAGGGTGTAATAAATTAAAATTTAAGTTATAATTTACCACGACTAAAAGAATGTAGTATAATTTGCTAAATTTTCAAAATTTAGGGTATACAATGCTAGAACCCGATAAAAACTATTTTGAAAAATACATCTATTAAATTTCATTTGTTCATTTTAATTTTTATCCTCAAAGTCGCCAATTTTCATGGCAACTCTTTCACTTTATTTAAGCTAGTTCGTGTTTATTTGAATTCAATATGCATTTTCGGTCCAAAAAAAATTGATAGACTTTTTTATCAGTGTATGTAAACAATTAAAATGTCAATTTTTTTAATTTTTTTGAGATTGAAGGATTCACATAGTGACAATTCATGCCATTAATTAAGTTTCATACGGCCAGCTGACTCGATCTCTTGGGTGGCCGGAGAAAGAGCGTTTTTTCATGGTGAAATCGACGTACTGGCTGGGAATGTTAGGCCATCTTGATCAATGAGCAACCGTCCACGGATCCGATGGCAATGAGATGTAGAGGAAGGTATAGAGTCTTGATGATCCACCTAGGGATGGTAATGGAACGGGTAAGGTTATACCGTATCCATATCTGTTTTCGAAAATCATACCTGTATGTATTCATACCCATATCAATTGGTTATTAAAAAATAAAACTCATACCAATACTTATCGGGTTTTACCGCTTTACATAATTTATTCGAGTTCACATAAAGAATGAAAATTAGTACTTATATACAACTCAAATCCAAGTATGATATATATTTTTGTCATATTGCAAAGTTGTGATATTTTGGGAATATATTATTTAGAAATGTGAAATCAAGCACATTATTGACTAACGTTTGTTAGAAGGGTTTGATTGGACTTAACCCGAAAAAATGTTAAACAAAAATATTTTTGTATCTTATTATAAAAACGAGTATGGGTAGGGTGCGGATATGGGGCGAGTGAGAGCTATACACATGCTAGTACTCGCACTCATACCCATTTTCCAATACCCGCTCTATATCCATTTAAAATTCATTTTCACCAACCATTTGGATTTTAAATAAGGCGGGTTTGCGGACTTTAAATGAATACGAGTTTCATTGTCATTCCTAGGTCCACCCAAGCTTTACCATTTTGTTTGGGGGGTTGTCTTGGTTATTCTAACTGTGAAATTTGAGCTGTCATCGTCATATCGGGAACGAGAACACATGCTCCATGTGCAAATGTGCAGTCAAAACTATACTCCATGATTTAGTAGGATGTGACAAATTACAACAAACATGGGAATTCAGAGGCAACGACAGGGACTTAATGGGGGCTCCTTCTTCTAACTTCAAGGATTGGTTGGCGGGCTACAGCAAAATTCCAAATGGAAGAGGTCACGGAGTTATTAATAGTTTGCTGCGCAGCTTGGGCGGTGTGGAATGGGAGAGTTTTTAAGGGCAAAGATCAGAATTTGCCCACTGTTGTCCAAGGGTTCAAGAAGATGGTGGTTGACTACATGGAATACAGTTCCGAGGTATACGAGACAAGTTATGCCAAACAAGCTGAATCCTTGGGAGAATGGTACCCTCCACCTGAAGGATACGTAAAGGTAAATACGGACGCTGCAATCTTAGGTGACTTGAATGTTGGTCTCAGGTGCGTTGGTAGGGACACGAATGGCAGAGTGCTAGCTGTAGCGTCAAAAAGAGAACAGAAACACTGGAACCCTCCTATGGCAGAGGCTACTGCTGCATTATATGGAGTCCAAGCAGCACTGAGGTTCGGTTGGCGAAGTGTAGTGCTTTAATCAGACGCCTTGAACATC